>CAUDMG010002610.1:2500-279445 GCA_958450375.1 Homarus gammarus
TATATTTCACACAAAGCCTGTTCATCGAGCTGATGGCGCCGTGAACCTCATTGGGAAACTGCCCGTGCCTCGTATGTGGTGTCGGTAGCATTTTACCGAATCCAGCTGGTAGGTCGAGGGTTCGATTCCTTGCTGGTGAGGTCGTTGATTATATATATATATATATATATATATATGCTGATAACCACCAGGAAAGAAGAAAACACGAAGTGAGTGGTACTCACATGGAAGATTCATGGTTGGTATATTGGACAGTGTTTGTGTTTGCAGCTGGTGTGTATAACAGTGTGCTGGGATGTGCAGCAGTTACTGACAATATATATTAGTTTGTATTGTCATACACAGCTTTGTGCAATTGTACTTGTTATATGTGAATCTATCCTTTTGTTTTATTTTGTTATATGCGACGATCGTTATTATAGGATTTGCCATAGTGAATGTTGTTATACAGTACAAATGTTTATTGTTCTGTACCGCAATGTGTACTTTATGTAACAGCAGGTGACACTGGTTGTTGGCAAGTTGCACATAGAAAGTTTTGATAAAAGTTGTGTCCACATATTCAACAAGAGGTGTTTGTAGTATTATTGGTGTGAGTTTGTATACACAACACGGGAGGTTAACAAGCACGACACTTACTCACTACCTACACAGAATGGCTCATTCATCTACAAACTTTTGTAGTTATTATTGTTATTGTTGTTATTGATACATCAACCACTACTGCCATTTACATTTTTGTCATCCTTCACGCCGCATTAACTGTTTTATAAAACAACTATTGTTTTCACTGTCTGTCTGTCTGTCTGTCTGTCTGCCTGTCTGTCTGTCTGTCTAGTTTTTCATTTCCCTGTCCGGCTATTTATATTCAATTTTTTCATTCATGCGCTGAACAGTCTGAAGATAATTAGCAATATAACGCACTAATAAATGGAAGTTTCCAACACTCGCCGATTTGTTTGTTATTCCATAAATGTCTTGAATATCTCCGTAATGCTGTCCCCTTTACTTGTGCGTTTACAGGGACTCGGCAGGTTTTGTGCAGTGTGGCAGCGCTGTGTTTTTTTACAGTCGACAGAAGGAAACTTGCAATATCAAACATACTATGGAATCAAAGTAAAACTATACTAAAACAAATATATCAAAGGTACTGGGTTGTAGAATGTTTATATGAAGAGTCATGTAAACGCACTAGTGAAGGGGACTGTACAGTCGTCGTACTGGCATATAAATCACAAAATGAGATTGTTGGTGTGAGTACTTGTGGGATAACTAGTGATCACTGGCCTGTTCCACTAATCCAATTATTAGTTTGATGTGTTACCGATTCCATCATTTCCTCTGGCCAGTGCAGGAGGTGACTATTATTTACTGACAGGTTGAAATATCCCTTTATATTAGTCATATGATGATACAAGGACCTTAGTTTAAGAGAAGAGTTCAACTATTACCGACATTAACAATCCATTCTCACACAGTGTCAATAACTCGTTCGTAAACACCGAAGAGGAATAAATGCTGAAAATAATTTAACACAATTCAAATATTATTTCCATGTTGTTTACGACCCTACGTTGTTCTTATGACTCTGAGAAAAGGACGAGTTATTCTTCACTGAGATGGATGGATGGACAGAGAGAGAGAGAGAGAGAGAGAGATCTATTCAGTAAAATAATCATACAGGTTTACAATTGGTTCAGTATGTATATAAACAATGAAGGTATACAGTTCAGCATTCATATAGACAACACAAGTATACAGTATACATAGACCGTGCAGATACACATTTTCCAATACACCTAGAGTCTGGATAGTATAGCTTATAAACTGTAAATCTATTTGACCAAAAATACCCAAGAAATCCAACAGGCGTTTTATACCAAAGGGGTCCTGGCAATGCTGTAGAACTAGTACGAGAATAACTTAACATAGCTGATCTTTTTATGGACTGAGCTTAGAATACAGTAAGTTATTTAAATGGACGCCAAGCCAAACTAACCGTGGCGGTGTGAGAGGAGAGTCATCATGAAATCACGTAAAATACCAAGCTCCTATAGTCTGTCATGTGAGCCATCGAGATACATGTATGAAGAAAGTAACACTTGGCCCTGATATCAAACAAAATATAAGTCATCTGTCCTGTGTAATTTATTAACAATACATATAGTTAAAAATTAATAAAAAAAAGATTTACAGAAGCAACTGACGGAATAATATGAATTTAATACCAGGTGGTCTCTACTGAATGACGAATAATCCGATGACATAATATTTTACAGCGGGAGTATAATGGGATGAATGGGTCTCCTCGCATTGGTACTTTTTTCTGCATTACACAGGTATCGAGTTATAACACTGAAGGGAATTAAATGATATGAACAATGCAGTTTGCTGAATGTTTTTATATTTTCACATCATTGTTAATCATAGCAACGGTAAAACCAGAATACAGTATATCCAATAACTAACTATCAACACGGAACTTTCACATTTAGGTTCATTTAAGCAAACATTTAAATGTAAATTAATATGGTGAGTAACATGAATTATCTAGAGTTGCATAAGTGTTGTATGAAGCTCTGACTCTACGGTGGGTGGCTGGGAAGTGAAATGTGTTAGTTATAAGAATGTTTGTGAGGAAATACTACCACGTATTCGAGTTCCGAAACGATGAGGCAAATCTATGCACCTAAGCAGAAAACTTACACTACTGATACAATAGTTATTACTCTGATAAAAAGTAAATAAGTATTACTAATGATAGATGTGAAGTCGGCTCATCTCCTTACACTATACTAAGAAATATATGTGAAGTCGTGTTCAGCATTCTTTTTTTTTTTTTTTTTTTTTGCACAAAGGGAGAGTAAACACTATAGCCTGTGGTTCTTTTGGAGGCTGTGTGAACGCGGTGTGGGGACCATACTCTGGCTGGTGTTGGATTTGACTTAAAATTTACTTGGGGTAGACGGGACATAAGACAGAACAGTTTGGTATAACCTTTAACAGAATCAAATATCTCGCTTTTGCCCCCCCCCCCCCCCCCCACGCACACACATACATACATACATACATACATACATACAATAATCAATGTGAAATGAAAGTAAGAGCAAGAGGGAAAAATAAATATATTTAAATGATGATAGAAAAAATTGTATAAAACAAAACGAATGTCTGAAAAAAGTAAAAATGCGAGGAAATATAGAATAATACTGTGTGTGTGTTGTGTGTGTGTGCGCGTGTGTGTGAACGTGAACGAAAAATAAAATATATTTAGGACACCAGAACTTTCAGATTTCTCCCAAAGTTCCAAACATTTTAGTTGATGAACCTTCAGCTGCATTATTGATAGAGTGACACAGATAAAGGCACAAGTTAAAAGATTACAAAATGTTTTCCCAGATTCACAAGCTCGAGTTTTTTTGAGGTAATGTGAGAGGGATGCCGAAGTCAGAAAACCGAACACGTGTTTGATCTTTTAATGAAATGTCAATCAAGAAGTGTTAAAAAACACGGTGGGAGTCCCTCACACACACACACACACACACACACACACACACACACACACACACACACACACACCCCACACACACACACCGAAATTAAAAATCTACACAGACTAGACCGGAAAGTATCTCAAAGGAGGAATGTTTTTATGACAGAATTTATTTTTAATTGGTAAATGGAACTGAGAACCCAATGTAAACAAGATGAGGAAAACATTACATGAAAACAGGTGGTGACCTTTGTGAAGTGACGAGTGAGACTTACCCAAACAGCCAGCCAATATGTTTATGGGTAAAATAAACTGTGATAAAGGATGTGAAAGAAATTGTATATATAATAAAGGCAACAAAGAGAAAGATTGAAATAAGCACATAAAATTACTTGTCCAAAACTTGTTGTCTATTAATGAAGCTAAGATATAATGAATGGTGCTAAACAATCTGAAAATACCATACATCTAAAATTTCGTTTCTTCTGATACGCTAAAGTACAAAACAGTACCAGGAACTCCAGAAGATAAACATCTTAATTATTTCCTAAAATCGAGAAAAGATATATTGAAATGGTCGTGGGTGGGAGGAAGGCTCCTGAATATCACTGAGATGTTGGAGAAGGTGGCTGGGTCCCACCGAGATGTTGGAGAAGGTGGCTGGGTCCCAATGAGATGTTGGAGAAGGTGGCTGGGTCCCACAGAGATGTTGGAATGGTGACTTGGTTCCCACTGAGATGCTGGAGAAGGTGTCTGGGTCCCACTGAGATGTTGGAGAAGGTATCTGGGTCCCACTGAGATGTTGGAGAAGGTATCTGGGTCCCACTGAGATGTTGGAGAAGGTATCTGGGTCCCACTGAGATGTTGGAATGGTGACTGGGTCCCACTGAGATGTTGGAGAAGGTGTCTGGGTCCCACTGAGATGTTGGAGAAGGTGTCTGGGTCCCACTGAGATGTTGGAGAAGGTGTCTGGGTCCCACTGAGATGTTGGAGAAGGTGTCTGGGTCCCACTGAGATGTTGGAGAAGGTGTCCTGGGTCCCACTGAGATGTTGGAGAAGGTGTCTGGGTCCCACTGAGATGTTGGAGAAGGTGTCTGGGTCCCACTGAGATGTTGGAGAAGGTGTCTGGGTCCCACTGAGATGTTGGAGAAGGTGTCTGGGTCCCACTGAGATGTTGGAGAAGGTGTCTGGGTCCCACTGAGATGTTGGAGAAGGTGTCTGGGTCCCACTGAGATATGGAGATACCACCGGCGTCACTCACGAGGTTCAGTAATAATTTCCTCTCCCGTAGAAGGCTGGGTTTAACATTTTTTCCTCCCATCGTCAACAGTAAAAAATTATATTTATGATAGTATCAATAATTATAGTGTAGAGATTAATAAAAGCTAGATATTAATGATAACACTATTGGCGGCACTACTACTATCACTATTATTGCTACTTCTACAATTTCTACTACTTATACTACTAATACTTTTACATTTGCTAATTATGATAAAAAAAGGCATAAACAATTAAGGCATTGATAATAACATTAATACTAATAAACCATATCTGTTTCACACCTATGGCCTTCATACACTGCTTTTCCCATCAAGAATACCTCACACACCACAGGACAACACTTCGAGAGGGAGATGACACAAATATCCACTATGACCTTTAATCGCTAACTTGAACTGATGTAAATTTATAAATCCACATTTATATTTCCCATGAGAAACATTATAAAACTTCACCTTTAAAAATGGTGAATGAGGAATTGCCAATTAAGGTACGAAATTAATTAAAATCGTATACTCCACCTGTTGTGATTATAAGATGGAGATAAATGACCAAGAAAGGAATGAACATATGGATTGATCTATCTTCAGGGGAACTATTAGGGCTGTGTGTATGTTAGGGTTTCGATTCAGTGTGTTTCTGTACAATAATATTAAACCTTAACTGGTGATGATAAAGAGTCCCAGGGTATTAGTCTTTTCACCTAATTTTTATGTTTCAGATTAATTTCGTATAAGTTATTTGAATTCATATTTTTTCAGGTTTCAGGCTTATATTCTATTTATTCATTCATTCATTCATTCATTTATTTATTTATTTATTCATTTATTTATTTATTTGTTTGTTTGTTGTTTTAATTTTGTCCCCTGATGCAAAGTGAACGTTAATTCACCTGAAGATTAATCACCCTAACGCAACCTGGAGGAGCTTGGTTTGATTAATATACATCAAAATAAGGTTTGGTTAGGTTAGGTTAGGTTAGGTTAACATTAGTGAATAATTTTCAGGTGAAATAAACTGGGGTGTATAATCTTCAGGTAGATCTATTTTATGGTGCTAGATTTTTTTTTTCAGTATGAGTCAATCTTCTTTATTCTTTCATTCGTCACTTAGGTCTGATCCACTATAATAGTATTGGTTAAAGTTTTTTTCATCCTAACTTGCGCTGAGTGAACGTATCTAATCGAGGTAGAGATTAGGGTTTCTTCATATATCTGGTTGCATTTGTGTGAGTTCTGTATGTGTGTGTGTGTGTGTGTGTGTGTGTGTGTGTTTGTTTTAGGTTTAGTGATCACCTCTGGATGATTCTGTAGTACTTCAGTTAAGAAGAAAATTCAACTTAGAAACCAACAAGTATATGAACCCAGGAAAACTGAGCTGTGTGTGTTGATAATACAACTTCACTCTTGACCAGTTAGTGGATGTACTGTGTGCTAATGTGGCACAGATATTTTTTGTGTACTCGGAGAGAGAGAGAGAGAGAGAGAGAGAGAGAGAGAGAGAGAGAGAGAGAGAGAGAGAGAGAGAGAGAGAGAGAGAGAGAGAGAGAGAGAGAGACAAACAAAACAAAGCTTTGACAATT
Organism: Homarus gammarus; assembly: GCA_958450375.1. Taxonomy (NCBI): domain Eukaryota; kingdom Metazoa; phylum Arthropoda; class Malacostraca; order Decapoda; family Nephropidae; genus Homarus; species Homarus gammarus. The sequence goes on from CAUDMG010002610.1 coordinate 8,863, forward strand.
AATTAATAACCTATCAATCTATTTTGGCAGTACATACAAACACTTTCACATAAAAAACAAGTCCCCCCACCCCCCCCCCCCCAAAAAAAAACCCAGTTGTTTTTAATAATTGTTTATACGTGAATATTCATACCACTACAATTATTAACATATTATTGCCAAAAGCAGGTAATTACTCGACACAATCATAAAATCATTTACATTCATACAAACGGATGAAAATTCTCGGAGTTTAATGCACGCATATCCACTGACTCATTAATCCACCTATGTTTTAATCAACAGACTGTAATGTTAACGCTGAGCTTTGTGTGTTACAGTAGTCGCTGTATAAACAGGTCGAGCCAACATCCGGATGGTGACCTATAGCTGGATTTACTGTACGCTAGGTTAGGTTAGGTTAAGTGTGTACCTAAAAACTTAAATTTAATAGAAGTATTTTTCAAGCTTATGTCTATAAATACAGTCGAATTGGGAATTAAACGTTGAAGGCTGCAATTAGCCCCTGTGTGTATTCCCCTGTGTGCTCAGAATGATGGAAAGCATTTTTAAAATCTGTGTTGATAGAAATAAACTTTTATTAGCTTTTATTTCCGCATTCATAACAGAGTTCATTCAATTTCTTATGAATTTTGAAATTGGGTTTATTATTATTGGTCAACCTTGTATATAAAACATAGAAAGTGTGCATAATTATTTCACAACTACATGATATACAACTAATGATTTTTTCCTCTTGAATTTAGTCAACCATTGAATCATAGTAAAGAGTGGTGGAGGCTTCAAAAGCTTCCAGTTTCAGAGTATTGACATTAAGGAGACCATTGCACTTCTTAAATTTGATCACCACCATTACTAAGAAATCTTATTCCGGAAAATATATTGTGGCCGCGTTAACAAGAAGAAATTTCAGATTACACAATTTATTCCCTGAGTGTCATTCACCCCAACATTCTCATTCATCCTGATTCTGACCTCATTCATCAGGTTGAGAAGCACTGCAGTTGACGACAGTGTCCCTTCATTTGCTTCTTCACAGGTAACAATGTTCCACCATCTCCCATTTCATAGGTAATAGTGTCCCCTCACCTGTCAGTGCGTAGATAACAATGACCCGTCACCCATCACTTCACAAGTAAAAGTGACCCTTCACCTGCAAGCTGAGAGACCGTTATCAACCTAAACAACTAATGGATAAAATCCATTTTGCCACTTTATATATATATATATATATATATATATATATATATATATATATATATATATATATATATATATATATAATTTTTTTATGGGGATTAGCCCACCCAGGCACAGGTCACCGACTCACTCCGGGACCTGGGGGATCGAAGAAAATAAAAATTAACCAATAATGAAAAAAAAAATGGACAAATTAAACAAATGAAGAGTGGGAAACGATGTATAAATTGTGATGCCAAAGAAAGATAAACAATTGAGACCCTGCAATTGTGTGTAAATGAGGCAGAAAGTCAGATCAGCAACCTGGGACTTGGTCACAATTTTTGTGATGTCATATGGCAGCAGGGTCTACCATACACATAATGCTTCCAATATCTTCCCTGGCGGTATTGGACGAAGCTCTTTATATCAAGTCTGTTTCCTGCACTGCTGTAAAATACACACCTGAGACCTGATTTGCAACAGACGGACAGACTGGTAGCCAGATGGAGAAAAATAGAAAAAAAGGGTGAGAGAAACATAGATATATAACGAGATGAAGATAAAGAGTGAGAGAAGGAAAGATAATTAGAAAAATGAAGAGAGAGAGAGAGAGAGAGAGAGAGTAAAACAAAATATACTTGAGTCAGGACAAACAGGGGATTGCAAAAGGCTCTGGGGTCGAGGGTTGACTGAGAGAGGGTTGTGTATCGCTTCCCCCTAGTTATTTCATGCCTTGACAGGTGTACCAGGTAGAGGGGGGGGGGGGGGGGGCGACTCGTGGTGGTAATTTGGTTAAACGTAGAAAACTGGGAATGACTGAGGAAGGGGAAAGGTATATTGAAGGTTTTAGGGATGTTGGGTAAAGACGATGTTATGTTAAGGAAAGGCAGAGAGATTAGAAAAGAGCGAGAGAAGGGAAAAGGAAGTAGAAGATAAACGTGAAGGGATGGTGATATGGAACGGATTAGAATAAAAGAGAAATTGGAAGAGAAAAAACGAAGGCAGATGTATTTTTGTTCATTGAACCACTGAATGTATTTAAGTGTTCAACGGAAGAGAATACACGTAGTAGTGAGTAAAGTCTAACAAACAGTGACAGTGAACAAGTATGGAAAAGAAAAAAATGAAAAAAAAATACAAAAAAAAAGATTAAAAGTTCTGGAGTAGATTTGATGTGATGTGTGGATGGTTGAGGGAAGGATAGGCAATAATACGATACCATAGCCGAAACGAACAACAGGAGGGCAAGAAACAAATAGATACAAGTTAATGGCTGAAGTATGGAGAGATTCACATTAGCATGAATAACAACTTTGCAAATGAAACTCACAATAGAGAAAATAAAACGTATATTTATTTCTCGTAATGTGAGTTTGAATTCCAAGTATCTGTATTTATTTACGTATAAATCTCTTGTAAATAGCCTGCAACCGCCAGTTTGAATAGCAGTGAAAGTAGACAAATATTGTTGGTTGTTTGTGTTTACTGTGGAAACAACCTGTGTGCTTATATAACACATTAGTTTAAGATGTGGACGAGTGAGTGAGTGAGTTATTATTCATGGGTCTCGGCGCAGGAATATTATCATGAAATTTTTTTAAAATCACTTATCAAATAAATAACAGTGGCATCAAAGACCTATGAGTACGCCATTAATTACATCTAAGCCACCAATAACCACTTATCAAACATCTCAAAGGATCGAGGGATGGTATATATACTAGATTCCCTATATTAGAGATGTAATCCCTGATGAATGGAAGATTGGATTACGGTGGAACAGAGTTAATCCTATCATCTCAAGAGTAGTACACGCCAGAATACACGAGACTGCTGTTATGGTGTTTGCTGGTAAATTCTCTTGTCGGCAGGTGATGACTGAGTGTTGTTATGTGGTATATGATGTGGCTCTAGTAATTTGTATTATATAAATCAGAGTATTTGAAAAACAATGTATACGGCTCTTATTGCCCTCACCGCCTACCACCCGCCACCTCACAAACATCAGATGTCAATAAAGACTCGTAGCACATCAGGAGAGATACGAGGACTCGCAGCCCCATCAGGAGAGATATGAGAACTCCAATCTCCACCAGGTGAGAAATGAGAACTACATCAGAGGAGGAACAAGTGCAGACTGTGACATCCGGGAGGGTGGGAGCGGTCAGGACTGCCCTTAGCACTTATGTACGACCGAACCGTGGGAAGGACTTTGTTATTGATATTGATACTAATACTGATATTGATATTGACTTATATTGATATTGAAACAGTTTATTTAGCCAGAAAAATACAGATAAACAGCGGACAATAATAACAATATTAAAATGGTTGAGTCACTACCTGATCTAGTGTTAACTTGTATGTTCACTGCGAGTTCTTTTTTTCTACCGAAAGCTTTTGTGTATATTCAGCCTTTTGTCTGCCATATTCTGTCAATGAACCGTTAATTATTATTGTTATTATTATTATTATTATTATTATTATTATTATTATTATTATTATTACACACATGTAGCAATATGTTGGCTTTTGTAACGGATTACGTGATTTTTTCCCTTAAGGTACAATACGTAGTAATTACAATATCTCCACCGACTAAACGGAAGTCAGTCATCTCCAATAACAATCACTTTCTATAATATTCTATATGATTATATTACCTGTCTTCCTTTTTTGTTTTACATTTTTTTAGAGTCAATCACAAGATGAGTGATGGGGAGGGAGGGGGGGGGGGTGTTGATATTAGAGGAAAGCCAGAAATTTCCAAATAAAATCGCTCCTATCCTCAACTTACTATCACAATAAATAAATAAAATGTCAGCCTATAGTGTGATGCACATAGTTTCGTATGTTTCACTCTTATTAGGATTTTATATACCGAATATGAACATTACATTATTACACCGAGGCTAAAAGAGTAAAACAAAAGTGATTAAAAGCTGTTCATTGGCTGCGTTAAGAAGTACTTGAGAACCACATCTCTCACGCGCGAAAAAAACATAAATTACTGAGATCATAAAAGGTGTATACTAGGCAGGTTATATCCTTGTGTCGCTCGGCAGCTTCCCCTCCACCAGCTGGGCGGAGTGTGGACCGGCGGGCTGCGTGATGGTCTTGTCCTGAATATGTATTGTATTTTATATAAGCAGAGTATTATGTTGTGCGAGGCTCCGGGCGTCAACTTGGGTTATACTCCCGCTTTAATGGAAGGCTCCTCTATACTACTGTGACTGATGGTGAGTTTAAACATTACATCTGTGATTCAACGATGCAACACAATATAGCTAAACGAAAGGTAATACAGCGCAAAAACGTGTTAAATGATGCAATGATGTAGACAGTTAAGAAGTGGGTGCACGTATGAATTCAATTCTTTTATATATTGTGTACAGTATATTTCACATAAGATCAATACCTGAAACAATTGAACTAAGACAAAGTATTGTCAGTTAACTTACAACAAGCATAGGCCAATCATCAAGGTGAACTAAAGGAGCGAAGTGTGAATGAAAACTATTTAACTAGAGAAATATTAACAGTTTACTATTATCCCGTTTTTTATTGACACAACAAAGGGATTATATACTTGAAATATAAAAAAAAAAAAAAAATTGAGGCAGATAGTATATACGTAACATAAGGTAACATGATCCCTTGGGTATTGAGGAAGTTGAAATAAAATCATTAAGTTTCAGTAAAGCATGAAGTAGGTTTAAGTAAAATTATTATATGTAGCGTAATTAAGCAGCTAAAAAAATAAGAGATATGAGTCATATTTGGTAAACGTTGTAAACAGCAGCCAAGACCAAGCACCTGAGTCCCAGCCATCATACCTCACTTACAGGCGATTAAATGGAGGAGTGAATGTTGCACGCCCTCAATGCACTTCTGGTTTATTGTTACAATTACATCCAATCGTGCAGAGGCAGAGTGGATACAGCTCTCCCCCCTCTGTCCCAAAAGGTCGCTGGATAGTAGTTAGGGCGCCCACAGTCGACCCAGATGGTAATGACCCACTGGGTATATACCTATTTTTAATTAAGGCAATGAAGATTGACATGTGGACTGTGCCGCCCTCATTACCTCCTTGTTTACTGGAGGTTTATTATGCAGTATACTGTATCCACACTACCTCTAACTGCCTGTCATAGTATAGTAAGACTCACTTTCACTACACACACATAGACAACACGAAACTAGACATTGATACAGAAAATAGTACAAGAGAAACATATAATATTAAGTATTAACCATAAAAAGAGTATGTATTACAACGTACGAGCGTGTGTGTAGGGGGGCGGTAGTGTTAAACCGATAGAGAATAGTGTCCAATAGTGAAAAATATTATGAATGAAAATTAAATACAAGAAAAACTGAAATAAAAGAAAAAATCTTAAAGAATGAAGTAAAATTAAACAACATGAAAAGGAATAAAAGATAGACATAGATAAAATAAAAGTAAATAATAAATACAAAATAAATAATAATAAAAAGAAATAAGAAAAATAACAAAACTAAAAAGAATTATTTAATTAGCTAGAATAAATTATAACAAAATAAATCAAATTAAACAAGATGTAAAGATAAAACCCCTTGTCGTTAAGTATTAATATATTCCCTTCATTAAGAATTCCAATCTAAATTAGAATCTAATTATTACCGATACAGAATAGGCGGGAATACAGGGGATATAAAAAGGGTTACAGCTCGAAATATCTGACTCAATTTGCATATTAATAGTTATTTGGAGGAGTACAATGGAATGGTACTGTGATAACCCCCTCGTCACATGTTCTCTCTCTCTCTCATAATCGTTCACTAATACCAAATTAATCCACCACTCTTCTCCACCAGCTCCTTCACCATAATATACTTTTAAGGCAACACGTAACCACTATAAGCTGCTCCATTAACTGCACCATCACTCTAACTCCTTGGCGTCTCTAATTTCAGAGAACCTAACTATTTTAGACCAATAATTATAGTACTACAGGTCTTGGCCTCTACGGAACTTTTATTTTTCTCTACCATCATAACTTGTCTACCTAATGACTACTTTCTGGTCTCTCCTAATGAGTGTTATTTAGCGATGTTGTCCAATTATGTTTGAAAATTACGGAAACGCCGAGGAACTAGTAATATTAACCGAGGGTCAGTGAGTAATGGTGTGTATGTTCGGTTTTTGTAGTGTTTAATGTTGTTTTTACATGTATTTTTTTCGTGGGCAAATTTAGGAATAATTGGTTAACGCTTTGATGAATTAATGTACACACACACATATATATATATATATATATATATATATATATATATATATATATATATAACATTTACAAAAGAATTGTATATAATAAAAAAAAACTCATAGCGAAGACAAATTACAACATATTACACATTTTTTCTGATTTTTAATAATATTATTAATATCACAATAATGTGCACCTCACCTTAACAAAATAATAAGATAAACAGGTTAAGGAAATTAGATATAAAATAACAATGTTAACCACCCGTTGTGACCTTGAACCTTCGCCTTCTCATTCCTCAGAAGTAAAATATTATTAAAATATACAATGACGTCGAGATTGGTGTTTATATTTCACATTCGAATTTCTATTTTCTTTGTTTTAGAATTGACAAACACACAAAAAGGGGAACAAACTCCCTCAAACATAGTTAAACGCACCACCCTCCCATAGCCTCTAATTAATATAGACACCTATAAATAAAACTGATTTACCTTTATATCTATGAGAATAATTACGTAATGTTATCAAATATACGATGACTCAGGTTCCTACTCTAGTCATCCCGCGACCATCACTCTGGGCCGCTAACAACACACACTGACTCATCACTGGGTACTGTGTATACTATAACGTTCAGGTTCAGTTAGTGGATTTTTTTTGTTTCCGTCTTTCAGTATATCATTAGGAAGTATATTTGCTTCATTCATAGAGTTCCTTCTTTGTGGATGATTGTAAATAAAAAATAAATATGCTTTAATTTTTATGATATCGTTGGTTGCATAGTGACTGTTTGATAAATAGATTTCATTACTGATTTGTATATGCTTCTAAAACGAAACAAAATTATTTGAAGATCTATTTTTCTTACTACTTCTATTTTTTCTATATGATATTTTCGTCAATGAGAAGATCAGAACTACGAAATAATCTGAGTGAAGGAACCTGAAAAATGAAAAAAAATAATATTAAAATTTTTGGCTGCTGGAAGATGTCGTGATGGTATACGTGAAATTACTATTTTTACGCCCGTCTCAGTTTTTTCTCTATATTTATATTTTTTCTTCATCAGAGAACTGCTTCGTTAACACAGGCTATGAGATACCGTAGCGCACCAGTTGCCAAATACATCTTGGTTTCAAAAGAGTTTGCTTGGGTTTCAACACCACCTGATTGAAGAGCTCTAGACGCTGCAGATTCCAACCTGGGAAAATAAAAATCTCCAGAACGATAATTGTTTGGGTCTGGTATTTGTGGGTCAGACCATTAGTGCCAGAGTCTCATAGTCTTTAAAGGTGAAACCCAGCAGTGTGGAGGCGGCGGGCGGGAGGAAGAGGGTCATTAGTGGCCCTGATCACGGCTCTTGTTGGAGATCCACACCACTGCCTCCACACCTGTTAACACCAACGGGTATCAACAATATTCTATACACCTAAATGTTTCCATGTTCAAGTAACACCACCGATATTAATGTTATTAAACCATTTTATTACTGTTAAATGTTTAAGAGTTTAATTAACGTCAGAAAAATGAATAACATTAGTATGTTTTTTACAGTTGAATGTTAAAATGTTATACTAACACCTGTAAGGTTCCTTTTACCAACAATATCTCTCAATGGCAAATATATACTGTACATGCAAATTCATATAATCTTACCGGAAATAATCTTTTAACAGGGTGTCTCAGAAAGTGTAAATACACTAACTTACAGATTTTCGTGGAGATCACGTGAATGTTTGTGAGGACAATGTTGCTGTTGTAATACGAACATTCACGCATTCTCCACGAAAATTTGTAAGTCAATGTGTATATAAATTTTTGGGGACACTGTATTGAATGTATTTTCGCCTCTCATAGTATTTGTCATCTCGACGATGACTAATAAAAGTTAATTAAATCATGTACTTATTAGAAAGACTCCATCAAAACACAAGAGCAAAGAGGAGCATGATGTGGGAGATTCTCAGATGGCAAAACTCACAAAATATTTTGAGTCTACTCGCAACACGGGTCATTAGCCCCTAATTGCTTGTTATGTGAACAAGAAAAGTAAAACACCGGTTTATTTACGACTTGTCTTCAGAAGTCCGCCTTAAGTTACACCTGATGCAATTATGAAGGAATTATTAGAGGAAACAAAGTGTTCTTGATTCTTCCTGTAAACAAGTTTTTAATTGGAGCTTGGTCATAAATTCTTGATCAGAAAGACAGCGTGTCCTTTTCTATCTCACGTGGGAGATGTTGGGCACCTTCATGCGAGTCCATCCCTCACTGCTGACCTGCCTCGTGTGGACATTGGTGTGCACACTATGAAACAACACTACCTCCCTCACTCTTTTCTCATACCATCCTCACAACTCTCCTACCTCATGTGAACAACGTTGTATATAATATAGAACAACAATACCCCCCTCAATTTTCCCTCACACCACGCTCAACTCTCCTGCCTCATATGAGCAATATTCTACACACTATGGAACAACATTACCTTCCTCACTCCTCCCACACATAACCATACCATTAAAATTCTTCTACTCTAGTGAACAGGCTCCAGCCAGCCTCTCTCCCCCAAGTATTAATAAAAACATGAATATAATGAGGTACAGGTGGGAACATGCAAAGTTTTAATGCCGGGGAATTTTTAGTAAGTGGAGAGAGTGGTGCCTTGGAATGGTTGTCATTAGAAGCGTTTTACTGTAGTACGGGGGATATAACAGAGATTTACTGTAGGTCGAGGTTAAGGAACACATACACAAGTTCACAGGTCGTCAAGGTGAGAGGCTCCAGAGTAATTTTGTTCAGAGAATAACAATATCAACACCATTTTCTGCCTCAATCAGTAAGGGACGTATTGTACCTTGATTAATAAGGTAGACGTATTTTTAAACATTTACCTCCGCCTTTGACCTCTGACAACGCCTCTCTCCCCTTAGTTAAATTAACACTTGGTGGAGTGTATTGGTGCACGTAAAACTGATTATACGTAAAGAAAATCGGGAATTTTTTGTAAGTAAAGAAGATAAGGATTTTTTTATAAGCACAGGAACTTGTTGTAAGTAAAGAAGCACAGGAATTTGTTAAGTAAAGAGGCACAGTAATTTGTTGTAAGTAAAGAGGCACAGGAATTTGTTGTAAGTAAAGAAGCACAGGAATTTGTTAAGTAAAGAGACACAGGAATTTGTTGTAAGTAAATAAACATAGTAATTTGTTGTAAGTAAAGAGGCACAGGAATTTGTTGTAAGTAAAGAAGCACAGGAATTTGTTGTCAGCAAAGAAACTCTTTTTCTGAGACATCGCGTGTATGAATGTTTTGTTGCTGTTCAGATGATATATTCATGTATATATTCATGTAGTTTCAGCCATCGTTTGAGTGGTATGACATCGTCCAGTGAGTGAGGTGAAATCCTTAAGTGAGAGAGAGAGAGAGAGAGAGAGAGAGAGAGAGAGAGAGAGAGAGAGAGAGAGAGAGAGAGAGAGAGAGAGGACAGCCTCATTATGTTGAGTAGGCGTTAGTTAGCAGGTTCGAACATTGCCTGCAGCATGAACTAACTTAATTGATCCTTTGGGAGTGAAGATTGTCAGCAAGTAGGGCTTCGAGTCACTTTAGAGAGACAGATACAGACAAACAGACAGGTAGAGAGAGAGATAGAGCCAGGCAGGTATACAAATAGTTAGACAGACGAACGGACGGAGAGAGAGAGAGAGAGAGAGAGAGAGAGAGAGAGAGAGAGAGAGAGAGAGAGAGAGAGAGAGAGAGAGAGAGAGATGTATGATACGCCATTTGACTCACGTTTATCATATGTGTATATCCTACGTCGGTTGTCACAAGACAACACTCACATGCACAACACCTTTTTATTGACGTGTGGAGAAGCCTATAACGTCACCGGGGACCATATTTCAAGTAACTGTCAACATTGAAAAGGATCTACATTAATGAACCTACCAACATGAAAGAAAGTGACAGCAAAGGCTTTCAATTGCAAATGTTGATTAGTGGTGTGTCAATTACAGGTTCAATTAGTATATCAATGCTACTCAAGAGGAATTTCATAAAAAAAACATTTAGTTTGTGTGGATAACTAATTACTCTATGGATCAAAGGCATTCCAGAGACAAGAGACGAGGCAGGACGCCACCATCAAGGGCAACTCGACCCTCTCCACACGGCGGGTCTCTCCTCAAGAATGCTTTGTGTTTCTCAGGACTCAGAGGACGTAACAAGTATCTACTCATTGTGTGACTTCATCTTCACTAAAATATATTACAGTATATCTCTCCGTGAAACAAATCGCTGACATATTGCTACGATGCACTTATTAGATGGCTTTCAACTGTAATGCTTGCCTATGTTGTAAACTATGATATTACACGGTGCTGCATCTGTACACATAGATGAGAAAATAATGACGTTTGCATATACCTAATGATCTTTCATCCGTTCCTGAATTATGTATGGACTGGATCAAGCCAATGAGAAACTTCAGAAATGAGAAAAAATATCGTGGGAGAATATTACAGGAACCCCAGACAGATTGATTTGTATTCGATACATATAAACAAATCCATGTTGGAGGGCCTTCAAGGGAAGAGGGATCTCTTAACTCTGCATAATGTATAAGCTCAGTCGTCTTGAACCGGCGGCTAAGGGTGACCTACTCCAGCCCCCAACAAGTTAAAACGTACGTCAGGAACATATACTTCCACTGATGATGGCCACCGTCCCTACAGATAGCTTCAACTGATGATGGCCACCGTCCCTACAGATAACTTCAACTGATGATGGCCACCGTCCCTACAGATAACTTCAACTGATGATGGCCACCGTCCCTACAGATAACTTCAACTGATGATGGCCACCGTCCCTACAGATAACTTCAACTGCTGATGGCCACCGTCCCTACAGATAACTTCAACTGCTGATGGCCACCGTCCCTACAGATAACTTCAACTGCTGATGGCCACCGTCCCTACAGATAACTTCAACTGATGATGGCCACCGTCCCTACAGATAACTTCAACTGTTGATGGCCACCGTCCCTACAGATAACTTCAACTGATGATGGCCACCGTCCCTACAGATAACTTCAACTGATGATGGCCACCGTCCCTACAGATAACTTCAACTGATGATGGCCACCGTCGCTACAGATAACTTCAACTGATGATGGCCACCGTCCCTACAGATAACTTCAACTGATGATGGCCACCGTCCCTACAGATAACTCCAACTGCTGATGGCCACCGTCCCTACAGATAACTTCAACTGATGATGGCCACCGTCCCTACAGATAACTTCAACTGATGATGGCCACCGTCCCTACAGATAACTTCAACTGATGATGGCCACCGTCCCTACAGATAACTTCAACTGATGATGGCCACCGTCCCTACAGATAACTTCAACTGATGATGGCCACCGTCCCTACAGATAACTTCAACTGCTGATGGCCACCGTCCCTACAGATAACTTCAACTGCTGATGGCCACCGTCCCTACAGATAACTTCAACTGATGATGGCCACCGTCCCTACAGATAACTTCAACTGATGATGGCCACCGTCCCTCCAGATAACTTCAACTGATGATGGCCACCGTCCCTACAGCTAACTTCAACTGATGATGGCCACCGTCCCTACAGATAACTTCAACTGATGATGGCCACCGTCCCTACAGCTAACTCTAACTGGCGATGGCCACCGTCCCTATTTTTCTTCCGCTGAGGAAGGCCACCGTCCCTACAGCTGACTTCAATTATTAATGGGCACGTCCCTACAAGTAACTTCAACTGGTGATGGCCATCGACCCTTCAGCCAATTTCAACTGATGATCAACGCCGTTTAATGGTTAAAGTAAACACAATGAATGCACAGCTTTCTGTTATTTTGATTCCTGAGCATCCCTCTGAGTCGAGGTGTTACTCGATGGTGTTTAGCCTAAGTTGCTCCACGGTAAGAGAAGCATCCCATGGCGTCATATTCTCTCCGCGGGGTAGTCATTTGAAAGCTTAGTGTTGACTTTTTGTGTCAACACGGTTAGAGAGTGTCCTGAGGAACCATAGTTGATGCCAGAACCTAAGTTGTTCGGAACTAGAAGACAGACAGACAGACAGAGACAATCAGAGAGAGAGAGAGAGAGAGAGAGAGAGAGAGAGAGAGAGAGAGAGAGAGAGAGAGAGAGAGAGAGAGAGAGAGAGCTATTTTGTTATAAAGTAGCTGTTGCCTAAATACATCAGCAGCCTGAAATAATATACCAAAGTACTATTATAATTCATGAAATACATTTTAAATCACCCCAATTCGTGTTGGTAGCCGGAGTCGCATTAACAAACAGAAAAATAACAGAATTTATGCACGATCTGGTGTAGTTATTACATCAGCTGTGCTGCTGTAAATGAGGATTTCATAAAACAAAAATAATATTTACGACTAGATTTTAAGTCCAATTAAAAAAGTAACATTAACAAACTCGGCAGAAAAATAAATAAAATGTTGAATGCTTTTGTAAACAGACTCGTATCCTACAACAGGGATGACAGCTCACAACAGGCTCAACTATTCAACGCTCTAAAATCGTTTTTTTTATTAGTTTTATTATAAGAACACATTTTATTTATATATGTAGTGTTTAATAGTAGTTTCATCGGTCGGCAGTCTACTGAGTGCTGTAATTTACTGCAATCTATAACTTACTGCAGCCTGTAATCGACTGTACCCTGTAATCTGCTAGGGTTTGTATTCTACCGGGGCCTGTAACTTACTCCGCCTGTAATATACTGCTGCTTATAATCTACCAGGCGTTATAATCTACGCGGCCTGTGACTTGCTGCGCCTGTAATATACTGCTGCCTATAATCTACCGGGGTTTGTAATCTACTGACGCTGGTGCTCATCATCATCTGCCGAAGACAACAATAAACTGTCTGGTGGAAGTGGGTGGACTATAAAAAAAATAGTGTACATTACTAATCTACTCACGCACTTAAAGACCCTAGTTGCTGAAACGCAGTAATAATATTGTAACATCACCAAATATATTAACACCCTAATATTCAGAGACTGTGACGTGAAGGTAGGTGTGTGTGTGTGTCACGTTATTGCTTCAACTTAAAGGTGATTAATATGTACCTATATGAAAATTTACTCAGTTTCATTAATTTAACGCATCGTTTATGATCATGAAATAGCCAATTATACCTTAAGTAGGTTAGTTTAGGTTAGGTTCTCTATGAATGAATCTCTCTCTCTCTCTCTCTCTATATATATATATATATATATATATATATATATATATATATATATATATATATATATATATATATATATATATATATATATATATATATATATATATAATGTTGAAAGTGTCTGTAGTAAATCTGAACATATTGCTTGGCCACTAAAAGTTTTCGAGATTTCATCAGAAAGCAATCAGGTTGGGAGGGCTGAGAGAATAAGGGCCAATTTTTCTCGCAGAAGATTGGTGTTGTGTCAGGGCTATAGTGATGGGGAGGTGAGGGTGTGTTGTGCATGATGGCGAGGCGAAGATGTGTTGTGCATGATGGCAAGGTGAAGGTGTGTTATGCATAATTGCGAGGTGTGGGTGTCTTGTGCATGATGGCAAGGCGAAGATGTGCTGTGCATGATGGCAAGGTGAGGGTGTGTTGTGCATGACGGCGAGGCGAAGATGTGTTGTGCATGATCGCAAGGTGAGGGTGTGTTATGCATAATTGCGAGGTGTGGGTGTGCTGTGCATGATGGCAAGGTGAGGGTGTGTTGTGTATGATGGCGAAGTAAGGGTGTGTTGTGCATGATGGTAGAGACAACGTGGAATGTATAATAAATTGTGTATGAGAGCCATAGGTACGTCTCTGTCTGATGTAGGTGACAGGTTAAGGGTCACGTCTCGGTGTTATAAATGATGAGTTAAAGTGTTATTTTCTATATCTTGGATCAGGTGTCAAGGGAGAGCTTGACAATGACACTCTCAGAAGCATTACTACTGATATTACTACGAGGTGGAAGAAGTGGTGGTGTGTTCAGTCAGATACAGCGGCTTAAGCAGGTGTGTGTGTGTGTGTGTGTGTATGTGTGTGTGTGTGTGTGTGTGACCTTATATATCAAATCTCTGTACAACTCCTCGATAAAGATATAAAAAGTGAACACCAAGTAAGAGTTATAGTCTATATTATATGTCAGATAAGGTTATAGACCTTCTCCACACCAAGAACACTGTCTATAATCCCATTCTGGCGACCCACTCAAACATTACGACCACTGAAACTTGATGAGAGAGGTGTCGAGTCTTTTTTTATGGAGACATAACGATAAAGTGTAAACTATAATGGTTATTTCGACGTTGTAAGGTTAATATAGGTTAAATTTTTTTGTAGATAAAACTGTAGTGTATCTCAAAGTTGCAAGATGGAAATAGTAATTTTTTCGTTACCTACTCTTGACAGTCCACATGGCTGCCTTTAATTTCAGTTTTTAAAAAAAATTCCACCCATAAGATTATTCTACGGATGAAATTTCAACTTTTCTTAAATTATTTTGTTTAAGTAAAGTGAATTTATGAACGTTATAAGAGTTCAGGTTTTCTCAAGTAGAAATTTCTTAAGTTCGTGTTGAAGTCGTTGGAGTAAGTTATCTTATTTGTAGTCCACTAGCGAGTTGCTCTCTAAGTTTTCACGGAGGAGAAATTTTATCGCTCCAAGTTCTGCTCAGCTGCAGTTAATTCAATTTGTCTCATATTTTTTTGCTCATTTCTTTAGGTAAAATAGTCCTGCTTTTTTCTCTCTCTCTCTTCCTGCCGCTCCTGTTTGTCCTCGATTTCTAGTCAGATAATTTCTTCATCACTTAAACCTTCTTGCTGCAGACAGACGGCAGCGGGGCGCTTCCAGTTGTGAGTTGATTGTATTCATGTTGTGGATGTCTCTCTCACACACAGCAGGTTGCCTCCAGTTGTAAATTGTCTGTTTTTATTTTACAAGACAATTAACTCCAATCTTGCTGCCAACGCTAAAAAAGTTTGTTAAAATTAAAGTTTATATTAATAACAATAACAGTCCTATGCAATTAACTTTTTTTCTTACAAATATACACCTGGCTGTCACCAAAATTCGAACAGGGTAAAAAGTTTTTTTTTGCTTCCAACAGTACACTTTTCTTGCAGTTTTTTTTTCTTTTTCTTCCTCCCTTTCTTGAAAATAGTTAGAAGAGTGTTGCAGTTTCCGGTTACCTGTTGGAATCACTGATTAGAGGTGAACTGGAAGCCACATTCATACATGTTTATGGGTTAAGTTTTCAAACCCAAATGGTCTTTTCTCCATTTATTAAGAAAATAAACTATAGCACAATAACTAGGATATCACCGTAATTAACGTTATGAACCGTTGAGCGTGAATAAGGGACGAACCGTATGTGTAACGAGCTTTGAGAACACACACACATCTTAGTGTGCGTGAGAGTAGGGAAACAGACTGGCGAGAGAGCCGGCTACTTAATTCATGGCTCTGCAGTCAAGGGGTGAGAGCTCAGTGGAAATTTACTGCCACATGTCCAGTGGATGATTACTCACGGTTCATAGGAAAGTTACCGAGGGTTATATAATTATATAAACCTAATGTATATAATCCACATTTATATAAGTATTACTGTCTGTTAGACATGGACTAATACAAGAATATAGGTAGAAAAAGAGAATAGAAATAGAAGAAAATTATTAGAAATAGAAGAATAAAGAAAAAAGAAAATAGAAATGAACAAATTTATATTTTCTTCAGATTTATTCACCTGGGCGGACAAATGATGACAACAATTCTCCTCTGGTAGGGGTTGATGATAGCCCCGGGAGGTTAAGGATCGCTGAGGGAAACATTGAGGAAATAGAGAAAAATTATTTTTCCGTCGGTAAACACTATCAACGGAACTTTCGGAATTCATCAGTAATAGGTGTTTTTCACCAGACAGTTAGACAGATAGATAGATAGACAGATAGATATATAGATAGATAGATAGAAGCTATACCGGTACACATTATATTAAAGAGAAACTACTACTACACACAGGTCCCAGAGAAAACCTCTAACATTTAATCAATTACACACACTGTACATCCTCGTCCACAACAGCAAAGGGGAAAAACAACATTCATTCATATCTCCCCAGCCAATTACCTTCCCCCCTCACTGACGTCATCATCGACCATGACCTTAACTTACACATCAGTAACTTATAATTGGAATAACAAACACAACATTAAATAACTATAGCTATTAGTTTAATGAGGCGCATACACAAATCACAGGAGTAACCAATCACAATTAAGTAAAAAAAAAGTCATTCAGAACCATACCAACACCGTCCACAGCCTCGTCTTCCACGCCAACGTCTTTCATCCTCTTGTAAAGTTGGATGTATATCTGGAACTTTTCTATTGACTCTTCATATCGAGAGAAAAGTTTCATAATGTACTAAACGAATAGATACAACGGTAAGGCTTGTACAGTACCTCTCTCTATATTGTGTCCTGGGTTCCATCAATCTAAGGACAGATGTGAGAAGGATGTTACCCAGTGTGAAACCAACGAAGAACAGACCAACTCCCGAAAAGCTTATGTTTTTAATTCTCGGTGGCGTAGTTGTTTTGTTGCTGCTGAGTTTGATGAAATACGTTGTAATGGAGCATAAAACTATTGCGTCTCTGGAACTGATCAAAAGAAAGCACATCTTATTTATGATTAACACAGAAAATATACAAGTTTTTTTATAAATGAGATTTTCGTTGAGGCAAGAATGTTAAAAAAAAAACCCGAGGAATATGTAAACACGGTAAACAATTCGCATCTGTTTATATTCGTTGTTTGTATCTGAGGGTCAATATTCGGTGTAACAGTTATGACATTTTATTTTCATCTGACTAAAAGGAATTTCCATGTTTAGAATAACATAAAAATGAGAAGCCATAATAATATACTATGATGGATACTATGCACAAAGTTTTAATCGGATTTAATATTTATTTATAAATTTCAATTTGTTGCAATTACTTATAGAAAATTTATGTATTTTACAATGTCAGTTTTATGCGCTAATGCTTCATTGTTTTATTGTTTATATTGAATTCTACATCAGTTTTATACCTTAATGATCTGATAGATTTTGTTATAAGTCTTGAGTGTGTTTTTTATACTGTGCTTGTATTACATTACGGGGAAATGTATAGAATGTATGAAACAAAAAGACATTATCGATCAATATTTTCCCCATCAGTGTTAAATCACTTAATCAAACAACTATTACTCTCATCAATTTTAGCAATCACTTTATGTATTATATTTCATGTGATCACACAAAACATAAAATAATTTAACTGCCTCTTGTACACCCGCTGTAGCAAATAGCCGCCAGACAGTCACGACGGCGGTGTGATGCCAGACCACCATAACGTTAGCATCCCTTGTACTCACTGGACCTTGGTAATACTTTAGAGAATACCTGATAAAACTTATACACCAATGTTTGTAATCACACACAGTACAGCCTCAACATCCACACGGGTTACAGGTGTGAAAATTTGTAAGAATGTTGAACCTTGGACATACACACACACACGCATATTATATTATATTATATATATATTATATATATATATATTATATAATATATATATATATATATTATATATATATTATATATAATATTAGGGTGTGTCAATTTAGGGGGTGAACTGGCTAAATTGAAAATCGAGTAATTTGGTAGCAATTTATTGTAGTCTTTAAGCATGCAAAACAATATTCTGGCATAAATTTTTTTTTATAATAAGTCCTACCTACATCAAATGGATTTTTAAATGCACATATTTGTGAATTTATAACATAACCAGCGTTTGCACACATGTTACTGTTTCAAGTTTCAAATTATTATATTTTATTATCCGTAGTCTATTTGAAAGTAACCAATGCCTTCATGCTCTCTTTGCTTTGGTTTCTTGTCATCAGTAGTCTGCTTGCTATTTGTGCTTTGATGTAACCTTCTCGCCTCTCGTGGCTGTAAACATGGCCCGCTGCTTCTGTGACCATTTTCACACATCTCTCCACACTTTGAGTGTGGGAAGGCCACTTCGGCACCTGCATTGGAGTCTCTTTAAGGTTTCTCAATTCTTGGCTAGTTAGACTTGTTGTCAATGGTGGCTCTAAGACTTCCAAACTCAAGTCAACCAATTCTGACAATTTGGTGGCATTGACGTTTATTGGGGGAACTTTTCTTGAATGAAACGAACAGTCTCCCAACTGGTCGTCATCTATTAGCGTTCCTCTAATCTTTAGAATGACTTCTACAGCCTCGGTTCGGAGATTGGTACATTGACTGCAAAGCATTGCTTGCAAAACTGCTTCTGATCGAGCATACCAAGCGGACCTTCTTGCCACAGGTAACACGATGTCCCTCACTACCTTCCTCTGTGTTCTTACTAGCTGCAATTGAAACAAAAGGTGATTGGGCCCATCCACCCACATAGGATTAAGTTTCACACTAAACCACTGGGGAAGATAAACTCCAATAATAAATTCAACAATTAACCTCAAATTCTTCAGCACTTTGCCCTTCAATTCGTGTTTGGAAATCCAAATCCTGCAGAAACGAAGAGCTGTAGTTAACCAACGGCTGTGACTGACAGGTCCAATCTCCAAGAGAGCCAATGACTGAGGCACTTCTCCTGATCTTATTGCTTGGGCAATACGATAAGCATAGGATTGATCTGTGCTGAGATCTTTGATGACTCCTTCAGACAACGCCGGAAGGGGAGGGCCAACTTCGACCTTTGGAAAGGTTGTATTTATTTCTAGTTGTGTTGCTTCATCCAGCATGATGCCAAGGGGACCTGACCACTTGTTGTTGCTCTTTGTAGGACCATCAAGTTCCTGGATGAGATGACGAAGAGGTAGCTCGCCTGTATGTAAATCACATACAATCCAAACAAGTCTTCTTCCTAGTTTTTTCTCTAAATGCGTCATTACACCCCCCTGCCATCCGGTGTTCACTGCAGTTGAATCTCCACCAACAGCCTGCAGTGAACTGCCAAGTCCTCTCTCCTGAACCCAACATAAAATATGATCAGCAATGACCTCTGCATGTTTCTTCCCTTCTACTTCAGTTTCGGGAGCAAAGTGAAACAAAAA
This sequence comes from Homarus gammarus, assembly GCA_958450375.1. NCBI lineage: Eukaryota > Metazoa > Arthropoda > Malacostraca > Decapoda > Nephropidae > Homarus > Homarus gammarus. Next base: position 28,477 of record CAUDMG010002610.1, read on the forward strand.
CCGACCACCAGGCTCAGAACAGACAGAGTAGTGTTCTTCTTTGATGAGACCTGGAAACTTTCTGTTCACTCCCTCTACTTCTAGCAAAACTTTTGTGTCATCTATTCTTCCATCAAACAAAAGACAGGAGAGCCCTCCCTCGCTTAAATCTTTTTCATGCTGATCAGATATTTCCTTCATTATTTTTTCTTGTGCTCTTCTAATTTTATTATGATCTATCACCAAAGATACATCCTCTCGGCTGATGAGGCCTGCATCTATCCAAGCGGCAGTTGCAATTTCTGCAGCCTCACGAAGTCCAGCATGGTGGCGAATACTAGCTAAAGCAATGTTTGAAATATTTCTTGTGTTGTATTTCATTTTCTTTGGTAAAGGTTCAGATGGCTCTTTGGAACTATCATCTGATGTTGCTTCCTGTTCATCAGAAGAACTATCAAAGAAGTGATAAACATCTTGACACAGCTCTTCCTCTCTTTGGATGGCTTCTTCACTCTTCATTTTCTTCTTTTGTTCCCTCTCTCGGATTTGTTCTCTCTTCTTGGCATTAGCAATCTGCTTCTTTGTTTCTGAATAATCTATTGAACCCATTTGCATACTTCCTTGGCCTTCTGCCTTTGTCCTCTGTGCCTTTATAAATTCAAGCTCTAAAACAGGGATCTTCTTTTCACGAGGACAACCACAATCAATGTGGGAATTATTTTCTCTCTTACCTGAGTGAGAACAGTTGGATTCAGAACATACTTGTATGGAGCACTTGCAGGTCAAAATGTCAAACAGAGTATCAAGTGTGTGCAGAAATTCATTTTTCCTGGCCAAGTTTCCTTTACCAAGTGATGTTTCAACTGCTTTGTGCCATAATTTCGTTAGTTTTAGCTCAATAGTTCGACACTGATTAATCACAGGTGGTTTGAATAGTGCATTAGCTTTTGTCCATTGATGCAGAAGAGGGACTATCATGTCATTTATGAGTTCTTTATCTGTATAGTTCCTTCTGTCCTTTGCATTTTTTTCTCGAAGGAGTAACCCTAATCTTAGCATGTCTCTCACTGTTGGAAGTTCTGATACAGGAAGCTCCTTCCCTTTACCAACTAGCAGGCTCAAGTGGGTTGACAACTGACTTCTTGTCTTCAATTTTGACATCTTCACACCATCTGACAAATAGAAAAATATTTCAATGTTTCATAATTCAATTGTTGTTTCAAAAAATATCAATTTGTTTATCAAAAATATTGTAGCAGAAATAACATAATAATTTCTTAGAACATAATGTTTTATACAATGATATAAGTAACTGCGACAATCAATATGCCCTACTTACAATAATTAAAATGTAGAATTCGTCTGGTAGAGTAGGTGCAAGTGCAATGAGAGCAAACCACCGTCTATGATATCTAGAAGGAGAGTGAGCCGGGCGCCTTATCCTCACGCTTGGTACAAGTCAAAACAAGAATTAAACTGTCCCACACGGAGAGCCTGTTCATGTTCATGTTCTGACATGCATATTGTACACAAGCTATAATAGAACCATAAAATACTCCATAATCCATATGCTTACATGAGATTAGTTAATATCAAGTGAAAAATTCTAATCAAGTCTCATTAATTTGTTGAAATACTGATATTTGAAACTTTAAGGTATAATTGATGTAGGTGAGGGTTATTTCAATTCATTTTTGTTTGCTAATCTCAAGTTTAGACATAAAGAGGCACAATATTTTGACTACCAAATTTGATTTTTAACATGTTGACAAAATTGACACACCCTAATATATATATATATATATATATATATATATATATATATATATATATATATATATATATATATATATATATATATATATATAAAACCGAGTCACCTGTGAGGCCCTCCAGTACCTTACACTATCACCATCCCAGGGTTCACCAAGATGAAACAAGATACATTCCCTTAGCAGATTTTGTAGTCGAGCATATTCCGCCTTTCCCAGGATAGAAACCCCCTTCTTTATTTGTGTTAATACCAATTTGGTATTTGACTCTTTGTAAGCAGATATTTCCGATTTCTTCAGTATCGCTTAAGTCTGTTTTCTCTGTGCAAGAACAATCCTCCTTGCTTGAAGCTATTAAATTCTTTTAGTTATTTCTGGCAAAACCTTATTTTTTTATTTGATTCTGCTTTTTGGGGGTAATTTTGCTTCATTATACAGGAAAGGTTTCCGAATGGCCAAAAGTGCTGGTTGTATTTCTCCTTGGATTAGCATTTAGCCATAAACGTCTGGGAGTTGGCTGCAGGGCTCTGGGGTATCAATAGTACTTCATCTTTTATTCACAACGCAGCACGAGGGACCGGTTGTGGTAGTCGCTATGAGACGCACTTCTTTGTCCAAGTGGCGGAGTCAAGTTCAGACTACTGGGTGGTTTGTGGTGCTATGTTCAGGTTACTCTCATGAATCTTCTAATTTTCTTACAGAGTGTAAGAATAAAAAGAAAAGAAATTCCCCCTGCTCTCACAAAAATACAAACGGGCAGACAGACAGACAGACACATACTTCATTATCTTAAATCTTGCCTTTTATGTGACGTAATTTAATATACAGTATATCGTATAAATGAATTGTTTGAGACAAGACTGATTACACCTGTCATGGTGAGGAACGAGTTCACACCTGCTGTTAATAGACATGTGCGACGGTGTACAATTATTTTAATATATAGGCCTTCTGATTACGTACACACAATGGCACACTTACAAACTGAAACAGCTCCAAGCATACATACATAAGCCACATTCACACAAAAACATACGAACGAGTTAGAAAATGCTTCCCCTACTCCACATATCGTTTTAAAATCCCGTTATATTGGAAAACTCGCCCAACCCAAGAGCTGCCGGGCGTGATGGGGAGGTTGGTGTGTGAACAGAAATAGGTTTCTGGCAGCGGGAATACAAATCGACCATCTACATCCTTATCCAGTGTAAATACCAGAGGTAAATATTTACATGTAAATAAAGTTTGTCTTTTTTTTGCCACAGGAATTTGTGACTCAGACTCAACAAGAGAAAGTGGCTTTACAAATATGTGTATGTGTGTGGGGGCGACCTGTGGCGTAATGGTCAGCATGCTTGCCTCGCAGGCGAGTGGACCCGGGTTCGATCCCCCAGCAGGGTGACACTATGGGCAAGTTTCTTTACGCCATTTGCCTTTGGCTACCCAGTAGTAATTGGGAACCTGTATGTTAATCGATTTGCTGATCGTGTTCCGGGGTAATAGTTAGCCAGTGCAGTTGGCGAGTTGTTCGGTCTTCTCGGACTATTCCTTGACAATGGGTCAAGCAGCTCGTTAACTTAGGGTGTGGTTGTTGTGTTGGCGACAGCTTCTACACCTTCTACACACAACCATTATTGTGTGTGTGTGTGTGTGTTTTTATAGGCACAGTAAATGGCGTTAGTAGCACCAAGGTTAAACATTTGTTACATATATTGATACAGGTTGAAGGTGAGCAGCCCGAGTGTGAGTGGACGTGAAAAGGGTCAGTGATCTGTGTAATAAGTGGCGGGGGACGAACACTGTCTGGCCCCGAGCCAAGGCTGATGCTCAACCTGGCCGCTGCGGAGCTTTCACTATGGGGTCCACGAGCCAGGCAGTGAGTTCCTTACCCTAAGACTCTAAATGCTATAATGTATAACAACGCTTCAACAGCTAAACCACTTTAATTAAGCACATGCTCTTAGATTGGTCGTAGACTAAATAAGTCATACACTACAGAGACCATACACTACATAGACCATACACTACATAGACCATACACTACATAGACCACACACTACATAGACCATAAATTACATAGACCATACATTACATAGACCATACACTACATAGACCATACACTACATAGACCATACACTACATAGACCATACACTACATAGACTATAAAATACATAGACCACACACTACATAGACCATACACTACATAGACCATACACTACATAGACCATACACTACATAGACTATAAAATACATAGACCACACACTACATAGACCATACACTACATAGACCATACACTACATAGACCACACACTACATAGACCATACATTACATAGACCACACACTACATAAACCATACACTACATAGACCATACACTATATAGACCACACACTACATAGACCATACATTACATAGACCATACACTACATAGACCATACACTATATAGACCACACACTACATAGACCATACATTACATAGACCATACATTTTATATCAATAATCAAAACGGCAAAATTAAAACAGGTTTATGAGGTAATTGAGTCTGTTTTGCTGAACAGTATAGTGAACAATAGGAGTAATAAAACATACAGTACACTTTAAATAATTATCTAAAGAATCATTTCCTTCGTTTAGGGATAAAAATTTTCACATTAGGTTCGTCAAAGGGGTTGCTCGCACGCGGCAGTATCTGAACATACACCAGGTGGAGAGCAATGGTGTCGAGCTTAACTTTAAATTACGCCTAACATATTTTAAAATTTCAATAACTGTTAATAATGGTGTCATAGATGGAGTGAAAAATGAAACGAGACGAATTACAGTATATACCTGGACCCTGCCTCACACTGACCCTCACCGCGCCCACTATTGTATGTATGAAAATGTAAGTTTTATATGTACACACACACACACACACACACACACACACACACACACACACACACACACACACACGATATAATTGTATTTCAGGCAAAACTCAGCCAGTGATGGCGTATGGCTGAGGGCAAATACTTTTTACAGTTTTTCATCTGCAAAAACAGAAGAACAAAATCGTAGCCCCGTGGCAATACGGGTTGAAAGGAGATACGAGAGCACCGAACTGTGCAGCATCACCAGGAACAACACGAATAACAGCCACACCTTACCCTCCTCCATGCTGCAGTGTTATCTTCTGCTCACCATGACAACTGGGACTTTAGTTTTCCCTTTTCATTGTTTATCAACTTTTTCCTCGTCTTTCTTTTCCTTTCGGTGTAAGCAATATCATATTTTTTTCTGGATTATCATCAACAGGCAACAACATATTTTTCTTCGCTGGATGAAACTTATCAACCAGAATACGCAGTTTTTTCCTATTGATGTTTCTACGTAAGCTAAACCTACCTCTCTCTCTCTGGTGAGGGAAGGGAGAGGAGAAGAGGATGGGAGATGAGGGGAGGGGAAGGATGAGGGAAAGAAGAGAAGAAGAGGAAGGGAGATGAGGGGAGGGGCGCATAGGCGGAGGGAAGGGGAAGAAGAGGGGAGAAGAGGTGAGGAGGGAAAGAAAGGAGGGAAGGGGAAGAAGAAGGAAGAGAAAGTGAGGAGAGAAGGAAAGGGGGGAAGGGAAAGAAGGGAAGGGGCAGAAGACGGGAGAGTAGGTTGGGAGAAAAGGAAGGGGAAAGGGGAATAAGATGGGAGAAGAAGGGAGAGAAGAGGAGGATGGGAGGAAGGGGCAGGGCAGGGGAGAGGGAGGAGGGCACAAGATCAGGGTTACACCTTAGATTAGAAGAAAAAAACTAAAAAGGTCAAAAGAAAATAGACACATTTAGAAGAAAAACTAACCATCTGAAGAAAATATAGACCGGACTCACTGTAAGATATATAGACCAGACTCACTGGAAGACATATAGACCAGACTCACTGTAAGAGATATAGACCAAACTCACTGTAAGAGATATAGACGAGACTCACTGTAAGAGATATAGACCAGACTCACTGTAAGGGATATAGACCAGACTCACTGGAAGACATATAGACCAGACTCACTGTAAGACATATAGACCAGACTCACTGTAAGAGATATAGACGAGACTCACTGTAAGAGATATAGACCAGACTCACTGTAAGGGATATAGACCAGACTCACTGTAAGACATATAGACCAGACTCACTGTAAGGGATATAGACCAGACTCACTGTAAGAGATATAGACCAGACTCACTGTAAGAGATATAGACCAGACTCACTGTAAGAGATATAGACCACACTCACTGTAAGAGAATTAGACCATACTCACTGTAAGACATATACACCAGACTCACTGTAAGAGATATAGACCAGACTCACTGTAAGAGATATAGACCATACTCACTGTAAGACATATAGACCAGACTCACTGTAAGAGATATAGACGAGACTCACTGTAAGAGATATAGACCAGACTCACTGTAAGAGATATAGACCAGACTCACTGTAAGACATATAGACCAGACTCACTGTAAGACATATAGACCAGACTCACTGTAAGAGATATAGACTAGACTCACTGTAAGAGATATAGACCAGACTCACTGTAAGACATATAGACCAGACTCACTGTAAGAGATATAGACCAGACTCACTGTAAGAGATATAGACCAGACTCACTGTAAGAGATATAGACCAGACTCACTGTAAGGGATATAGACCAGACTCACTGTAAGACATATAGACCAGACTCACTGTAAGAGATATAGACCAGACTCACTGTAAGAGATCAGACCAGACTCACTGTAAGACATATAGACCAGACTCACTGTAAGAGATATAGACCAGACTCACTGTAAGAGATATAGACCAGACTCACTGTAAGAGATATAGACCAGACTCACTGTAAGAGATATAGACCAGACTCACTGTAAGAGATATAGACCAGACTCACTGTAAGAGATATAGACCAGACTCACTGTAAGAGATATAGACCAGACTCACTGTAAGAGATATAGACCAGACTCACTGTAAGAGATATAGACCAGACTCACTGTAAGAGATATAGACCAGACTCACTGTAAGAGATATAGACCAGACTCACTGTAAGAGATATAGACCAGACTCACTGTAAGAGATATAGACCAGACTCACTGTAAGAGATATAGACCAGACTCACTGTAAGAGATATAGACCAGACTCACTGTAAGAGATATAGACCAGACTCACTGTAAGAGATATAGACCAGACTCACTGTAAGAGATATAGACCAGACTCACTGTAAGAGATATAGACCAGACTCACTGTAAGAGATATAGACCAGACTCACTGTAAGAGATATAGACCAGACTCACTGTAAGATATATAGACCAGACTCACTGTAAGAGATATAGACCAGACTCACTGTAAGAGATATAGACCAGACTCACTGTAAGATATATAGACCAGACTCACTGTAAGAGATATAGACCAGACTCACTGTAAGGGATATAGACGAGACTCACTGTAAGGGATATAGACGAGACTCACTGTAAGACATATAGACCAGACTCACTGTAAGAGATATAGACCAGACTCACTGTAAGGGATATAGACCAGACTCACTGTAAGAGATATAGACCAGACTCACTGTAAGAGATATAGACCAGACTCACTGTAAGAGATATAGACCAGACTCACTGTAAGGGATATAGACCAGACTCACTGTAAGAGATATAGACCAGACTCACTGTAAGAGATATAGACCAGACTCACTGTAAGAGATATAGACCAGACTCACTGTAAGAGATATAGACCAGACTCACTGTAAGAGATATAGACCAGACTCACTGTAAGAGATATAGACCAGACTCACTGTAAGAGATATAGACCAGACTCACTGTAAGAGATATAGACCAGACTCACTGTAAGAGATATAGACCAGACTCACTGTAAGAGATATAGACCAGACTCACTGTAAGAGATATAGACCAGACTCACTGTAAGAGATATAGACCAGACTCACTGTAAGAGATATAGACCAGACTCACTGTAAGAGATATAGACCAGACTCACTGTAAGAGATATAGACCAGACTCACTGTAAGAGATATAGACCAGACTCACTGTAAGAGATATAGACCAGACTCACTGTAAGAGATATAGACCAGACTCACTGTAAGAGATATAGACCAGACTCACTGTAAGAGATATAGACCAGACTCACTGTAAGAGATATAGACCAGACTCACTGTAAGAGATATAGACCAGACTCACTGTAAGAGATATAGACCAGACTCACTGTAAGAGATATAGACCAGACTCACTGTAAGAGATATAGACCAGACTCACTGTAAGAGATATAGACCAGACTCACTGTAAGAGATATAGACCAGACTCACTGTAAGAGATATAGACCAGACTCACTGTAAGAGATATAGACCAGACTCACTGTAAGAGATATAGACCAGACTCACTGTAAGAGATATAGACCAGACTCACTGTAAGAGATATAGACCAGACTCACTGTAAGAGATATAGACCAGACTCACTGTAAGAGATATAGACCAGACTCACTGTAAGAGATATAGACCAGACTCACTGTAAGAGATATAGACCAGACTCACTGTAAGAGATATAGACCAGACTCACTGTAAGAGATATAGACCAGACTCACTGTAAGAGATATAGACCAGACTCACTGTAAGAGATATAGACCAGACTCACTGTAAGAGATATAGACCAGACTCACTGTAAGAGATATAGACCAGACTCACTGTAAGAGATATAGACCAGACTCACTGTAAGAGATATAGACCAGACTCACTGTAAGAGATATAGACCAGACTCACTGTAAGAGATATAGACCAGACTCACTGTAAGAGATATAGACCAGACTCACTGTAAGAGATATAGACCAGACTCACTGTAAGAGATATAGACCAGACTCACTGTAAGAGATATAGACCAGACTCACTGTAAGAGATATAGACCAGACTCACTGTAAGAGATATAGACCAGACTCACTGTAAGAGATATAGACCAGACTCACTGTAAGAGATATAGACCAGACTCACTGTAAGAGATATAGACCAGACTCACTGTAAGAGATATAGACCAGACTCACTGTAAGAGATATAGACCAGACTCACTGTAAGAGATATAGACCAGACTCACTGTAAGAGATATAGACCAGACTCACTGTAAGAGATATAGACCAGACTCACTGTAAGAGATATAGACCAGACTCACTGTAAGGATATAGACCAGACTCACTGTAAGAGATATAGACCAGACTCACTGTAAGAGATATAGACCAGACTCACTGTAAGAGATATAGACCAGACTCACTGTAAGAGATATAGACCAGACTCACTGTAAGAGATATAGACCAGACTCACTGTAAGGGATATAGACCAGACTCACTGTAAGAGATATAGACCAGACTCACTGTAAGAGATATAGACCAGACTCACTGTAAGAGATATAGACCAGACTCACTGTAAGAGATATAGACCAGACTCACTGTAAGGATATAGACCAGACTCACTGTAAGAGATATAGACCAGACTCACTGTAAGAGATATAGACCAGACTCACTGTAAGAGATATAGACCAGACTCACTGTAAGAGATATAGACCAGACTCACTGTAAGGGATATAGACCAGACTCACTGTAAGAGATATAGACCAGACTCACTGTAAGAGATATAGACCAGACTCACTGTAAGAGATATAGACCAGACTCACTGTAAGAGATATAGACCAGACTCACTGTAAGAGATATAGACCAGACTCACTGTAAGAGATATAGACCAGACTCACTGTAAGGGATATAGACCAGACTCACTGTAAGAGATATAGACCAGACTCACTGTAAGAGATATAGACCAGACTCACTGTAAGAGATATAGACCAGACTCACTGTAAGAGATATAGACCAGACTCACTGTAAGAGATATAGACCAGACTCACTGTAAGAGATATAGACCAGACTCACTGTAAGAGATATAGACCAGACTCACTGTAAGAGATATAGACCAGACTCACTGTAAGAGATATAGACCAGACTCACTGTAAGAGATATAGACCAGACTCACTGTAAGAGATATAGACCAGACTCACTGTAAGAGATATAGACCAGACTCACTGTAAGAGATATAGACCAGACTCACTGTAAGAGATATAGACCAGACTCACTGTAAGAGATATAGACCAGACTCACTGTAAGAGATATAGACCAGACTCACTGTAAGAGATATAGACCAGACTCACTGTAAGAGATATAGACCAGACTCACTGTAAGAGATATAGACCAGACTCACTGTAAGAGATATAGACCAGACTCACTGTAAGAGATATAGACCAGACTCACTGTAAGAGATATAGACCAGACTCACTGTAAGAGATATAGACCAGACTCACTGTAAGAGATATAGACCAGACTCACTGTAAGAGATATAGACCAGACTCACTGTAAGAGATATAGACCAGACTCACTGTAAGAGATATAGACCAGACTCACTGTAAGAGATATAGACCAGACTCACTGTAAGAGATATAGACCAGACTCACTGTAAGAGATATAGACCAGACTCACTGTAAGGATATAGACCAGACTCACTGTAAGAGATATAGACCAGACTCACTGTAAGAGATATAGACCAGACTCACTGTAAGAGATATAGACCAGACTCACTGTAAGATATAGACCAGACTCACTGTAAGAGATATAGACCAGACTCACTGTAAGAGATATAGACCAGACTCACTGTAAGAGATATAGACCAGACTCACTGTAAGAGATATAGACCAGACTCACTGTAAGAGATATAGACCAGACTCACTGTAAGAGATATAGACCAGACTCACTGTAAGAGATATAGACCAGACTCACTGTAAGAGATATAGACCAGACTCACTGTAAGAGATATAGACCAGACTCACTGTAAGAGATATAGACCAGACTCACTGTAAGAGATATAGACCAGACTCACTGTAAGAGATATAGACCAGACTCACTGTAAGAGATATAGACCAGACTCACTGTAAGAGATATAGACCAGACTCACTGTAAGAGATATAGACCAGACTCACTGTAAGAGATATAGACCAGACTCACTGTAAGAGATATAGACCAGACTCACTGTAAGAGATATAGACCAGACTCACTGTAAGAGATATAGACCAGACTCACTGTAAGAGATATAGACCAGACTCACTGTAAGAGATATAGACCAGACTCACTGTAAGAGATATAGACCAGACTCACTGTAAGAGATATAGACCAGACTCACTGTAAGAGATATAGACCAGACTCACTGTAAGAGATATAGACCAGACTCACTGTAAGAGATATAGACCAGACTCACTGTAAGAGATATAGACCAGACTCACTGTAAGAGATATAGACCAGACTCACTGTAAGAGATATAGACCAGACTCACTGTAAGGGATATAGACCAGACTCACTGTAAGAGATATAGACCAGACTCACTGTAAGAGATATAGACCAGACTCACTGTAAGAGATATAGACCAGACTCACTGTAAGAGATATAGACCAGACTCACTGTAAGAGATATAGACCAGACTCACTGTAAGAGATATAGACCAGACTCACTGTAAGAGATATAGACCAGACTCACTGTAAGAGATATAGACCAGACTCACTGTAAGAGATATAGACCAGACTCACTGTAAGAGATATAGACCAGACTCACTGTAAGAGATATAGACCAGACTCACTGTAAGAGATATAGACCAGACTCACTGTAAGAGATATAGACCAGACTCACTGTAAGAGATATAGACCAGACTCACTGTAAGAGATATAGACCAGACTCACTGTAAGAGATATAGACCAGACTCACTGTAAGAGATATAGACCAGACTCACTGTAAGAGATATAGACCAGACTCACTGTAAGAGATATAGACCAGACTCACTGTAAGAGATATAGACCAGACTCACTGTAAGAGATATAGACCAGACTCACTGTAAGAGATATAGACCAGACTCACTGTAAGAGATATAGACCAGACTCACTGTAAGAGATATAGACCAGACTCACTGTAAGAGATATAGACCAGACTCACTGTAAGAGATATAGACCAGACTCACTGTAAGAGATATAGACCAGACTCACTGTAAGAGATATAGACCAGACTCACTGTAAGAGATATAGACCAGACTCACTGTAAGAGATATAGACCAGACTCACTGTAAGAGATATAGACCAGACTCACTGTAAGAGATATAGACCAGACTCACTGTAAGAGATATAGACCAGACTCACTGTAAGAGATATAGACCAGACTCACTGTAAGAGATATAGACCAGACTCACTGTAAGAGATATAGACCAGACTCACTGTAAGAGATATAGACCAGACTCACTGTAAGAGATATAGACCAGACTCACTGTAAGAGATATAGACCAGACTCACTGTAAGAGATATAGACCAGACTCACTGTAAGAGATATAGACCAGACTCACTGTAAGAGATATAGACCAGACTCACTGTAAGAGATATAGACCAGACTCACTGTAAGAGATATAGACCAGACTCACTGTAAGAGATATAGACCAGACTCACTGTAAGAGATATAGACCAGACTCACTGTAAGAGATATAGACCAGACTCACTGTAAGAGATATAGACCAGACTCACTGTAAGAGATATAGACCAGACTCACTGTAAGAGATATAGACCAGACTCACTGTAAGAGATATAGACCAGACTCACTGTAAGAGATATAGACCAGACTCACTGTAAGTAGAGATCATAGATATAGACCAGACTCACTGTAAGAGATATAGACCAGACTCACTGTAAGAGATATAGACCAGACTCACTGTAAGAGATATAGACCAGACTCACTGTAAGAGATATAGACCAGACTCACTGTAAGAGATATAGACCAGACTCACTGTAAGAGATATAGACCAGACTCACTGTAAGAGATATAGACCAGACTCACTGTAAGAGATATAGACCAGACTCACTGTAAGAGATATAGACCAGACTCACTGTAAGAGATATAGACCAGACTCACTGTAAGAGATATAGACCAGACTCACTGTAAGAGATATAGACCAGACTCACTGTAAGAGATATAGACCAGACTCACTGTAAGAGATATAGACCAGACTCACTGTAAGAGATATAGACCAGACTCACTGTAAGAGATATAGACCAGACTCACTGTAAGAGATATAGACCAGACTCACTGTAAGAGATATAGACCAGACTCACTGTAAGAGATATAGACCAGACTCACTGTAAGAGATATAGACCAGACTCACTGTAAGAGATATAGACCAGACTCACTGTAAGAGATATAGACCAGACTCACTGTAAGAGATATAGACCAGACTCACTGTAAGAGATATAGACCAGACTCACTGTAAGAGATATAGACCAGACTCACTGTAAGAGATATAGACCAGACTCACTGTAAGAGATATAGACCAGACTCACTGTAAGAGATATAGACCAGACTCACTGTAAGAGATATAGACCAGACTCACTGTAAGAGATATAGACCAGACTCACTGTAAGAGATATAGACCAGACTCACTGTAAGAGATATAGACCAGACTCACTGTAAGGATATAGACCAGACTCACTGTAAGGATATAGACCAGACTCACTGTAAGAGATATAGACCAGACTCACTGTAAGAGATATAGACCAGACTCACTGTAAGAGATATAGACCAGACTCACTGTAAGAGATATAGACCAGACTCACTGTAAGAGATATAGACCAGACTCACTGTAAGAGATATAGACCAGACTCACTGTAAGAGATATAGACCAGACTCACTGTAAGAGATATAGACCAGACTCACTGTAAGAGATATAGACCAGACTCACTGTAAGAGATATAGACCAGACTCACTGTAAGAGATATAGACCAGACTCACTGTAAGAGATATAGACCAGACTCACTGTAAGAGATATAGACCAGACTCACTGTAAGAGATATAGACCAGACTCACTGTAAGAGATATAGACCAGACTCACTGTAAGAGATATAGACCAGACTCACTGTAAGAGATATAGACCAGACTCACTGTAAAGATATAGACCAGACTCACTGTAAGAGATATAGACCAGACTCACTGTAAGAGATATAGACCAGACTCACTGTAAGAGATATAGACCAGACTCACTGTAAGAGATATAGACCAGACTCACTGTAAGAGATATAGACCAGACTCACTGTAAGAGATATAGACCAGACTCACTGTAAGAGATATAGACCAGACTCACTGTAAGAGATATAGACCAGACTCACTGTAAGAGATATAGACCAGACTCACTGTAAGAGATATAGACCAGACTCACTGTAAGAGATATAGACCAGACTCACTGTAAGAGATATAGACCAGACTCACTGTAAGAGATATAGACCAGACTCACTGTAAGAGATATAGACCAGACTCACTGTAAGAGATATAGACCAGACTCACTGTAAGAGATATAGACCAGACTCACTGTAAGAGATATAGACCAGACTCACTGTAAGAGATATAGACCAGACTCACTGTAAGAGATATAGACCAGACTCACTGTAAGAGATATAGACCAGACTCACTGTAAGAGATATAGACCAGACTCACTGTAAGAGATATAGACCAGACTCACTGTAAGAGATATAGACCAGACTCACTGTAAGAGATATAGACCAGACTCACTGTAAGAGATATAGACCAGACTCACTGTAAGAGATATAGACCAGACTCACTGTAAGAGATATAGACCAGACTCACTGTAAGAGATATAGACCAGACTCACTGTAAGAGATATAGACCAGACTCACTGTAAGAGATATAGACCAGACTCACTGTAAGAGATATAGACCAGACTCACTGTAAGAGATATAGACCAGACTCACTGTAAGAGATATAGACCAGACTCACTGTAAGGATATAGACCAGACTCACTGTAAGAGATATAGACCAGACTCACTGTAAGAGATATAGACCAGACTCACTGTAAGAGATATAGACCAGACTCACTGTAAGAGATATAGACCAGACTCACTGTAAGAGATATAGACCAGACTCACTGTAAGAGATATAGACCAGACTCACTGTAAGAGATATAGACCAGACTCACTGTAAGAGATATAGACCAGACTCACTGTAAGAGATATAGACCAGACTCACTGTAAGAGATATAGACCAGACTCACTGTAAGAGATATAGACCAGACTCACTGTAAGAGATATAGACCAGACTCACTGTAAGAGATATAGACCAGACTCACTGTAAGAGATATAGACCAGACTCACTGTAAGAGATATAGACCAGACTCACTGTAAGAGATATAGACCAGACTCACTGTAAGAGATATAGACCAGACTCACTGTAAGAGATATAGACCAGACTCACTGTAAGAGATATAGACCAGACTCACTGTAAGTGATATAGACCAGACTCACTGTAAGAGATATAGACCAGACTCACTGTAAGAGATATAGACCAGACTCACTGTAAGAGATATAGACCAGACTCACTGTAAGAGATATAGACCAGACTGTAAGAGATATAGACCAGACTCACTGTAAGAGATATAGACCAGACTCACTGTAAGAGATATAGACCAGACTCACTGTAAGAGATATAGACCAGACTCACTGTAAGGGATATAGACCAGACTCACTGTAAGAGATATAGACCAGACTCACTGTAAGAGATATAGACCAGACTCACTGTAAGAGATATAGACCAGACTCACTGTAAGAGATATAGACCAGACTCACTGTAAGAGATATAGACCAGACTCACTGTAAGAGATATAGACCAGACTCACTGTAAGAGATATAGACCAGACTCACTGTAAGGATATAGACCAGACTCACTGTAAGAGATATAGACCAGACTCACTGTAAGAGATATAGACCAGACTCACTGTAAGAGATATAGACCAGACTCACTGTAAGAGATATAGACCAGACTCACTGTAAGAGATATAGACCAGACTCACTGTAAGAGATATAGACCAGACTCACTGTAAGAGATATAGACCAGACTCACTGTAAGAGATATAGACCAGACTCACTGTAAGGGATATAGACCAGACTCACTAAGAGATATAGACCAGACTCACTGTAAGAGATATAGACCAGACTCACTGTAAGAGATATAGACCAGACTCACTGTAAGAGATATAGACCAGACTCACTGTAAGAGATATAGACCAGACTCACTGTAAGAGATATAGACCAGACTCACTGTAAGAGATATAGACCAGACTCACTGTAAGGGATATAGACCAGACTCAATGTAAGGGATATAGACCAGACTCACTGTAAGAGATATAGACCAGACTCACTGTAAGAGATATAGACCAGACTCACTGTAAGAGATATAGACGAGACTCACTGTAAGAGATATAGACCAGACTCACTGTAAGAGATATAGACCACACTCACTGTAAGGGATATAGACCAGACTCACTGTAAGAGATATAGACCAGACTCACTGTAAGGGATATAGACCAGACTCACTGTAAGAGATATAGACCAGACTCACTGTAGAGATATAGACGAGACTCACTGTAGAGATATAGACCAGACTCACTGTAAGACATATAGACCAGACTCACTGTAAGAGATATAGACCAGACTCACTGTAGAGATATAGACCAGACTCACTGTAAGAGATATAGACCAGACTCACTGTAAGGGATATAGACCAGACTCACTGTAAGGGATATAGACCAGACTCACTGTAAGAGATATAGACCAGACTCACTGTAAGGGATATAGACCAGACTCACTGTAAGAGATATAGACCAGACTCACTGTAAGAGATATAGACCAGACTCACTGTAAGGGATATAGACCAGACTCACTGTAAGGGATATAGACCAGACTCACTGTAAGAGATATAGACCAGACTCACTGTAGAGATATAGACCAGACTCACTGTAGAGATATAGACCAGATTCACAATAAGGGATGTAGGCCAGACTCACTGTAAACAATGTGAACCAGATCCCTTGTAAAAAGAAAAAAGAAATAAAAGAAACCGTAACTGTAAAATAAACATAGTCTTGACCCAGTGTAAACACATATCAACCTCAGTAACGAAAAATACATATATAAACCAGACCCTCAGTAAAAAAATACATGCTAAATCCTCTGCAAATAAAAGAAAAACAAGAGAACCAGAGTAAAAAAAAAAAATTATATATATATATATATATATATAGTGTATTAGAGCCGTGTAGATGGGTGGGTCAGGCGATATCGAAAGCCAGTGTCGAACTAATGAATTCTATAGATTTTCGATTAAATTTTTTTCATTGACCCCCATATGATTTTTTTGACGATTTTTTTCCTTCTTTTGTGTCCTTTCACGAGGTTTATCGATTTTCACGTTTTTTATTCGAGTGTGTCCTTGGTATAATGGTGAGAATTATGCTGTTCGAGGTTTGTTCTCCTTATTTGGGTATATGTGTCTAGATCAGGGTGTTAGAGCAATCATGTATATGTGAAGTTAAGAGAAAAGGCTCAAAATATACGCATGCGCACATGCACGTACACACGCACGCACGTACACACACAAACCCATACACACACCAATATGCATGCCTATGTAAGGCTTGGTGTGTGGACAGTGACTGTACTCAGAATTAGTTACTACAACAGGTAAGAGCGAGAGGAGAAAGAGCGAGAGGAGAAAGAGGAGGAGGGCAAGTGGGAGTATGAAGAGAATAGAAGAGAAAGAGGGGAGGGGTGGAGGAGAAGGAGAAGAAGGGCAGGTGGAAGTATAGAGAGGATAAAGGAGAAGAGAGTGAATATAGATAAACATGAAAGAGAGATATAAGACAAAACTAGGGGCTCACTCTACGCTGGGGAGTTGAGGTTCTAAGTTAAGAGACAAACGAATGGTGAGAATTTAACATAGTTTGTGTGTGAAGAAATGGGAGGGTATAAAGGGATTTCTGTGTATCCCTGTCATAACCATGAATATATTTAGGGATTTTGGAGAAACCGACATCTGTTTAGGCTTTAAGTTTACAGAGAGTTAGGGAGGTAGAGGAGTATTATGTTGACTCTGTTCTAAAAAAAAATTCACCTATTTTCAATATTATCATCATATAATGTGCGAGGTCTCCCACAGGTAAGGACAATGTTTCTGTTGTAATACAAACATTCACGTGATCTAGACAATAATCTGAATGTAGTGTGTATACTGTACATTATTGTGAGGTACTATGTGTGTACACTATACAGTCTCTTCCATCTCATCACAGTTCTCTTGGTGTCCCATCACAGGCCCCACACACCACACTGACTCCACACACCATACTGACCCCACACACCACACTGACCCCACACACCACACTGGTCCCACACACCACACTGGTCCCACACACCACACTGATCCCACACACCACACTGATCCCACACACCATACTGGCCCCACACTGCCTTACTCATCATCACTATCTGGAACAACAAATAATTCATCCATGATCTATATCAATATTTCTATATACATCCAGCCTTCACCTATGAGCAACATCAGGCAGTGTCTTGTGGAGAGAGTGTGTGTGTGTGTGTGTGTGTGTGTGTGTGTGTGTAGTAATAATATTAATTATAGTTAATGTGCCTGAATAGGATACAGAAGGTTTTCCTTTAGTGTATGTGTAAATGAGACAGCCAGACACAGAGAGTCGTGGAAAGCTGGTTATATCGGCATCGCCCAATATCCTATTTTTTCCCAAACTTCAAAAAGTTGTTAGGTCTCCAGGCAGCGAGTTACTATGCCAGTATAGATGAAATTAATATGGTTGTCAGGTAAGTTGTCATTCACATACTATACACCATCACACACATCAAGCTTGTAAAAATATATTGTTTTACTTTCTTAACTTTATAATCAAATCTCGAGCATAATGCAATCAAACTAGTTTTATCTAACAATTGTTTTTTCCCTTTACTTTATGAACCTCATTCTGGTATTAATGTTTTTCTTCTCAATTATTGTTTCATACCTTATCATCATTCTACATTATCAATACTTTATCTCTGCAATCTATTAATTTCCTGTAATTTCCTCGGTTGCTGGCCGGATGTAATGGGAGAAGTATCCCAGATTCGTCTGAGATACGACGGAGTGTCTCAGAAAAAAGCATGCACATTGTCTTACAGATTTTCCTAGAGACCGCGTGAATGTTTGTATTACAACTACAACATTGTTCGCACTTGTTGAAGCGTAAAGTCTCCATGAATATAACGTGCTGTCAGGTTCCGTGTAAATTAAACATTAAAAAATGTTGTAAATAAGCACTTATTTACAATATCTCGTTTACAAGTAATTGTCTACGAACTTTTTTACGACTATTAACCCTGTATGATACTTCTTCTTAAGTTCTCTTTTACAAGCATTTACTTACAGGTACTGACATGTTGACTTACAGGATCTTAGTAAACAAAATCCACGCGCTACAACAGCGTAAATCGCTATAAAATTCTCACTTTTCGAGAGTGGAAGAAAATTTTGAGCACATTACTGTTTGATTGTGAACGGAAATAAGGTTATTTCCTGGTGGTCGTGGCGGACCTTCACTGTCCTTCCTCCTGTCCTCTGTTCTCTCTCCCTCTCTCCATATACAACAGTGAGACCTGGATAAACTAACAAATAAGATTCGTGTGGTGTGTGGAGATAACTCAAAACAGCACTAATAATAACACAAACCAACATCAATACACACTACATACTAGTACACATTTAGCTCATGTTGCCAGACAGGATGACTGGAGGCTCGAATGGTCAACTATGCTGTAGTTCGTATATTCATATATTCACAACTGCTATTAATTGTCTAGCCCTCAGCTCCTCAATTCAGCAACAAGCTATGTAATGAGGAGCATGAATACAGAACTTACTAATTCATTATCGGTCGCACTACACACCAGGGACGTTAATGAAGCAAATTTGTATTACTGCAATGTACAGTATATTGGGAGCCTGTTACTGAGGGTATTCAAATACAGCACATGAACTCCGCGTTTATCAGTTTGTAATGGAGGTAAATAATGTAGAGAGGTCGGAAAAATAAATTGGCCAGGTCCTGAATGCTTGGAAAATAAACAGGAAGTGACTTATGTAACTCAAGTTTGGTCACATAAATTCTGATGTTGTACTGTACACTTGAGCCACTCGGCACAGAATCACTCAGACGAGGTAAGTTTGGAATCGGGAGAAATAATGTCGAGAACACAAACAATTATCAGATTCATTGTATTAAACATAAATCAGAAACAAGTATTGACACAATTATCTCCAGCAAGTATTAATGTTGAAGACTTTAAATCTTCTACCAAATTAGAGAGTTTGTCGTCGCCTGGCTTATAATTCAGGGAACTGGTTACAAGTGTTAAAACAGGACTTACGGTTTCATTATCATGGTATATGCAAGGCAGGGACGAGTAGCGTATAAATTCATATCTCACGAGTTGACTCTTGTGTGCTAGCCTTCAGCCCTCTAGCACATTACTTGATTTCATCGTCGCTGAGTCAACAAGAAAAGTTGGAATCGAGGAAACTTATGTTGAGCAATAAACACAGACTGCGAATTTATTATTGAGCAAAATATAAATCAGAAATTCTCGTGGAAAATGAATTCATGTTTCCGGAGGTAATTTCCCAATTCTGGCTTAAAGCTTTTCAAACCCGTTGTATGATGTCCGCTCCCCTTAATTTTTAATCATTATTTCGGAAGAACAAAGTTAAATGGCAGACCACCAATATATTGCCGATGAGAAGAGAGAACACGGAACTAAATAAAGGATATATTAGTATTTTAAGGTTATATTTTTCATCCTTTGATAGATGACCTTCAGTATAAGTCCTGACATAGGTTCCTCTTAGTAGCCTATACTGTGAGTTGTGCAATTAGATGAGCTTCAGAACATATCCTTCAATAGATACCTTTCAATAGATGAACTTCAATAGATGCCCTTCAATATATGCCCTTCGATAGATAGTCTTCAGTAGGTGCCCTTCGCGGACGCCCTTTAAAAGCATGTAACACAAGATAAGCAGGTATCAAAACAACAGTTGACCGTGTCGTCACTAGTGGTGCAGAGTGCACATAAGAGAAGTAAGTCTTATGGTGTAGACTTGAACCCTTCACCACAGGGTGTCTCAGAAAATCACACAAACTGCCTTACAGATTTTCTTGGATATCGCGTAAATGCTTGTATTAGAAGAGCAACATTGTTCTTGCATGTTGATGTGCGAGGCCTCCCACAAGTGAGAACAATTTTGTTGGTGTAATAAAAGCATTCACGCGATCTCTACGAAAATCTGTAAGGAAGTGTGTATTATTGTTTGAGGAATCCTGTAATCCTGTATATGACAACAGCATCCTCCAATTTCTAGTCGAGATGACTGATTCAGAATAATTAAGAGCAAAATAACCAATGCATTACTAATTAGAACACGAAATACGGAAATAAGATGGGGATGTCTCGAATCTCACCGGGTAGTGTCGAGTCGCGCCCGTTGCTCTCACTTTTCCAGTAGATACTCATTAACCTAAGGTGCCTGTTGCTGGAGTCATATAGTATATCTCTTAACGTTCTGTAGTTATCTAATGTATAAGCAGACTTAGTTTACGTACTTGAAGAGAAGCTTATCTTTGATGTAAATGAATGTAGAGAATACGACTCCGTAAGTAATGCTTAAACACGCTGGCCTTTAAAGCTCCCTAATACACATAATATTGCAATAAGGTAATGAACAGAATGATAACAAGAGACGACTAATTTATCATCGATATAACAGTAAACAAGGTAATCAGGTGGCGTATGAATCCACTTCTATACATTTCCATTATTAAAGTAATGGTAATGAAGAAAAAACAATTGGTGTATGGGTTCTTATATCCACAGACAAGCTTCAACCTTTCATGAACAGTTTCCCGTCTGTCTTAGCAAGACACTCACTCCCCCTGTTGTAACAACGCCACAGGATCAATGGCTCTCGTCCAGCAGTGACTTGGACATTATTAACAGGATTATCACTGAGTTTTCTCTATACTTTTATTATTGTGGCCCTGAAGCTGAACTATGAAGGAAGCTTGCGCTCTCGTTATTGTTGTTGGTACTTATCTGTGAGTATGTGTGTGTGTGTGTGTGTGTGTGTGTGTGTGTGTGTACACCTTTCACTCCTGCATTTAACAGGTATACAAGAAATGCATCGTCATGACTAAGAAACACTAATATACATAACACTCTCTTACATATGTATAAGTAAATGCTAGTCGGCCAGTACACACATAACAAACATTTTGAAGAATATATATATGTCATGAAGGTATTCCTATGAGTGACAGGTATGCATATGCATAATTTTCTTGAGTGTGTTAATGTATACAATAAGCATAGTGCTGCTTTGCATTTATCCGAGAATATCACCAACATGAATTTCAAGTATGCATACATAACCTGTCTTGTATATATATTAGCGAGTGCTGGGGTAGACCATGTCTTATGAATGTTTAAATTCAACCTGTAAATATGTATAGAAAACAACGTGTTAAAAATGATCTATAACGTATACAGTATATTGATGCTCACTGACGAAATATACACACACTGAAGTAGAATCACATTTCTCGAAAAATATTATTTATTAAATATTTCAGAGGAGTAAAATACATGTAAGTATATTCCCTTCTTAATTATTCCTAAAGTATTTTGTTTTTTTATTAAAGCGTAAACACATTTTTGGGCTATATAGTAATAATTCACACTGTGTATACAATTTTTTGAGACATCATGTGCTGTACGTGCATTTTTTAAGTATCATGTGTAGGAATGTGTAAGATAGTGTTGCCCACAAGGTGAACGTGTAGGCATAGACCGTGAAACAGAACACGTTTTTATTTCAGGAGAACATTTGAAGCTTTGGATAATATACCTCCAGAACAGAACAAAACAACGAACCCCAATGAAAAAAAGCGCTGTTCAGTAAAACATATACAACTGACTATGAAAATGTAGCAGGTATAAAGTGTGGCTACGATGGTTGTCTCTCTTTTAATCTGAATATTTGTGACATAAAATATAGAACTATGTTCCTTTATTTGTACACACTTTTAACGACCTTTGCCGCATTCAATTTTTTTGTCGAGTCAAATGTCGTAAATATAGGTCCGTAAACCGTAAAGGCACTGAAAAACACTTATTTTAAACCGTACAGATGCTAAAAAACATCCTTTATATGAATTGTATAGGTACTAGAAATACATGACAAACAACCAAGTCCCGGGGAACAGCCTGGATCTGTGACGCAGAACTCTTCTGCCGCCCGACAGGACAAACGACAATGGAGGTAAAAGCACTGAGATGTTCCTCCTGCACCCTGGGCGTGACTCGGGTACAGTTACTTCTCACTGTAAACTTCAACTGACAGCTGCGCAGGACAAATTTCTGCCACGTTGATTGAAAAGAGAAATTCGTTGATTTTTGTCAATGTACCTCGAAGCTGGCACCAGCAGGCGCCATGGTAACAGTCGCTCACAACAGTGTCTGTCTGTATTAGCAGATGCCTACAACAGTGTGTGGCTATAGTAACAGCCGCCATTAATAGCCGTCATCCACAGCCGCCATCAACAGCCACCATCCACAGCCGCCATCCACAGCCGCCCTCAACAGCCACCATCAACAGCAGCCCTCAACAGCCGCCCTCAAAAGCCGCCATTCACAGCCGCCCTCAACAGCCACCATCAACAGCCAACAATATTGCCAAGAATAGGATCTCGTTGAAATTCTTCATCATCTCCAAGCGACTTTTCCCTCTGCTGCTACATCCACAATATCCAAGCAACATCTCAGACAACTCCCAGCAGTGTCTCGGCAAACTTCCCAGCCATTTCCCAGCTACGCTTGGGTCAGGTCCAAAGCCTCTTCCCAAGAGTATGAAGCTCAGATTCTGAGTCACCTCCCAGCAGTCTATCTCAAGGTCTTAATTACGTCTCAGCAGCGTTGAGTCTCGTCCCAGCAGCGTCCGAGTCTCGTCCCAGCAGCGTATGGTACAAGGTCTTCCTCATCTCCCAGGAGAATCTTGTTTTTCTCATTCAACTTCCAACAGCGTCTCGACCAAGATCTAAGCTTTCTTTTTATTTAAGTAATTTCTCATCCAAGTTCTCAGTCGCCTCTCAACAACGCCTTCTGTACAATCTTCGCTGTTCTAGAAATAATCTCATGTTGAATTTCTTTGTGTAGGTGTTAAGTCATACTGCCAGCAGTTTACGTTTTCCTGACCCGTGGAATAAGACAGTCAAATGCCGATTTATTTATTGTAGGAAAACTTCTTTCACACAAGATGAGTTAGGAATTACAACAGCAATAGCTACTCTCTCGGCTCTTCAAATGGTCCAACCAACATTTACACTTGGCGTCCTCCTCTTCTCTCGTTGTGACGTCTTATATATGGTTCTCGGAGAATCTAGCATGAACATAATTCGGTAGTGAACAAAGACGATTAGATTTAAGACCGGCTTAACTATCCTTTGTGTTCTCGACCCATTGAAGATGAAGGTGAGTGAGTGAGGCAAGATGAGGTACGCCCGAGAACAGTATAGTAAACACGACAGGTGTTGTAAGTCACACACAAAAAACATGTATACAAATTGCCACAGATTTTTTCGGCGCGATCGCGTGAATGCAAGTATTACAACAACAACATTCTCCTCATTTGTAAGAAACCTCACACATCAACACGTGAGGACAATGTTGCTATGGTAATAAAGGCATTAATGCGAACTCTACGAAAATCTGTAAAGTAGTGTTTATAATTTTTTGAGACACCTGATATATTGCTCTTACATAACAGGTGAAATATTACCTGCTCAGTATTGTGTAGCAGTAACTTGTGCCTTGTTAACCTTTACGGTGTGCGGGGGAGTGATGATCATCTTAATACCTCACAAGTTTATTGACTTCTCACAGACTTGCGTAACTCCTTCCCTGCGGTTGATGAGGCAAGTTGTTGTTAAGATGGAGTCGACCCCCCCCCCCCCCGTCCCCCAGACAGCTCCAGTATAGGAATTATAAGCCCTTTCAGAAACACGACGAATAACACATTTGTTTTAATGCACTATAGTATAATATTCATCCTTTATATTTTCATTTAATACACAAAACTCATATCAATGATAAATCTTCTGTCTCGCTTAAGTAAACATTTATAACAACTCTTGGTAAAAGTCATATAATATAGACATAAACAAACAAGACTAATATCAAAGTCCAAGATAACAAAACAACAAATATCTTGAGACTTTTCTGGGCGTTTCCTAAGACTAGATCATTTTATTCCGGGTTTTTGAGACGAGACTGAATAGAGGTAAATATAAGAGAAAGTTACAGCGTGGAATTCAACCCCACCGTGAGAAAATATGTCAGTGTGTAATATTTCTAAAAAGAAGAAGAGAGGGTAGAAGAAAAAAGAGGGAGAAGAGAGAACGAAAGAAGAAGATGGGGTAGAAGAAGCGAGAGGAGCAGAAGAAGAGGAAGGAGAGAGAAAAGAAGTAAGGGGAGAACAGAAGAGGAGAGAGAAAAGAGGAGGAAAAGGACCAAGAGAACAATAAATATGATTATAAAGAGATGAAGAAGTACAAAGCAAGAGGATGAGGTTCAATAGAAAGAAAGAAAGAAAGAAAGAAAGAAAGAAAGAAAGAAAGAAAGAAATGATCGACAAAAAATTTCCCGTGACAGACGTGAACATCGCGTAAAAACATAAACACAGTGAAATGGCAACAGAAGCACACCTGATTATAGGACAGGGGGCAGCGAGGGTGTACCAGCCAGCTGTTTACAACAACACGTCATGCGTCCTCACCTGACCTGCCACCGCCTTCTTATTTGGACCCAAAAAACCTGATTTAAACGTGCACGCTTTTTTGGCTCTGTTTGAAATAATATAGGGCTGTAATCTACTAAAGGGGAGGTTATGACAAAGTGTTGGGACTGGTGACATGACAAGGCGTGGCAGCCAGTATTATGACAAGGTGTCACTGGAAGTGTTATGCCATCATGTCATTAGTGATGTTATAAAAAAATAATTCACAGGTGGTGCCATCTGTCAGTGTTGGTCAGCTCCGGTGAACTAACAGAAGGACAGCCAGTAGGCGTGGTGGTTAGTGACGCAACTAATAATGGGGCACTTTTGTTGATGAGATGGTGACATAGTGAATGATAACTAAGGTGCACAACGTTGGGACCCATGTAATACGTTTGTAAAAGCTTCAGATTGACTGTTTCCGTTTTGTAGCTACGGCTGGAATAGAGAGACAGATAAACAGACAGACAGACTCACAGATACGTCCTTTATTATCATAGATATATGAACGTCAACTTCACAAGTAAAAATAAAAATGAAACTAAATGTGTTATAATTACATTACTCAGACCTCACATCTGTTGTTTTCAGGTACGTCAAACAACACAATATTAACGCCATATAAATAATGGTCTTTGGATGATCTGTTAATCTTATAACGAGATACTCACCAGCTTTATCACTACCATTAGCATGACTACTACTACCATCACCTTTACCGCCGCCCCGTCTTCCTTCCTCAACCATATTAACCTTGCCACTTACCATTACCCTCATTAATCTGGCCTTTTAATGAAATTACCTCCTCCTCTTTTTCTTCCTCCTTCCCCTCCTCCCCTCCTCCTCTTCGTCACTAGCCCGAGGGCGTCTATCCTCCCCCCAGCAGTAATATCTTGACATCTTAATATCTCTACAAGAGACTCACTCCACTTTTCTCATAAATTCTCCTCGACTTCAGCTTCCAAGTAACTCATTTGTAACTCCCCCCCCCCCCCGCCCCCCAAGCTACCGTACTGCCCTTAGGGATATAAGCTAATTTTCCAGAATTCCCAGAACCATTAACATAGAGCTGTGTATTGTTTTTGTTCCGATTTTTTTCTTCAGTTTATTTCCCTTAAGGTATAAACTTGACTTAAGTGCTCCCGTTTGAACCTTGAGCTATGAAGTATCTCTCTGGAGCGATAAAACTTCTTCTCTGACACTTACGGAAATGACTTACCGATACTAAATATACCCATCACCTTCCCCAACACTTCTTTTCGTATGCTGTACATTATTTTCAGAAGACTACGTTTTGCTGTACCTATCGTATATAAGTATGTTAATATTTCTTCCGTTGAACAAGAGACTCTCTAACCAAGATTTTTCTTCTCGATACATAATATTACTCTCCCAGAACGCCGTCCCTTAATTTGGAGTTAAGACAGACAGACAGGAGGCACCTCAAGACACTTGAAAGATTTCACCAACGTAATCTACGTTCCATACTCCCAGTTTGCTGGGAAGACAAGAGAACAAATGCCAGTATTCTTGCTGACACCAATTATAGGAGCATCGAGGCTACCATTTCCATGCACAACTACTTGGACTGGCCATGTTACCCGCATGGACGACAGTAGACTGCCAAAGCCGCTACTTTACAGTCACCTAACGAATAGTAAACGTAACGATGGCGGGCAACTGAAAAGGTATAAGGATAGTCTTATGACAAACCTGAAAAAGTTCCAAATCGACCCCCTCACCTGGGAGACGATTACTCCACACCGTAAAGCTTGGAGGAGCTCTACACAGGAAGGTGTCAATATCTTCGAGTTAGCCCGACTGCATACCGAGGCAGACAAGCGCCAACGCCGGAAAGACGCTGCCGCCGACCCTCCCGCACTAGATGTAGCCCTCCGCATGTGCAATATCTGTGAACGACACTGCCGGACCCGTACCGGTTTCTTTAGTCACCTCAGAACTCACTAACGTAGGTGACATCTTTAATAACTCATATAATTTGTCTGATAGCTGGATGATCGTCATACTCTATTCCGATTGACAGCAAAGTAGTGTGTGTGTGTGTGTGTGTGTGTGTGTGTGTGTGTGTGTAATGCACAGTATATATGTCTGAATGTTATACAGTTCTGCATCTACATATTTGTTACTTTCATAAGAATTTATAGTAGCGAATTAAAAGATAGTGTGCACTCAGACAATATTGGAACGAGAAATATTTCCTGAAGTCGACTTTAGCAGATATTAATTCAAGCAGTAAGAATCCCACGTATTATGTCTCTTCTTGTATCGTTTGGAAATGTATTGTGGTCCAGATATTTTCTAGATTAATAATAATAAATAAAGTGATTTTATTACATCAATATAATTTTGGTTTGGAAGTGAAGTAATTAGTTTACTATTTAATATTAGTATAAATGTAAAGTAATCATTTGGGATTTAAAATTCGTATAAAGTTAAAGTAATTAGGTACAAAAATATTCTATTTCCGAGGCTAAATTTTCTCAACCGAGATTAATTTACTCTCCTTCTATAAGTGTGACCTGAGGTTGAGCTAGATTATGGCCTCTTAAGGGGCAAATGGAATCGGAAACTACACCCAAAAAAATTTTAATGCTCACATTTGTATTTTTAGCACAACGAACGCAACCCGGGACTTGCTTACCCCATACCTCTCTCTCTCTCTCTCTCTCTCTCTCTCTCTCTCTCTCTCTCTCTTCCTACCTCCGCATCTCTCTCTCTCTCCACGGTACAAGCACTTAGACATTATATACCTGAACAACACCGAGAATATTACAATAGTTAAATTGGTTATTTTGTTGGTCAGGCTCTCTCTCTCTCTCTCTCTCTCTCTCTCTCTCTCTCTCTCTCTCTCTCTCATTTTGTTTAATTTGTAGCTTTCTCTCTTTCATTTTGGTTTTTATTTCTTTCGTTCGGTCTTACTCCTCCTTTTTGTTCTATAAGTCGCTTTCTCTTTTTATTTGCTTTTCTCTAAATTTATTTTCTGATATTTTCTTTTCTCCACCAGTCTATCAATACACGTTTATCTTGTTTCCTCTTATTCCTTCTTTCATGTTTTAATGTCTATTTTTCTTTCTGTTTGCCTTTTTTCTCGAATTTATTTTTCTTCACCTCTCAGTCAAGCATTTACATTCTCATTACCAAAGTACCAATAACTCACACCATTATAAACCTAGATATTGAATACTGAACTCCTCCCTCCCCCTCCTTATTCTAGTGTTCCCCCTATCAGTAACAGAGAGTTGTATATGTCATAATATTTAAGTGTTGATGGACTAGTGTTATTAATAATCTCGTTACTCGGTTAAAGACCTTAGTAATGCCTCATAACACCAACGTATATCGGTATTATTTTGTCTATTACATTCTCCAGTAACACAACCAAGCGTCCTGGTGCTGTCAGATGAAAATGTAATACATCTGATTCCATGTAATGTTATTTCAATTATACTTTGATAAAATGCCTTGGGTTAAAATTCTTGATGTTATAATGTTATCCTTGCGTTTCAACAACTGAGGTCTTTAGGGGTGTAGCTAATTTAATAATTACATTTTATCAAGAATTAATTATTATGACAAAAAATATCTTTTCATACCCTTGAGTAATGTTGAAGCTACAATTTCATAATAGTAATCATGTTCATTCTACGAAAATTCTGTATTTTTTTCCCTCTCATTTCTAATACCCAATTCAGGTGTCCCTACTTCTGTTGTTTCCTCTCCTGCACTATCGCCATTCATTATAACTAAATACTCATTGTACTTCCACAGATTCTTCTGCTCTGTTTTTTCACCTTAATAAAGAGTGAACGAGGGTAAGGCAGAGCGACTAGGGAAACTACATGTAGTGACAAGAAACAAATTAAACAAGTAAAATTATATATCAGTTAATGATATATAATTGTGCTCATAATACGATTAATAATTCAACTAATCCATCAGCAATTAAAGACAATGAGATATAACAACTCTGTATTATATATCTGTAAAAGAATAGTAGATACACAAGTGATCGCTGACCCTTCGTGCCCGGTGAAAGTTTGAACGCTCGTGACAACGTACAGCGAATGAGTGTGCGCCAAGTCCGTAGACTAGCATCGTTTTCCAGCGTAAATAAAATGGTTAATTAATGCCTTCCTAAAGAAACCATCGACATGGGACCAGGTTTGTTCCACTCTACGATTTTTTGGCGATTTTTCCACCAAGTTTGATGAAAAACGATTGTGCCGTTTCGGCTACCCAGAACAGACACACAGACAGACAGACAGACAGACAGACAGGCAGACACACGGCTATTCCCATAGTATATTAGATTATTACACCACTAAATTAATACACACGTAGAAATAAACTAACATTTATATACCAACAACAAACAAAGTCACGTACCAAATTATCTGCTAATATTAATCAACAAACTCAAGTAGACGTATTTTTTTAAAATCTAAGATATGAATGAATAAACTTATCATTGCTTACTCTGGGACTCTCCTGCCCAAGATCACCTTAATTTTTTACCTTAATAGTGAATCATTTGCTCATTACACCTCAATTTGTGCATCATTACGCGAGGGAAGAGTCACATAATGAGCATACGGAGGCTCATCTGGTTTTAAGTGTTGACAACAGCTTCTCGTGTTTACCTCCCTGGCGATGGGCAATTAATGTCACGAAATATTTCATCTAGTGGAAGTGATAATATCTGTCAGAATATTTCGTGTGGTGGAAGGGACAATATCAATAAGAATGTATCGTTAGGTTGATGAAATAATATCCTTAAGAATATTTTATATAGCCGTAGTGGTAAAATTTTCCTTCTTTATTAAGTCGAAAACTGTTATGTACTATCAAGTCCAACAACTGCCACATACTATCAAGTCCAACAACTGCCACATACTATCGGGTCCAACAACTGCCACATACTATCAAGTCCAACAACTGCCACATACTATCAAGTCCAACAACTACCTCATACTATCAAGTCCAAAAGCTCCTGAAACACGACCATAGTTGCCTGGTCTCTAACAGGTACGAGGTTTCCACACTAGACGCTCTTGGTTCTAACACTATCCAGGTGAGTGTTAGGACCTGGAGAGGTGAGTAACTTTACGTCACCACTACTCGCCTTGTTCGGGATAGATGTACCGTGTGAATGGACAGGAGGGAGGAAGGGACCCGGGGGAGATTTTTTGTCAAAGTTAAGCCAGCGGCAATTGTCAGATAACTGTGAGTTATTTAAAGACAGCAGAAGGAGTCATGAGACAGATAGCGCCAGTACAAGGAGTAAGAGAGAGTAACAGGTAAAGCCACCAAGAGGAGTCAGAGGGAGTCATGAGACAGGTAAAGCCACCAAGAGGAGTCAGAGGGAGTCATGAGACAGGTAAAGCCACCAAGAGGAGTCAGAGAGTCATGAGACAGGTAAAGCCACCAAGAGGAGTCAGAGAGAGTCATGAGACAGGTATATCCACCAAGAGGAGTCAGGGGGAGTCATGAGACAGGTAAAGCCAGCAAGAAATGTAATGAAAATAAAGACCTCAACAGGGAGAGAGGCCGCCTACCACTAGGGGCGTCTTGACCCACCTATGATATTGTGGCAGGTCCTGTGTGACCAAACACTTGTTCCTTCACGTGTCCTTTCTTACCTGGGACTGTGAGAGCGTAACGCGTGGATTCAATCCCCTACCAGAGACAGATGTGAGAAGGATGTTATCTTGTGTGACACTACCGAACAACGAACAGACCAACCGCCAAGACGGCTAATCAGATGATAAGCGGTGAAATGTTAATTAATAAAGCTATTTATCCTCTTCCCCAAGGCATGTAATTAACAACGTATATATACTGTATTAAATTGATTCAGAGTCGTACATTGATGTTTCCCTCCCCTTCATAGCTCGGAAGGTATGTACGCATATCACTGGATCAAAGTGAATGTGTCAAAACTTGAGATTCCCCTCCCCTCCCCAACAATGTATATATGAAAATCTTATTTACTCCAAGACTCACGTTATAACAGTTCTCGCCTTCAACTACGGATATAACAAAGTATTTAATCTCCTCATTCAAGAACAAAGTGGACTTAAAATAAAACTAAGACTCGCTGTAGCAAGTAATGGTGGCCATCGATATACACCAATCTATCTCCCATGTTTATTTATTAAATTTATTATCTAACCAAATATATATAAAACACATATATATCTAATAATTCTTTGTCAATTTACATATATCATTTTTGTTTCTGTTCGAGTGATTGTTATGACATCATTCGTTACTACAGACACCGCTAATGAATGATCGGCAGTTAGTAAGTATCTAATGATTTTGATTTAGTTTTTGCTGGTCATGTCTGAAAGATGGGGAGGAAGAGGAAATAAAGTCCGTACATGAGGAAGGGAACATAGAGGCAGTGAAAGGAGCAAATGAAGGAGGGAACATGAAGGAAGGAAAATAGTAAAGGAAGGAACGCAGAGGATAAAAAGAATGGATGAGAGAAAGAAGAGGAAGAGAGAGAGAAAATACAGAGGAAGGGAGTAGGGGCAAGACAGAGGAGTATATGTTATTATGATTCATCCCTCTCGTTGTATTGCATACCTACCCATTGCGCACGCACGCACGCACGCACGCACCACACACACACACACACACACGCACGCGCACGCACACACACTAAAATTTATGACAAATTAAGATGAAGGTTGTACAGGACAAGGCCAACAAACGTAGGATATAGAGGCAACAGTGTTAATTACAACGGAGGAATATGTTATAATCCTTCTCACCTCCAGCAGTCGATAACACACACCTTCCACCATGAGAACACGCACCTTCCACCATCACCATGACAACGTCCACCATGATGATACGCACCTTCCACCATCACAACATCCACCATGACAACACGCACCTTCCACCATCACCATGACAACGTCCACCATCACCATGATGATACGCACCTTCCACCATCACCATGACAACGTCCACCATCACCATGACAACACGCACCTTCCACCATCACAACACGCACCTTCCACCATCACCATGACAACGTCCACCATCACCATGATGATACGCACCTTCCACCATCACCATGACAACACACATCTTCTACATCACCATGACAACACACACCTTCTACATCACCATCACCATGACAACACGCATCTTCCACCATCACCATGACAACACGCATCTTCCACCATCACCATGACAACACGCACCTTCCACCATCACCATGACAACACACACCTTCCACCATCACCATGACAACACGCACCTCCCACCATCACCATGACAACACACACCTTCCACCATCACCATGACAACACGCACCTCCCACCATCACCATGACAACACGCACCTCCCACCATCACCATGACAACACACACCTTCCACCATCACCATGACAACACGCACCTCCCACCATCACCATGACAACACACACCTTCCACCATCACCATGACAACACGCACCTCCCACCATCACCATGACAACACGCACCTCCCACCATCACCATGACAACACACACCTTCCACCATCACCATGACAACACGCACCTCCCACCATCACCATGACAACACGCACCTCCCACCATCACCATGACAACACACACCTTCCACCATCACCATGACAACACACACCTCCCACCATCACCATGATGATACGCACCTTCCACCATCACCATGACAACACACACCTTCCACCATCACCATGACAACACACACCTTCCACCATCACCATGACAACACACACCTTCCACCATCACCATGACAACACACACCTTCCACCATCACCATGACAACACGCACCTTCCACCATCATCATGACAACACGCACCTTCCACCATCATCATGACAACACACACCTTCCACCATCATCATGACAACACACACCTTCCACCATCATCATGACAACACACACCTTCCACCATCACCATGACAACACGCACCTTCCACCATCATCATGACAACACGCACCTTCCACCATCACCATTTTACCGAACGTGGAAAAAAGTCTCATTTAAGACCGTTTTTTTCATAATTATTTATATACCAAATTATCTTCATAATGTTCTTTCTGATATAACTGACCAAGTTTATTAATGTTCTGAAAAAAACATCACATAGTGTTTAGTAATGTTAGATTATGTATGCGAGTTAATACTGATGATGTTGAATTGCTATATCGTGTTTATTAATGTTATTTATAGTATTTGACACATTTTTAAGAATGTATGGTATGACATGTATGGTGTGTGAGATAGTTCAGTGATGCTCCCTATAGCGTATGATACAGTTGTAACAAATAAATGATTATACGTCCCCATTCTAATGTAACATGTATATGTTTAAAACTGTAAAGAATTTGAATGTAAATTATTCTAAGTAATGTTAGACATAACATTTTGAGGCAATTTTAAAATTTTTTGGTAATATTGTATACGGTATGTGAAAGAGAGTATGACAATTAATTTTAGATAATTTTAGGTTTGGTACAACAGCCTAAGTTTACTAATATTGCCCATGTTATTTTAAGTTATTTGTATTCCAGATAATGTAGGATATAATGTCAGGATAAATCACCATGCAATAAACGACTCCGTGTGCCAAATAATATAAGGTAGTAATACCTTTACACGAGGGATATAGAAAGCCTTACGAGTGGTTGGTAACTGCAGAAAATATCTTTAGTAACTCTACTTTCGAGTGGCTGCCAGCGTTTAGTGATTTCTCATAAATTGTACCCAAGGAAGCAATGTAACAGGTGTTGTAACTATGAGAAACAAACATTTGATGTTTAAAGAGTTGTCTCTTGTTGAAACTAAGACCTAGCGAACGTTGCTTAATAATTCTGGTAGTTGAAGCACTTGAGGCCAAGGCTTAGTGGACATTGCTTCATAATCCTTGGAGTTAAAGAGCCCAAAATAAGACTTAATTAACTGTGCCTAATATCTCTGGCAGTTCATTTACAAAGTCTTAGTGAACTTTGCTTAATAACCAAGGCATATAAGGCCTTTAAATCCAAAATACTTCGTGAACGGTGTTGATTCGATTTAATAAATCATGACAGTTGAAATACTTAAAACAGAAACATAGAAAAACACCGATGAATAACCCTGGAAGCTGAAATGTCGAAAACATAGACCAAAAAACGGCGAAAACAAGTAATAATAATATTCGGGTCATTTTATTGATAGTAGCTATTAGGTAATGATGATTGCATGATATATTAGTGATCCAAATACGTAATAAAAGATAATGATTGACGTTGAAATATGTGTATACATTACCATTACATTTAATAGACATTTTACGACACAAATCATTTAGAATAGATATTGGCCTTATGTAACAGTAATTATTTGAGCCTCAGGTCGATGGCTGAACACACGAGTCTCATTTCTATTGGACCCTAACCTTATTTAACCTAATCTTGTCTACCTATCAGAATAAGTGGTCAGTTCTAATTGGCCCCAATTCCATTTTTGAGAAGCTAGGTGATGACTTACTAGACTAGAACATTTTAGGATTGAGGCCTCATAGAACTATGCTCTATTAGGACTTGGATCTATTAGAACCAGGGTCTATTAGGAGTGGGATCTATTAGGACTATGGTGTACCAGACTGGAATAGGGCTAGGGTCTATTAGGACCTGAGCCTATTAGGACTGGACCTGTTAATACCGAGACTCGTATAATCTTCAGCAGCACAGTACTGCCAGCCTAAACCCTGGCCACCGCTGGTACAGGTGATATCTGCCTTTCATGGTAGTCCAATAATTCCGTGTTATATAGAGGTGCTCAAAACCTACAGTGGGTGACATTTACCTTTGATTGTCCCACTATACCTCGCGTTTCATACCAGCTGGATTCGGTAAAATGCTACTGACACCACATACGAGGCACGGGCAGTTTCCCAATGAGGTTCACGGCGCCATCAGCTCGATGAACAGGCTTTGTGTGAAATATAACGAGTCTAGAACTGCTTTTAGTGTCCTTGTGGCCTAGCCGGTAAGCGTTCCCTAGTCACACCCAGTAGGTCGAGGGTTCGATTCCTTGCTGGTGAGGTCGTTGACTGTATGTTCAAAGTCCGCGTGTTAAATGGACTAAAAATGAAGTATATATATGTACCTCGCGTTTCATACCAGCTGGATTCGGTAAAATGCTACTGACACCACATACGAGGCACGGGCAGTTTCCCAATGAGGTTCACGGCGCCATCAGCTCGATGAACAGGCTTTGTGTGAAATATAACGAGTCTAGAACTGCTTTTAGTGTCCTTGTGGCCTAGCCGGTAAGCGTTCCCTAGTCACACCCAGTAGGTCGAGGGTTCGATTCCTTGCTGGTGAGGTCGTTGATTATATATATATATATATATATATATATATATACTGTATATATATATTTATATATTTATATATTTTTTTTAAGCAGTATATTAAATCATAAAAAAAATCATACAAAATTAATGTTCAGAAGAAAATAATATATAAAAAACTGATTTTTTTATGAAAAATATATGAAAGAAACTGCGGATGTCAACTCTGACCGTTACGATTTTAACCCGTAAACTTTAACCTCTCGACCTTTGACTTTAACCTCATTGTTCTTAACCCCCAGAGAACTTGCCCTTTGATCTCTCTCTCTCTCTCTCTCTCTCCAGCGTCCTTCACCTGTGTTACGTATATCCTCATCAGCTCCTGTCTACCCCCGTCTGCCTTTTCCCCTTCAACTTCATTACCTCCCGACTCTCTCTATCTCCCGTCCTTCTTGTTCTGTGTTACCTCCCTTCCATCCCCTCTCATTCTCCCTCACTATTCAACATTTACTCTGACATTTCCCCTCGTATTCCCGTTCTTTGTTTTTCTATTTTCATTTTGTTTTATTTGGCTTTTCTCTTATATTTATTCACCTCCTCAAATTACTCGTCCCATCTTTCTCGTATTTGCTACTCCCTCGTATGTCAGGGTTTTCTCTTCTTTATTCACACTCGCTTTCCCCTTACCCTTGTACTTAACGCTGCTTACCCTTACAATCAGGTTATTCTTGGCGTAATCATCTTCCACCCCTAAATCCACTTATGTTTCCATTTGAGATTCATCGCCTTGCTCTTAGATTACTGAACCATCCAACTACTCTCTCTCTCTCTCTCTCAATATACACAAAATACAAATGATATAAATAATACAACTAAGGGATATACGGAATCATCTTCGTCTCAGCCATAGCCAGACAAGCCCTGTTGATACCTGTTCTGCGCTACGTTAGGTAAGGGAAATTCATAGCTCGTTATGCTGTAAACTGAACGGTTGTGACGTCACCGCCCACGACAAACAAGCCTGGGTGGTTGCTAGGTTACGCTTATCTCGGCGTGGGTCTTGGCCCAATGAACAGCCGGAAGTTCGAGCCAATAATTGGTCTTCACTACCTGGGTTAGGTTAGGTTAGGTTAACCTTAGATAGGTTGGGTTAGGTTAGGTTAGGTTTTTGTTTTAACTATTTGCATTATATATTTAGCCTCACATTATTCCTTTGCTTCGATGCCCTGACCACCTTACAGTATGTTGGGTCAAGATCGACAGGGTAGGAAGTGTCCTAATTCAGTAACGATGTATTTTCCTAAAGTCCGCTAGAAAAAGAAGTTGTTTTCGTCAGCGGGTGTTTTGACAATATATACTTGAGTCTTTGTAATACTTCTTGGGTGTCTGTACTGTATATGCAAAATCACAGCCATTGTAGCGATATGCTTCTCCTCCAGTTGTTTAAAAAAACATCTCGCCACTACAGAGCTACCCACCTCCGCGGGCCGTAGTCTTCGTAGCGCTATAAAAACTGCGCCAAGCTAACTGCTGGGTCAACCCAACCCCTTTATTTACCCCGGCTGTCCCTTGGGAGGGGGGAGGGGGGTACTGCCAATCTCGCCCTCCTCCCTAAATGACGGGCAGTAGTGGTATTAGTCGGCAGTGTCGAGACACAATGTAGCTCCCAGAGAGAAGGTTTGCAGCGGGGCTTCGGACCTAATGAAACCTTCATGTTGACGAGAAGAACGAGCATCAAGCCACTAGGTTGGTTTAGACAGCAATACTTGTTACACTATGCTGCTACCAGGTATTTCTTTTTTTTCTAAAATATTAATCATTATAATCTGAATTTGCAAATGAGGACAGAGCAAATAAGGGGCAGCACATTGTTTTCAGTCCTGTATATGTGTGTGTGTGTGTGTGTGTGTGACATGCGTTTCCACGGCTTTGAAGATGGAGCTGGAATTTGGTAGGGAGGTGCGAATGTTCTAGCGGGTAGTCGTGCAGTACAGTATATCTTTTCCCTCCACCCGGGCGAAGACGAGTAACTTAACTAGTAACAGTATAACGTCAACGTCGATATTTACTTGTCGTGTTACCTGTTTTGATAAAGTTATAATATTAATTATAGTCACTGTTAACCTTACAGACAGGCAGTGAGAGATACAATGTAACAACGGGAGATAAGCTGGAGTAACATACATCTCCTGGCGTCCTTACCTCAGCCAGAAAACTAAAATCAGATGTTTATAGCAAGACTTGCGAAACAAACCCTACTGCCACCTAGACACCTACGTTCTCGTGTAAGTCACTAGGGAACCTTTATTTGGCTCCCCTCCTGTGTACGTAATTAACCAACAAATATTACACACTTTGAAGCTGAACTCAGGACATAACTCGGTCAACAGCATCAACATTCATATCTAAGTTTACAAGACTTGTCTGAGTCCACATGTGATCGTTACTTGTTGGGAATGTTATTGGAAAAGTTCCACCTTATTAGTAAGATCTCTACAACTCTTTTCTTCAGTTATTAATTGTAGTATTTTGTAGTTATGCCTATCAGCGCATCATCTACTGGTTCCATCAACACCATCAATCACCAACGAAGACCATTCACCATCAAGCACCATCACCACAGGTTGAGTCACGAAACAGTAACAAAAGTTGATATCAGACACAAGACACGAAATTCCTCCAGAAGCGACACACAATAGTAGCAACAACGATAACCAAATTCAATAACATGAGAAAAAACACGACCAGCACCAGAAGCAGCAGCACAAAGCAACACAAAATCACTATCAATAAAATGTCTTACGAAGCGAATGCCATCAGTACCAACGACAATATTCAACAACACGACACAACAAATAAAGACAGTCTTACAAAACAACAATTACCAGCAGCAACGACAACCAATAAAAGTTATCCCAAAAAGATAATCAGCAACAGCAACCACGACATACACTACAACACCACAACCAATAAGTCCTACAAAAACGACAACAATCAACAGCAGCAGAGACGACAACAAACATCACAGCGATGAGAACCAGACGCTAACTCCACCATGAACATTCCCTCCACTGATCCCGACGGACAATTTACTACTACACAGAGGCGAGGAGATGCTATTGACTTGGAGGAGTAGGAGCTTTTGGTCATTTCTACAGAGTGCTATTTATCATACGAACAAGATGGCCCTTTAGTAATTCCTGCGGCTGTGCTGTAGATGGGAATATGTTAGCCAATTGCATATCCCCAGCAGATGGACACACGATGGCGCTAATTTGAATGGTGTAAATGTGGATGGTGTTGGTGTGGATGGTGTTGGTGTGGATGGTGTTGGTGTGGATGGTGTTGGTGTGGATGGTATTGGTGTGGATGGTGTGAATGTGGATGGTGTAAATGTGGATGGTGTGAATGTGGATGATAAAAGTGTGGATGGTGTAATTTTTTATGAAGTTTTAGCGTATTTAAACTCACTATTGGAACATAATCTGCCCCCTGGATAAATCTTAGTTTGGGTTACCGAATGTCCGAATAAAAGTATTTTATCTAAATATCTCCCCCACCCCCCACAACTCCCAGGTGAGAGACTGTCTCTTACTAATGAATAACTTCAACATCTCATCCTAGAAGGAGGTTTATTTTCTCTTAAAAGATAATCCCCTTAGTTCTTCATAATTCTAAATGAAGAACAGTTCTGCATCACCAATTGATCAAAACCTCAGAAATATTAATATTTTCAAAACACAAAACAAAGAGAAGAAACAAATACTAATTCCGTTACACTTCTTATAAACCACAAAACGTCATAATATATTTCGCTACGAGACGTTACCTGACACTTAAGTTCATTAATGACTTATTTATGATACACAAATAACAGGTATTTAGGTCCACTTGCAAATATACGGGCGAGGGAACAGAGTAGTGTGGGAGCCTTTGTTTACAAGTGCTGTGTAATGAGGGAGCAATGAAGTCCTTAGTATAAAGTGACTTTGTTGTGTAAGGCTGCCTGGGAGGAGAGTTATGGTACTATTACTGCTAATGACACTCATTACGGCACATCAAATAAGAAATATCGGTAATTAAGACTAACAGGCAGCTGGATTTTCGGTAACGTGTTTGTCGTCGTGTTTCCTTTGCATAAGCTGAACTGACTCAAGAGCTACACGACCAAGCCAGAAAAGTGTTCGTTGAGGCCTGGCTGAATATTTTAATGAAACAGCTGAGTAAATATCAAACGTTCTTGTGTTTTCTTCTTGTTTTTATATCAGATCCAAAAATATAAATAGAATCGGGTGATTATGTCTGCGTCTATGTTTATAACTGCGTCTACGTTTACAACTGCGTCTACGTCTATACATCTCCTCTACGTTTACGTCTCCACCCGTGTCTGCGTCTAGTCTGCTTCCATACTTGCACAAATCTCTGTTCTGTATTACGATACTGCCATTATTTTCCCATCAGAAAATTTCAGGTTTAAATAGAAGAAAAGTACGTCCCGCAGACAAAGATAACTTAACCTAACTTAATTTAATCAAACTTAGATAACAGTCACTGAACGACGAAAACAACCTTTGTAGAATAAACTTATATCAAAACACACACACAAACAAACCCAATCTAACTCAAACCAACCAAGATATCTAGACATTTCCCAGCACCAGGTAAAGGAAGCTGGCATGGTCGGTGTACACCTTGCTCGCCTAGAGGGGCCTCGACCATAAGGGTGTAGCCAATGGGGGACTGCTGTCTCGTATATCACTTTATTGCCGCCTCAGAGGACGACTCATCCACTACTGTCATTTCCCTTCCCTACCTCTTCTGTCGATATATTTGTCTCGTCTTTGTTTCATTCTCGTTCGATATCGTCTTCCCTCTTCCTCATTATTTTCTTTCCTTCTATCCTTTCATCCTTATGATTTCTTCTTGTGTTTTCTATACCTTTTTTATGGCTGTTTTCTCTCCCTCATTTGTCTCTTGTTTTTCATTCCTCTCTCTCTCTCTCTCTCTCTCTGTGACCTATTTCACCCTAAACTACAGTAGACACTCGGCCTCCTCGACTCAAGTGCTGTGTCGTATTCGGAACAGCCAACAGAAAACTGATCTCGTAAATACAGTGTCAAAGAGGCCCCAATCCTACTAAGCCCCAGACCTATTAGGCCCCAGCACTAATAGGCCCCATTTATATAAGATCCCAACATTAATATTAGGGCTCCATTAAGAACAAAAGCCCTTTAGGATTACTAGAGTTCATTATAATTTGGTTCTACTAGGGTTAAGGCTCTGTAGGGATTTAGATGCCATTCACACCGGACTAACATTAACCTATGAATCCATTAAGCATTATCAAGTAGTATTAGAAGGGCGTTGGACACTCTTAAATGTATAATGACCAACTTGTAGTCAGTTTTCTCTTTTATTTTCCTTCATTTGTCCTTTCGCCTCTGTACATGAATTTCAGTAATGGTACAGTCAATACTTCTATCGTCAATCGTGTCGAGTGATAGAGAAAATTGGTAGAGAGATATAAGGAGAGAGACAGAGATGGACCACCTCCACTCTGCCCAACATGGAGATACAACAAAAGGGATGAGAGAACTTCCCCGTTTTACTATGTGTTGACTACAGATAGCAGGAGTCTTTAAACTTATAATTAACACTTGGACCAGCTAGGATCAAACACTATACTGTATCTTTAATATATACGAAGGGATCCTTGTAATCTAGTGGAATGTCCTAAATATACTTCCCTAACATGTAAGATCACATTTTAACCTAAGTGTGTCTAATGTACTTAGTCATGTCCGATGGTGTCGTTTAATCACCGTGTAACTGTATATCGTATATCAAACGATGGTTACGTGACAACACAGCACAGGAAGGTGAGTCAGTCTAGTTGCTCAGAGCAGCAGTAGGTGTCAGTAGAACTCGTACTGCTACAGGCCGTCCTGTTTGGTCATCTGCCGGCCGAAGTGAGAATACGAGTGGGAGTATTTCGTTAGATTTTATATTCCTATGTTGTTCTGTATCACTCGCTACCTACCTGTAAGGTACAGGTGACAAATTATTCTAAATTTATAAACTCGGAGTGCCTGGTGGCAGAAAAACTTCCCTCCTTTCACAAGGGTTATGACTTGTCGATCGATCAGATCACCGAGTAAGTAAATGGACACAACTCGAATCGAATTCCGACACCAGCAAGTGCTTTGTTAAATAGCGCCGGGGCAGTAAGGGCCACGCCCCACACTGTGCTATAAGTAGCATCAGGGCTATACGGAGTGAGGTATTATATTGTGTTACAATATAATATATAATATCAGGAGGTAATCTGTAGTCCCACTTGGTATGGTACCATTCAAAAGATCTTACAGTATGACACCTGCCACTGAGTGAACCACACACTGAAGTATGATCATTGCTTCTTGTGAGCCAAAGGATGTTGATATTGTTTGGAAACTGTCTAGTATAATGTAAAATTACAGTGAAACAAGTTTTTCAATAGTGGCACATACCCTTTTCGCTATCATGAGGAACCCACAGTCACACACTGCTTTCTAGCGGAACGCAAAATAAGTACTCATTTTAAAAGGAGCGGATGGAAAAAATCCCCAACACTTTAATAACAAACTATACTCCCATGTGTACAGTGAAAATACAAAACAAATGTTCTATTAAAGCCGCATAGGTCCATTCACATGACTCTCTCATAATTCATTTATTTCGTCATGCATTTAAATGAATGTGTTAAACCTTCCTGCTGTCAGCACAGTTGAGTTACAAAGGAAAGTTATTCAAGATTTTAACCAATATCCAACACGGTCATGACCTGTGAAAATTGCATGTAAACTATTACGAGTAAAAGAGCATCGGAGTGGCGGGGGGAGGGAGTGAAGTAGCTATCAATAGCCTTCCTGAGGTGTAGGGCAGATGCTGGAGTTAATTGACTACACTAATGAGCATTAATAACTTATTACGACATAGGACTCCAACGCTCTTACGTCGCATCAACATCAAACGCAAAAATAACTTCCTATAATAAGCAAGTAATATATTATCAGCATTGAGAAGCATCACAACATACTGTATAAACGTTTTCACAATGATCATCATTTCTAGTTATTAAATGATCTATCATTTAAGCGACCATTACTGAACGCGTTAGAATTATTCTGAAAATATTCATTACGCTGCACAACTGTGAGGGCGCGCGACGCTCTCATCAGGAAAGGATTACAGGCCATCTCAGGACCAATGAGCCAACTGGTCCAGGTGAGGGCATGCAAACATCCACCTTCCCTTCCCCTTAAGACTAAGTGGCGTCTCATTAGGGTCCTCTCTCCATAAATTACTATCATGTTATAAAGGCATGATGCTGTGTAGTGAGGTGTAGTGTGTAGATCATGTGTAGTGAGGTGTAGGTCATGTGTAGTGAGGTGTAGTGTAGGTCATGTGTAGTGAGGTGTAGTGTGTAGATCATGTATAGTGAGGTGTAACGTGTAGTGAGGTGTAGTGTAGGTCATGTGTAGTGAGGTGTAGTGTGTAGATCATGTGTAGTGAAGTGTAACGTGTAGTGTGTCGCTCATGTGTAGTGAGGTGTAGTGTGTAGATCATGTGTAGTGAGGTGTAACGTGTAGGTCATGTGTAGTGAGGTGTAGTGTGTAGATCATGTGTAGTGAGGTGTAACGTGTAGTAGTGTGTAGATCCTGTGTTGGGAATTTCTGTTCCAGCCATAGAGACCTAAAACTTTCCACACAAATCACATGGGTACCAAAGGTTGTGCACCATGGTATTACTATTGACCACGGCCGCCTCCCGGTGGTCCGGGCAAGAACCAAAAATCTTACCCGACTGAGATAACGCCACGGCGATTGTGGGAGGTGGTTACCCGTGTCAGGGAGGGCAAACTGTGAGAGTCAAGGTAAGGTTAGGTTAGGCTAGGCTAGGTTGAGGTAGTTACCCACGCCGGGAATGGCAAACTGTGGCAGTTAAGGTTATACAGTACACCTAACCAATGCGAATCCGGGTAATTTTGCTAATCTTGTGATAAGCGATTAAAATATGATTTTTTTTTGGTCACACGAGGGTTAAGATAGTGTTGGTGTTAGGGAGTGTGGGAGTGTGTGGTGTTAAGGAGTGTGGAAGTGTGTGGTGTTAAGGAGTGTGGGAGTGTGTGGTGTTAAGGAACGTGGGAGCGTGTGGTGTTAAGGAGCGTGGGAGTGTGTGGTGTTAAGGAGTGTGGGAGTGTGTGGTGTTAAGGAGTGTGGGAGTGTGTGGTGTTAAGGAGTGTGGGAGTGTGTGGTGTTAAGGAGTGTGGGAGTGTGTGGTGTTAAGGAGTGTGGGAGTGTGTGGTGTTAGGGAGTGTGGGAGTGCGTGGTGTTAAGGAGTGTGGGAGTGTGTGGTGTTAAGGAGTGTGGGAGTGTGTGGTGTTAAGGAGTGTGGGAGTGTGTGGTGTTAAGGAGTGTGGGAGTGTATGTTGTTAAGGAGTGTGGGAGTGTGTGGTGTTAAGTAGAGTATGGTGTTCGGGAGTGTGTGGTGTTAGGGAGTGTGGGGTCACTTTTTCTCAAATTTGGGAACTTCAGGAATGCAACTGATACAGGCGGCGTATTGGGTTCCTTAACTCCATAAATCCGGCATTTCAGTTGAATTTAATATCCGGAATGTTGATCTATATAGAGGGAATGTGGGGGTGTGA
This sequence comes from Homarus gammarus, assembly GCA_958450375.1. NCBI lineage: Eukaryota > Metazoa > Arthropoda > Malacostraca > Decapoda > Nephropidae > Homarus > Homarus gammarus. Next base: position 73,058 of record CAUDMG010002610.1, read on the forward strand.
GGAGTGAGGGGATGTGAGGAGGGAGGAGTGAAGGAGTGGAGAGGAGGGAGTGAAAGTGTGAGGAGGAGGGGGTTTGGAGTAGGAGCTTCTCGTGTCCTCCCCTCTGTGAGCCGTATATAAGAAGGCTCCCACAGCCACCTGATACAGTATCTATTACCAACTCCGATAAGGCATCAAGATCCGCGTATATCTCAACCAAAAGTGAATAATATATTTCCTACTAAATTTGCAAAGTTTTATGTTGACTTCATTAAGCTTTGAATGAGGTGTCTGAAGAACTAATTGATGGGACCTTGAATTATTCTGTGATTACTAAAATGATACTCTGCATTATTTATCACGGCAATGAAGGTGGGTGGAAGGTGAGGGGTAGTAGGAGGGAGATGTTGAGGGTAGTGGGAGGGAAGGTAGAGCGCGGTGGTGATGGCATGGGGTACTGGGGTAGGTTGGGATGGAGGATGGTGGGGAGGTGGAGGATGGTGGGGAGGTGAAGGTTGGTGGTGGTGATGGAGAGGATGGTGATGTGAGATGGAGAATGGTTGGATGGAGAGGTTGAGAATGGTGGTGGGAAGGTTGAATCTAGTAACTGAATGGTTTATTGTTCCTGTAGACGAATGAGGATGTTTACCACCAATATACATATAAAGGTTTTCAATATTCTTTTTTGTTGGTATCACCTACGTAGCTCTAAGCTCTCTTCGTACCTGGTAGGTGTACGGGTGAATAAAATGAATGTGCCAGTAATACCTTCCCATTGGTACCACTACCTGTACAGATAACACAGCAGGTGTCCGACATTTCTATTATCCAGAATGAACTATTGTGTCCGGACATCGTAACTATGAATGGGAGAGGCAATGTGGCGGTGTTAATAATGCTCCACTGACATCTGACGCCATACAGAGAAGAAGAATATGTTGCTGGCGTTCTTACCTTCCAAAGCGAAATACTGTATGTAGATGATGTATCTCGTCACTTTATAAAGACTTCTTGAGTCAGTGACGTTCTCACTACCCTCGTAAATGATTGGTGTAGCAGCCTGCGAGTCAGTTTACGTGACGAAAGATAGAAAAGCTTGACGAAAGTGTAGTGATTGTGCAGATAATAGTTGCCATTGTGGGTGATGGATGGTGTTCACGGTGACTTAGTGAGGTGTGACCCACGACTGACACGCTCAGGTCCTTTTGGGTTCTGTGTCCTCTGACAAGAAAATAGACCGTGTATTTCAGGAATTTACTCTATTCATTTATAATTCGTGTTATGATTATCTACGTGATTTTCCCTGTATATACAAACAGACTATATTTGGAAGATAAAGAAATGTATAATTTTACAGATATTTAGTAATTATCCTTGAAATTGGCCATAAATAATCGCGTATCTGTTATCCGTACCTCTTTTTTTCATTCAATCTGGGTTGAATCGGAGGGGGGGGGATTCGAAGAAAGGAGATAAGCAATAAAGGTAGAATGCCAAAATAATTGTTAAAAAAGCATGGGAGGCTAAAACAAATTGAAATATCTAAATACACTTTTTAACCACCCCCCCCCCCCCCCTGCACCAAAAATATGAGGTAGCACTCACTTTTTTAATATATGATAGAATTTGGTACTCGAAAAAAAAATACATATTGGGTTGGATATCTGCAGGGCTGTGGAGACCTCGTTGGTTTTAACACGAACAGGTCAAAAGGTCTGTTTTGATGCAAATCTAGCAAGAAATCGAAGCGTTGGCTGAGCCCAAACGAGAGTGGTGCTATAGAGGCTCCGTAAGCACCATTGAGGTGTTACAATATAGGAGCGAGTTTTGCGAGGATAGCGCCATGGCGGACAACAGTTTACATAATACTGTATGTTTGGAGAGCCGCGACGAGTTATTGAGAGAGAGAGAGAGAGAGAGAGAGAGAGAGAGAGAGAGAGAGAAAATCCGTGTGAAAATTATAATGACTTATCTGAGGCTAAAGGTTTAAGCCATCAAAATTATCCAATACATAGGTTATCTTCCCGGTTTTACAAATTAAAAAAAAAATAAGAGGTCTACAGTGGAAAACAAAGTATAAAGAATGTTTAAGGAAACTTTTATGATATTGACAATTACCAAATGACCAATTGTCTGGTTAGTGGACGGGCGTGGGGGCAACTCATTGGTCGCCTATTTCGCCCGATCTAAGTCCACTTGACTCTACCCTCTGGGACTGCGAGTGTATCAGATAATGATGTTTTTCCACTAATGGCAGCAACTTTGGAACGTTTGATAGAAAGGATGTCTGAGGTTGTTTGAAAAGTTCAGCATGAAATGATACAAAATGTATAAACAGAATAACACTTTTATGTCTACACTCACAGTAAGAGTTCATGTGGAACTTCTAAGGCTTGTAAGAAGAACTTTTCGTATTTTTTTTATCAGTACTTGAACATAACTAAAAAGTCAAAATATAAATTGAGAAGTTAAAGTCATAAGCGTGAACTATAATCCTTGAATAATAAAATAAGTCGTGTGTATATAACTTAAAAAGCGGTACTTGTGAGTAGTAAATCTTTTTTGTCGCCAAGATTTAAGAATTTTTATCACAAGTATAAAACTGAATTCAACTCCCACTAGGATTGATCCATTAGGCGAGTGTTCGCGTGTTCGCTAAAGTTTTCTCCTCTTTTTTACTTCTGTTCGATAATTATTTTTTACGCCATATTTTCTTCTACCTTATGTGTTATCTTACTTTATTTAGTAACACCAATATTTACTTTTGATTTTTTTACTATATCTATTTTCATTATTATTTGAGTTTTTTTCTTTGTTAGTTTTATTATTCCATTACTTTCCTATTGTTTAGTTTTCTCTTCCTTTACCTATTTTTCATGTCACGGGTCTTTTCATTGTGTCATTCCACTGTCACAATATTTATCTTTTTTTTTTCATGCCAGTATATGACTATCTGTGGATTATTCTCTATCTATTTTAAACATATAATATCTATACTTAGTAATGGCAACTAAGGAGAATGAAAATAAAAGATATAAAATAACTTGAAACTTTAAAACAACTTACTTATACATCTAATCTTTTTCAAAACCTGTTTCATAAACTAATTAAAGGATTAAGCTCTCTTCCGTAAGCCAAACAAAAAGAAAACCCACACTTTAACTCACAAAGTCAACAGAACGAAACAAAAAAGAAGACAAAAGTCACACAAATAAAGGATCCAAGATTCACTTTACAAATGTGTATCATCCATGAAATTTCAGAGTTTAATGTCCTATCCATAAAACCATCCCAACCTCAACCGATTACGACTCCTGCTCCAAAAATGGTAAAAAACTGAAAGGTTGCAGCCACGGTGAGATATCTTGTCTTGTGCCAGGCCTTTGACCCCCACCAGCCAGGCTCGTCCAGGTTCCCTTCAATTTCCTGCCTCCAGATCACTCGTCTGCCTCGCTCAATTTGGCCTCCTCTTGACCTGTTAGCGCCTCCTTTACCGCCCAGCTGCTGCTCGTCAGGTGTATCTATATATTTGAGAAATGTTGATGGCTTAGACCCTTAGCTTCAAATATATAGCTCATTTAACAAGTGATCTCAGTATGCAGCAAACATTCCTTCTCTGGATCGCTATGCCGAGGCGCTGGAACAAATGACTCGATGCTCTGGAGTCTCGTGTGTGCGTGTATCAACCTTAACCTTAATTGATGAACTGGGTCGCATACATTTGAAAATTTAATTGCAGCTGTAACAAGATGTGAGAACAGTTACCACACATTGAGTGGTTAGACCAGTGAATTATGATTGACAAAGTATGTGAAATGCATGACAACCTAAACAAATGCTTATATTAGGTTTAAATGCTCACATCTCATGACGCAAACTTTAATAATAATAATAATAATAATAATAATAATAATAATAATAATAATAATAAAAAAAATCAAATATAATCAATAAGTGGCATAAAAAACAATGTTATCATGAGGAAAGGTACAATATCTAATTAAATAAATACGACCTGCAATTCTCAGACAACAGCTGTCCCTTAAACACAGAATAACAATAAAAAAAATACTCAAAACTAAAAAAATTAATAATAACAGAAACATCACGAAAGAATATCCTTAATGATATAAAATACAAATACAAGAAAGAAAGAAGAGGTGAATACAAAAACAATGATAATAAACTAAGGGGGTAAAGTCTAATGGAGCCCAGTGGAAAATGGAAAAGAAAATTCCCTTTGTTCAATAGTTATTAGGGTTCGTGGGAGGTTGATATTATAAAGGTCCAAATCACCTTAACCTGCAGAGTAAGTAGGTGGGGGGAGGGTGTGGTGAGTGAGGGTGGTGAACACTGTATGGTGAGGGAGGGAGATGAGCACTGTAAGGTGAGGGAGGGAGGTGAGCACTGTACGGTGAGGGAGGGAGGTGAGCACTGTACGGTGAGGGAGGGAGGTGAGCACTGTACGGTGAGGGAGGGAGGTGAGCACTGTACGGTGAGGGAGGGAGATGAGCACTGTATGGTGAGGGAGGGAGGTGAGCTCTGTATGGTGAGGGAGGGAGGTGAGCACTGTATGGTGAGGAAGGGAGATGAGCACTGTACGGTGAGGGAGGGAGGTGAGCACTGTACGGTGAGGGAGGGAGGTGAGCACTGTACGGTGAGGGAGGGAGGTGAACACTGTATGGTGAGGGAGGGAGGTGAGCTCTGTATGGTGAGGGAGGGAGGTGAGCACTGTATGGTGAGGGAGGGAGATGAGCACTGTATGGTGAGGGAGGGAGGTGAGCACTGTATGGTGAGGGAGGGAGGTGAGCACTGTATGGTGAGGGAGGGAGATGAACACTGTATGGTGAGGGAGAGAGATGAACACTGTACGGTGAGGGAGGGAGGTGAGCACTGTACGGTGAGGGAGGGAGATGAGCACTGTACGGTGAGGGAGGGAGGTGAGCACTGTATGGTGAGGGAGGGAAGTGAACACTATGGTGAGGGAGGGAGGTGAGCACTGTACGGTGAGGGAGGGAGGTGAGCACTGTATGGTGAGGGAGGGAGATGAACACTGTATGGTGAGGGAGGGAGATGAACACTGTATGGTGAAGGAGGGAGGTGAGCACTGTGTGGTGAGGGAGGGAGATGAACACTGTATGGTGAAGGAGGGAGATGAACACTGTATGGTGAGGGAGGGAGGTGAGCTCTGTATGGTGAGGGAGGGAGGTGAGCTCTGTATGGTGAGGGAGGGAGGTGAGCACTGTTTGGTGAGGGAGGGAGATGAACACTGTATGGTGAGGGAGGGAGGTGAGCACTGTATGGTGAGGGAGGGAGGTGAGCACTGTATGGTGAGGGAGGGAGATGAGCACTGTATGGTGAGGGAGGGAGCTGAGCACTGTATGGTGAAGGAGGGAGGTGAGCACTGTATGGTGAAGGAGGGAGGTGAGCACTGTATGGTGAGGGAGGGAGGTGAGCACTGTATGGTGAGGGAGGGAGGTGAGCACTGTATGGTGAGGGAGGGAGGTGAGCACTGTATGGTGAGGGAGGGAGGTGAGCACTGTTTGGTGAGGGAGGGAGGTGAGCACTGTTTGGTGAGGGAGGGAGGTGAGCACTGTATGGTGAGGTGAGGTTAGGTTAGGTTAGGTTAGGTTAGGTTAGGTAAGTTAGGTTGGGTAAGTTAGGTATGGTTAGAGGAGGTTAGGTTAAAATAGGTTATATTTGGTTAGGTTAAATGAGGCTAGCTTAAAATTGGTTAGGTTTAGTTAAGTTAAATTAGGTTAGGTTAAGTTATATTTGGTTTAGTTAAATTAGATTAGGTTGAGCTAGATAATGATGCAAAGTTTCCTCATTGAGATATGCTTTGACCTTAGCCTCTCGCCTACCTTTATCAGGGTTCAGTGTTTCTTCGCTGAGACGAGGTGGAAAATGTATGTTAGAGCACCGAGAAAGGCCCAAGGCGAGAAAATTATCTCTCTATGAAAGAAACGAGACATTAACGACGAGATATGTCTTCCTCGCTTTTATATACAGCCAACGTAATGACTCAGTGGGAGAGTGGGAACCAGAAACTCCATTAGATAAGGCATGTTAAAGAGAGTGAAAGAGACAGAGACAGACAGAGAGAGAGAGAGAGAGAGAGAGTTAAGTTTAAAAGAGAGAGACAGTCCTTCGGCAAGATAGACAGAGAGACAAAGAGGGACGCCATCAAGATAGACAAATTCTCGAAAACAGACAGACAGACAGAGACAGAAACCCTGGAATATAGACAGAGAAAAAACAGAGTGATAAACAGACAGTTTCCTCGCTGCATAATTATACGTTAGAAATTAACAATGGTATTCTTAGATCATTAAAGACCACTGGCTACCTCCCCTGCCACTCTGCACAGTAATGAAATCAGTTGCATTACAGTGGGTAAATAATAATAATAATAATAATAATAATAATAATAATAATAACAATAATAATAATAATAATAATAATAATAATAATAATAATAATAGTAATAATAATCGTAATAATAATACCCCTTTTTGTTCTTTTTCTCACTACTTCTTAGTTTATTTTGAAGAGTTTAAAACTTGAAACCATTATCATTCAAATCTTTCATAAAATGACTATCATTGAAACAATACTCGAGACACGCTTCACAGTTAGACAAAGTCTGTCTGTATAGACATTTTACAAAAATATGCGAGTCAATATGGCGAATATTAATAACTCTGATATTACAATATATTCTCGGTAACATTATCGAAAACGGAATGACGTACTGCTAGAAGACTGTTTGAGAGCTTTATGGGTTCGAATACCGCAAGACACCCATATCCATACCTAAGGTTGACTATGTATTGTGGTGATCTGTCGGTGTAATATCTGTCCAAGTAATCTGATGGAATGTCGATTTATAATGAGATGGTATCAAAGGTTAAGACAGAGTGGTATAGTATAAAATATTGACTATATATTATGAATTCAGTGGGAGTAAAGTGCAAAAAGGGGCAGTATAGATGATGATAATAAGAAGAAAACCATAAGGGATGAACTGATATGAAATCTTCCAAAGATGAAAATCCAGAAGACGAAGACGAAGAGAGAGAGAGAGAGAGAGAGAGAGAGAGAGAGAGAGAGAGAGAGAGAGGAGGCATCAGAATTCACCCCCGGTCTCTTCCCACAGTTTCGGGTTCAGGAGGTAATTGGTAGGTGCCACGCACACCCACAATCACCGCCTGTGTTGTGTCTAGTCCAGTAAAATCCTGTAATAAGACTTCCATGTTTTTGTTACAGTAGTGGAGCTGTCACCATGAACCATTCCTGTTATTAAAGGATTCTCTACATCATATAAAGGAGTGCAGGGCCGAGGGATTTCTGTCCTAATGATCGCTGGTTCAATCAATACACTTATTCCACAGTTTATTTGACTGGCAATAAAGGTGACTATAGTTGGGGAAGTGAGATCGGTCGAGTGCAGTGTCTGCTTCACTGTCTTTTTGTGTTCCGAGTGATTATTGTAGTCTAATTAATGCACACAGCAATAATAATAATAATAATGAAATAATTATAGCTATATTAACTGCAGTTCATGTATATATATATATTTATATATATATATATATATATATATATATATAATATATATATATATATATAGATATATATATATATATGCTGATAACCACCAGGAAAGAAGAAAACACGAAGTTCCCAAGCGCTTTCGTGTAATTCACATCTTCAGGGGTGAGTACAGACTAGATAGAGTAATGCAGAACAAGATGAATATATACAGAGGAGGGTGAGACCAGGTCCACAATGGTCAGGTAATGACCCTACTAATCTTTAAATGGCACACAACGGTTGGTGGTTGGGTCAGATGGGACAGTGACCCGCCCTCTCACCTGATCACAAATCTTCTTAATTACAAAGTTGTCCAGCTTGTACAAGCCGTTACTCAAATTCATGTTGAATGCTTCGGTATGTTTAATAAGACTAGATTCTATGATGTTCCTACTATCAATTGAATTACATGGTAATATTGAGGAGGCATTATCCCAGTCAATGCAATGCTTGTTATCCCTCAAATGAACAAACAGTGCATTGGATTCCTGGCCTGTCCTGACACTGTATTTGTGTTGTTTAATTCTAGTTACAAGATCTTTACCTGTCTGGCCTAAGTAAAACATATTACATTCCTTGCAAGGAACTTTATAAATGCAACCAATTGTGTTGTTGGGGGAGTTCTTGATTAACATTTGTTTAACAGTGCATGAGTTTTTAAATGCCACATTGACGTTCCAAGATTTTAGCTGTGCCGGAATGTGTGAGAAATTTTTGTGAAATGGTAATATTAAGATATTCTTATGGTCATGGGTGGGCTTGGGATCAGTTCTATAAAAAGTTTTCTTAGTAATGTTTAAGCATTTGTCTATGAAAGATCTAGGGTATTTAAGGTTTGAGCCAATATTATATATATATTTGTATTCCTCATCGATGAATTCCGGACTGCAAATTCTCAAGGCACGTAAAAACATTGTTGTAAATACTGACTGTTTGACTTTATTATGGTGGGCAGAATAATAATGAATGTATGAACACACATTGGTTGGTTTTCTATAAATACTGAACTTGAAAGTGTTACCTATTCTGTGTATCAGACAGTCTAGGAATGGCAATTTACAGTCTTGCTCTAATTCCACAGTGAATTTGATCGAGGGGGCTAAGTTGTTAAGTTGTGGTAGGAAAACTTTTAGGTCCTCATTGCATGGCCAGAGACATAATACATCATCAACATATCTAAACCAGACTGCTGAGGGTGGTAAAATATTACTTAATAGTTTCTTTTCAAAGAATTCCATATATAGGTTGCTTAATACAGGTGAGAGTGGATTACCCATTGCCATACCAAATTTTTGAGCATAATATTCCTCATTGAATTCGAATTTGCAATCCTTAATACATAGTTTGATGAGTTCGATGAAGTCATCTTTCGAGACGGGCAGTGAAATGTTATCCAGGGAATCTATGAGGAACTCTAGTAAATCATCAACTGGGACCTTTGTAAAAAGTGACGTTACATCAAAGCTGACCAGTTTAAAATCATGATTAATGTGCAAGTTATTGAGTTTATCAACCAGATCCATATTATTCTTGATATTGGAGTTAGAAATGTTGCCAACTAGGGGGTTTAGTAAGGAAACTAACCATTTAGATAGTTTATAAGAGATTGACCCAACAGAGCTAATGATGGGTCTTGCTGGGTTATTGGGCTTGTGGGTCTTGATTAAACCGTACATGTAAGGCAGTGGAGGGGACGTTGAAGTAAGATGTTTAATGAGAGTAGCTTTGCCTCTCAATAGGGACTTAAGTTTTTTGTTGAACTGGGTGTTGACAGTGTTGAGAGGATTATTTATGAGTTTAGAATATGTTGTAGTGTCACATAAAAGGTCATTCATTTTTGAGATATAGTCATCTTTGTTTAAAATCACTACTGTGTTGGCTTTATCTGCTTTAGTGACATGTAGATCCTTATTTTTCTTAAGGGCTTGGAGTGCTTTGGTGAATCTTTCTGGACAGTTTGAAACACAAGGCTTGGACATAGATGCATACACAACACCTTTACACATGTTCACTTCTTCACTTGTCAAATTACTGAATTTCTCCAAATTGCAAAATGCTCTGGCTATGTCAACACTGTCGACTCCCTTGTTGGAACCATCAAAACTTAAACCATAGCCGAGGGCACACAAGGTATCATTGTCTAGTTGTTTAGAGGAGAGATTCACTACACAGTTGTTATTGGCATCCTTAGTCCAATCACTATTTCTAATAAGGAGTGCCAATTTGTGGTCTATCTTGGCTTGAAGATCAGAACGCTCACGTCTCAGGTTATCAAAACAGTAGTCCAACATGAACTTTTTCCAATAACTCGGTATGGTCATGATAAAAGCGCGCTTTTTTTGTCTTACAATACGGAAGGCTTCATCCACTTCAATTTTCTTTATTTCAAAATGTTTCTTAAGGATGATTTCTTGGAACTCATCAAAGGGGCGGTCAGACATCTTAAGGACACGTTGTGGGAGGATTGATCTTGGCATAACTTTTTCACTGAGGCATGTCTGGAGAAATTTCGAACGTATTTTCAATTTGTGGGCCTTGATCATCGAAGAGGAGTATTCAGTAACGAAAGGAGACAGTCCAGGACAGCTTGTAGAGAAGATGAAGAAGTGGCGCGTGGAATCCATTTATGCAAGTAAATCACTGTAGGTGCGCGTGATCTAGGTATATGCTGATAACCACCAGGAAAGAAGAAAACACGAAGTTCCCAAGCGCTTTCGTGTAATTCACATCTTCAGGGGTGAGTACAGACTAGATAGAGTAATGCAGAACAAGATGAATATATACAGAGGAGGGTGAGACCAGGTCCACAATGGTCAGGTAATGACCCTACTAATCTTTAAATGGCACACAACGGTTGGTGGTTGGGTCAGATGGGACAGTGACCCGCCCTCTCACCTGATCACAAATCTTCTTAATTACAAAGTTGTCCAGCTTGTACAAGCCGTTACTCAAATTCATGTTGAATGCTTCGGTATGTTTAATAAGACTAGATTCTATGATGTTCCTACTATCAATTGAATTACATGGTAATATTGAGGAGGCATTATCCCAGTCAATGCAATGCTTGTTATCCCTCAAATGAACAAACAGTGCATTGGATTCCTGGCCTGTCCTGACACTGTATTTGTGTTGTTTAATTCTAGTTACAAGATCTTTACCTGTCTGGCCTAAGTAAAACATATTACATTCCTTGCAAGGAACTTTATAAATGCAACCAATTGTGTTGTTGGGGGAGTTCTTGATTAACATTTGTTTAACAGTGCATGAGTTTTTAAATGCCACATTGACGTTCCAAGATTTTAGCTGTGCCGGAATGTGTGAGAAATTTTTGTGAAATGGTAATATTAAGATATTCTTATGGTCATGGGTGGGCTTGGGATCAGTTCTATAAAAAGTTTTCTTAGTAATGTTTAAGCATTTGTCTATGAAAGATCTAGGGTATTTAAGGTTTGAGCCAATATTATATATATATTTGTATTCCTCATCGATGAATTCCGGACTGCAAATTCTCAAGGCACGTAAAAACATTGTTGTAAATACTGACTGTTTGACTTTATTATGGTGGGCAGAATAATAATGAATGTATGAACACACATTGGTTGGTTTTCTATAAATACTGAACTTGAAAGTGTTACCTATTCTGTGTATCAGACAGTCTAGGAATGGCAATTTACAGTCTTGCTCTAATTCCACAGTGAATTTGATCGAGGGGGCTAAGTTGTTAAGTTGTGGTAGGAAAACTTTTAGGTCCTCATTGCATGGCCAGAGACATAATACATCATCAACATATCTAAACCAGACTGCTGAGGGTGGTAAAATATTACTTAATAGTTTCTTTTCAAAGAATTCCATATATAGGTTGCTTAATACAGGTGAGAGTGGATTACCCATTGCCATACCAAATTTTTGAGCATAATATTCCTCATTGAATTCGAATTTGCAATCCTTAATACATAGTTTGATGAGTTCGATGAAGTCATCTTTCGAGACGGGCAGTGAAATGTTATCCAGGGAATCTATGAGGAACTCTAGTAAATCATCAACTGGGACCTTTGTAAAAAGTGACGTTACATCAAAGCTGACCAGTTTAAAATCATGATTAATGTGCAAGTTATTGAGTTTATCAACCAGATCCATATTATTCTTGATATTGGAGTTAGAAATGTTGCCAACTAGGGGGTTTAGTAAGGAAACTAACCATTTAGATAGTTTATAAGAGATTGACCCAACAGAGCTAATGATGGGTCTTGCTGGGTTATTGGGCTTGTGGGTCTTGATTAAACCGTACATGTAAGGCAGTGGAGGGGACGTTGAAGTAAGATGTTTAATGAGAGTAGCTTTGCCTCTCAATAGGGACTTAAGTTTTTTGTTGAACTGGGTGTTGACAGTGTTGAGAGGATTATTTATGAGTTTAGAATATGTTGTAGTGTCACATAAAAGGTCATTCATTTTTGAGATATAGTCATCTTTGTTTAAAATCACTACTGTGTTGGCTTTATCTGCTTTAGTGACATGTAGATCCTTATTTTTCTTAAGGGCTTGGAGTGCTTTGGTGAATCTTTCTGGACAGTTTGAAACACAAGGCTTGGACATAGATGCATACACAACACCTTTACACATGTTCACTTCTTCACTTGTCAAATTACTGAATTTCTCCAAATTGCAAAATGCTCTGGCTATGTCAACACTGTCGACTCCCTTGTTGGAACCATCAAAACTTAAACCATAGCCGAGGGCACACAAGGTATCATTGTCTAGTTGTTTAGAGGAGAGATTCACTACACAGTTGTTATTGGCATCCTTAGTCCAATCACTATTTCTAATAAGGAGTGCCAATTTGTGGTCTATCTTGGCTTGAAGATCAGAACGCTCACGTCTCAGGTTATCAAAACAGTAGTCCAACATGAACTTTTTCCAATAACTCGGTATGGTCATGATAAAAGCGCGCTTTTTTTGTCTTACAATACGGAAGGCTTCATCCACTTCAATTTTCTTTATTTCAAAATGTTTCTTAAGGATGATTTCTTGGAACTCATCAAAGGGGCGGTCAGACATCTTAAGGACACGTTGTGGGAGGATTGATCTTGGCATAACTTTTTCACTGAGGCATGTCTGGAGAAATTTCGAACGTATTTTCAATTTGTGGGCCTTGATCATCGAAGAGGAGTATTCAGTAACGAAAGGAGACAGTCCAGGACAGCTTGTAGAGAAGATGAAGAAGTGGCGCGTGGAATCCATTTATGCAAGTAAATCACTGTAGGTGCGCGTGATCTAGGTATATGCTGATAACCACCAGGAAAGAAGAAAACACGAAGTTCCCAAGCGCTTTCGTGTAATTCACATCTTCAGGGGTGAGTACAGACTAGATAGAGTAATGCAGAACAAGATGAATATATACAGAGGAGGGTGAGACCAGGTCCACAATGGTCAGGTAATGACCCTACTAATCTTTAAATGGCACACAACGGTTGGTGGTTGGGTCAGATGGGACAGTGACCCGCCCTCTCACCTGATCACAAATCTTCTTAATTACAAAGTTGTCCAGCTTGTACAAGCCGTTACTCAAATTCATGTTGAATGCTTCGGTATGTTTAATAAGACTAGATTCTATGATGTTCCTACTATCAATTGAATTACATGGTAATATTGAGGAGGCATTATCCCAGTCAATGCAATGCTTGTTATCCCTCAAAGGAATACAAATATATATATAATATTGGCTCAAACCTTAAATACCCTAGATCTTTCATAGACAAATGCTTAAACATTACTAAGAAAACTTTTTATAGAACTGATCCCAAGCCCACCCATGACCATAAGAATATCTTAATATTACCATTTCACAAAAATTTCTCACACATTCCGGCACAGCTAAAATCTTGGAACGTCAATGTGGCATTTAAAAACTCATGCACTGTTAAACAAATGTTAATCAAGAACTCCCCCAACAACACAATTGGTTGCATTTATAAAGTTCCTTGCAAGGAATGTAATATGTTTTACTTAGGCCAGACAGGTAAAGATCTTGTAACTAGAATTAAACAACACAAATACAGTGTCAGGACAGGCCAGGAATCCAATGCACTGTTTGTTCATTTGAGGGATAACAAGCATTGCATTGACTGGGATAATGCCTCCTCAATATTACCATGTAATTCAATTGATAGTAGGAACATCATAGAATCTAGTCTTATTAAACATACCGAAGCATTCAACATGAATTTGAGTAACGGCTTGTACAAGCTGGACAACTTTGTAATTAAGAAGATTTGTGATCAGGTGAGAGGGCGGGTCACTGTCCCATCTGACCCAACCACCAACCTTTGTGTGCCATTTAAAGATTAGTAGGGTCATTACCTGACCATTGTGGACCTGGTCTCACCCTCCTCTGTATATATTCATCTTGTTCTGCATTACTCTATCTAGTCTGTACTCACCCCTGAAGATGTGAATTACACGAAAGCGCTTGGGAACTTCGTGTTTTCTTCTTTCCTGGTGGTTATCAGCATATACCTAGATCACGCGCACCTACAGTGATTTACTTGCATATATATATATATATATATATATATATATATATATATATATATATATATATATATATATTTTGATAAAATCACACGGGGATCAAGATTTATCTTTTCCACGTTTTCATTGTGGATTTTCATAAAATATATATATATATATATATATATAATCAACGACCTCACCAGCAAGGAATCGAACCCTCGACCTACTGGGTGTGACTAGGGAACGCTTACCGGCTAGGCCACAAGGACACTAAAAGCAGTTCTAGACTCTGTTATATTTCACACAAAGCCTGTTCATCGAGCTGATGGCGCCGTGAACCTCATTGGGAAACTGCCCGTGCCTCGTATGTGGTGTCAGTAGCATTTTACCGAATCCAGCTGGTATGAAACGCGAGGTACATATATATACTTCATTTTTAGTCCATTTAACACGCGGACTTTGAACATACAATCAACGACCTCACCAGCAAGGAATCGAACCCTCGACCTACTGGGTGTGACTAGGGAACGCTTACCGGCTAGGCCACAAGGACACTAAAAGCAGTTCTAGACTCTGTTATATTTCACACAAAGCCTGTTCATCGAGCTGATGGCGCCGTGAACCTCATTGGGAAACTGCCCGTGCCTCGTATGTGGTGTCAGTAGCATTTTACCGAATCCAGCTGGTATGAAACGCGAGGTACATATATATACTTCATTTTTAGTCCATTTAACACGCGGACTTTGAACATACAATCAACGACCTCACCAGCAAGGAATCGAACCCTCGACCTACTGGGTGTGACTAGGGAACGCTTACCGGCTAGGCCACAAGGACACTAAAAGCAGTTCTAGACTCTGTTATATTTCACACAAAGCCTGTTCATCGAGCTGATGGCGCCGTGAACCTCATTGGGAAACTGCCCGTGCCTCGTATGTGGTGTCAGTAGCATTTTACCGAATCCAGCTGGTATGAAACGCGAGGTACATATATATACTTCATTTTTAGTCCATTTAACCTCGCGTTTCATACCAGCTGGATTCGGTAAAATGCTACTGACACCACATACGAGGCACGGGCAGTTTCCCAATGAGGTTCACGGCGCCATCAGCTCGATGAACAGGCTTTGTGTGAAATATAACAGAGTCTAGAATTGCTTTTAGTGTCCTTGTGGCCTAGCCGGTAAGCGTTCCCTAGTCACACCCAGTAGGTCGAGGGTTCGATTCCTTGCTGGTGAGGTCGTTGATTGTATGTTCAAAGTCCGCGTGTTAAATGGACTAAAAATGAAGTATATATATGTACCTCGCGTTTCATACCAGCTGGATTCGGTAAAATGCTACTGACACCACATACGAGGCACGGGCAGTTTCCCAATGAGGTTCACGGCGCCATCAGCTCGATGAACAGGCTTTGTGTGAAATATAACAGAGTCTAGAACTGCTTTAGTGTCCTTGTGGCCTAGCCGGTAAGCGTTCCCTAGTCACACCCAGTAGGTCGAGGGTTCGATTCCTTGCTGGTGAGGTCGTTGATTGTATGTTCAAAGTCCGCGTGTTAAATGGACTAAAAATGAAGTATATATATGTACCTCGCGTTTCATACCAGCTGGATTCGGTAAAATGCTACTGACACCACATACGAGGCACGGGCAGTTTCCCAATGAGGTTCACGGCGCCATCAGCTCGATGAACAGGCTTTGTGTGAAATATAACAGAGTCTAGAACTGCTTTTAGTGTCCTTGTGGCCTAGCCGGTAAGCGTTCCTTAGTCACACCCAGTAGGTCGAGGGTTCGATTCCTTGCTGGTGAGGTCGTTGATTGTATGTTCAAAGTCCGCGTGTTAAATGGACTAAAAATGAAGTATATATATGTACCTCGCGTTTCATACCAGCTGGATTCGGTAAAATGCTACTGACACCACATACGAGGCACGGGCAGTTTCCCAATGAGGTTCACGGCGCCATCAGCTCGATGAACAGGCTTTGTGTGAAATATAACAGAGTCTAGAACTGCTTTTAGTGTCCTTGTGGCCTAGCCGGTAAGCGTTCCCTAGTCACACCCAGTAGGTCGAGGGTTCGATTCCTTGCTGGTGAGGTCGTTGATTGTATGTTCAAAGTCCGCGTGTTAAATGGACTAAAAATGAAGTATATATATGTACCTCGCGTTTCATACCAGCTGGATTCGGTAAAATGCTACTGACACCACATACGAGGCACGGGCAGTTTCCCAATGAGGTTCACGGCGCCATCAGCTCGATGAACAGGCTTTGTGTGAAATATAACAGAGTCTAGAACTGCTTTTAGTGTCCTTGTGGCCTAGCCGGTAAGCGTTCCCTAGTCACACCCAGTAGGTCGAGGGTTCGATTCCTTGCTGGTGAGGTCGTTGATTGTATGTTCAAAGTCCGCGTGTTAAATGGACTAAAAATGAAGTATATATATATATATATATATATATATCTTGATAAAATCACACGGGAAAAGGGAAACAACGGAGCACCTTAGCTTTCGTCTCTGAAGATGTCTTGAATAAAGACGAAAGCTAAGGTGCTCCGTTGTTTCCCTTTTCCCGTGTGATTTTATCAAGATTTATCTTATCCACGTTTTCATTGTGGATCTACATGAAATATATATATATATATATATATATATATATATATATATATATATATATATATATATATATATATATATATATATATATATATATATATATATATATATATAACCTCGCAAGGTCAGAATGTCAAGATTAAAGTGAAAATGTAATATAGATGTAATAACGTGAATGAAAGAGGAAAAATACTGATAAATGTTAACTGTTATTAAGACATAAACGTGCATCACAACTCAAGTGTTTTATAACCCACAGGACGAGGCTCTGATATATCACTAAATTAATAACTAACGGGAGAGTCTACTGGGAAATGAGTCTCTCTTGTCTTAACCAGAAGATACGTAATTGTTAAACTTACCATCATAAAAAAAGGTTATAAAACTCTTTACTTCCTGCTCTACTCTCGGTAATTACTATATATTGGTGCTATAACTGTATAAACATAATATAAGAAGCTTTTAAGTAAGAATAAATTTGAACTTTCTCAGCATTAACAGTAAAAAAAATATTAATACAGTAGAGGAGATGAATAATTTACATAGTAATTAACATTGCATAACACCACAACTCCATTACCTGATATATGGTGAAAAATCATAATTTTAAATAAAAGAAAAGTGCTAACTAAAATGATAATAAAATTCTGACTTGTGTTAAAATTTACCCCGAATATGATTGCTGCCATAGGAAAGAAGAAACGTGGAAATAAATTATCATATTATAGTGGGTTATATCCGAGTATAAAATCATCCAGTGAGTTATGTTGACAGGTGGAGGAAATATGTCTTGAAATTCTCTTTTGGCTGCAGAATTGTACGCCAGAAATTAACAATGTTATTCTTAGTGTGATAATCACGTTCAGACTTAATGATATCATTATTTCTACTTTTATTGTTGTTATTTTATTATTATCACCATTTCTGATTTTATGTTATTATCATCATCAATACTATTAGTATTAGTATTGTTATTATGTGTGCATAATATGCTATACTATACTCTGTTCACACGAGCTTTGCAACAAGGACCTAGAGCAGCTGTTATCAATGCAGCTGATTGGCTGGTAGAATGATGTGCGTTGTTAATCTAGAGCTCCTCTTTATTTAATTTATTTTCTTTGCATTCTGCAATCACGAGTAATATTAACAATTGAGAGTTGAAATAGAATTATATCGGAAACCGGGGAATTAAAAATTAGCATTAAAACACATTGATGACGTAGATATATTAAAGTAAAAAGAAAAAAGTTTACAGTGATCAGTGGCGTTTGTTGTTATTTCACCAACCACGAGCTTCCTTTGCTCTGGCCCAGGTGTAAGCTTGGGGTGAACAGTGATGTGGCCGTGACCACTGTTAATGGGACAGTGGCAAATTAGTGATGGGGCACTGAGCACTAGTAATAGGGTAATGACCACTCGTAATGGGACCTGACCAGTTAGTGATGGGAGAGCCAACTAGTGATGGATCAGTGACCATCAAATAATGAGGCAGTGACCCACAAGTGTTAGGACAGTGACCGGCTAGTGATGGGACAGTGACCAGCTAGTGATGGGACAGTGACCAAAAGTGATAGGACAGTGACCAGCTAGTGATGGGACAGTGACCAGCTAGCCCCTGAAGAACCCTTACACGGGTATAAATCGTAGACTCATATTTGTAGAGCATCTTAAACAAGTTCTTACAACAATAATTTTTCCCTTAGTAAAGTATCGGTACCGAGTTCTCCATTATCTATTTAATACACGTAAATGAACCCAATTAAATGGCCTTCCAAGACACCAGTTAAGGAGGAAAACATAACTTACGAACCTTTGATAATAATAATTGTTTTATTCACTGATAAACCAAAACTGCCGAGTTGGTGGCCACAGGACAAAAGCCACATAGTTACGGGCATGATGTACGTTGATTGGTCAAAAACGATGTCATCTTTTTATGCCGATGGCCCAATCAACGGACGTCATAAAGGGTGTGGAGCAAACAGGACAGATACAGGTACAGTACAGGTATGGTATGTGGTGGTGGTGTGTGATTGATTGTAGTGGGTGGCTGGTGGTGGTAGTGAATGACTGGTATTGGTTGACTAGTAGTAGAAGTGGGTGACTGAGAGTGGTAATGGCGATAATGTCTCCCTTCTGTTGTTGCTATAGGCCAGAAGACATTGCTCATAGTTACCCCTACCTGTCTGTGTGGCTGATCGGTGTCCAATAGTGCTACCTATTTCTTAGAACTGTTTACATTTTTTCTTGTCTATATTTTGGGGGAATTTTCTTTGTAGTGTATTTTTTTCTGTCAGGAGCTAAATTTTCAGATACTGGAATAATTTTTTTAAACTTTCTGTATGTTTAAACCTTTTATATAAATTCTGTAAGTTCTGATAGTGGTAAATTGCCCCCCAAACATAGAAAATATAAACTAAGTGGCCATAAACGTGTTCTCCTTCATGGTTCTCTCTCTTATACGACGAAATTTACGCAAAAAAGTAAATTACTGAAGTTATATATTCATTATTTAGATACCACTCAATTATGACACTACTCTGGTATGCCATGTTGTTGGAATATTAAACAACGGCTCATTCCTGTTTGGTAAAGGATATGTTTCTACCAGGAACGTCTTTCATGAATTATTGTCAGTATGAGATGGATCGTATGTGAAATTTTACGTTACATTAGCTTTACACGAGTGATCCAGGTACTTTGAAAGCTGTCAGGTCTGGATAATCAGTTATATATAGAAGGAGTCACAGAAAAATGTGTACACACTGTCTTGCAGATTTTCGTGGAAATCGCGTGTATCTTAGTCATAAAACAGGAGCGTTGTCCTCAATTGTGGGAGACAAGTAAGGATAATGTTGCGGTTATAATAGAAGCATTCATGTTATATCCACGAAAATCTATAAGGCAGTGTGTGCACATTTTTCGGAGACACCTATTTTGAAGGTCATTTACTATTTAATCAATTTATCAGAAGGCATTGGCAGTGATGGAAGGTAAGAGAATTTAATCTTTGATTATATAACAAAAACCTATAGTTCTTATACATATTTAGACACTAACTAATGTAAACATAAAACAAAAAAATCGTTAAAGATACACTGTATGACTTATTAACCAATCTTAATGTAAGAATTCGTGATTTTACAGCTGAAACGTGTATAGTTTCCTCTAAAAGACTATGTTATATTTAACAAACCCAAGGCCTCTACATTCCCTATCTTCTTAATACAAGCGAATATAAAGGTGATAACAAATAATTTCAAACTTACCCAAACCATCAAAGACTAACATTAAAGAGGACACGTTTTAAATAAGTTACGAAGACAATTAGAAGAAGATATATTGAAGCAACGATCCTATCAACGTTACTCCAGCTTATCTCCCGTTGTTACATTGTATCTCTCACTGCCTGTCTGTAAGGTTAACAGTGACTATAATTAATATTATAACTTTATTAAAACAGGTAACACGACAAGTAAATATCGACATTGACGTTATACTGTTACTGGTTAAGTTACTCGTCTTCTCCCGGGTGGAGGGAAAAGATATACTGCACGACCACCCGCTAGGACATTCGCACCTCCCTACCAAATATCAGCTCTATCTTCAAAGCCGTGGAAACGGCTAAGGGCGCACGCACACACACACACACACACACACACACACACACACACACACACACACACATCAACATACAGGGCAAAAAATTATCTCGGATATTATTCACAAAGGGAAAACATTGAACAAATCCCCACATGTTGTGACAAGTTTTCCCTGTGTGTGTGTGTGTGTGTGTGTGTGTGTGTGTGTGTGTGTCGTCCTTAAGGAAATTATAAGCGACCCAGCAACATATATTACGACTGATTAGTAAGTCACCAGAAGTATTACCTCTAGGAGATGACTGAAGTATACACTGGGCAGAATAAGATACGTTTCATCATAGTCTTGAGTTAATCTGTCCGATGAAGTACCGATGAATATCAAGTGCAGTGAAACCTCTGTTTAACGGACTATATGGAGAGGAAAGTCAGTTATATTGAGGGTCCGTTAGATAAGAAACCATCATCTAATGAGAACTATACTAAGGTCCGTTATATCGAAGGTCTGGTAAATGTGAATCCACAGACCTAACTTTCAAGATATACATAAAAAATAGTGGACACGTCACCTGTAGATCTTGTGATGACCGATGCCTGCTATAATTTATAATTCATCTACTTTTTTATATATATGAAATATTAAGCAAACTAGAATCAAAAATAGGAAAATGTAGGTATAAATTTTCTCGTGTGTTGTTTGGGAAGGCTCTCGAGGCATAAAACACCTTCGGCCCTTATTTATGCCTTTAAGTAATCTTAATAACATCAGACTCTCTATGAAGAAAAACTACAAACACTTCTTGATGTGCTAAGAGTCATCACTCCTTTCTGTGAGCATCTGTTGATTCTCTAACATTAAAGGTGTGTTGCTTCCCCTGGATAACATTTCTTTACGTACACTAATGATATTCCTTTAAATCAACTCACCTTCAATCTAATCAAGCGATTAATTGCTTTTTCTCATGTTGTTCGATTCCTGGTTTATTGGATGCATTTATAGCGGGGGGACGGGCGGGAAAACAGACGGAAGGACGGACGGGGAGACAGACGAGAGAAGCACGGGAAGACAAGCAGAGCGAAGGACAGGGAGACAGGTGGAGGGACGGACGGGGAGACAAACGGAAGGACGGACTGGGAGAAAAACGGAAGGACGGACGAAGAGACAGACGAACAAGAGAAAAACATTTAACGTTCCCCGGTAATGGCATTTAATCCCACTTAAGAGATTCTAATATATTCAACACCCTGTTCCAATATTATAAAGTAATTAAAAATACATTTGTCTCTTTAAAAGCTACAAAAATATTGTTTTATACAGGATGGTATCAGTGTCACAAAGGCGAGCTAAATGTGGGTGAAAATAATGCCATCTGGACCTTGAACGTCAGGTTTGATTTTGTGTGCAGTTCCAGGCGATGATGAATGTTATTGTCACAATGATTTAGTACGCTTTAACTGTTAGAGTCTCACAATAATATTTAAAGTTTGCTCTGAGAAGTAACCAGTGTGTTGGTATGTTATCATCTGGTTGCCACCACAAGCTATCCGGGAGTCTTCAACCATTCGTGTTCAATATCTCAGCAACCAGTTTTTTTTTTTGTGTTAATAATCAGTAACTTAGCCCAACCTACCCTAACCTACCCTTAACTAAACGAGATATGTGGTTGCACTTGAGAGAAAAAAAACGAATAAAAATGGAAAGTTAATCTTGTCTACACGTATTTCAGTGCTTTACTAACCAAGATCTTTAAGCAAGTCTTCTAAGTGAACCCAGAGAGGAGTCAACTACTATAAAAACAAATACAGAAAGGATTTATACCTTTAAGGGAACTTAAGATCAAACATTAAGAGAGAATGGTAACGTAACCTTTAGGAGAAATATATAGAACCTTGAATTTTGATGAGAGAGAGAGAGAGAGAGAGAGAGAGAGAGAGAGAGAGACCATGACGCTGGCTTTGCCTATTAATAAAGATAGAATATTCATAAAGGAACTTTTCCAATAACCCTAAGAATCATATGGTTCCATAATCAGGTCTACGCCACACGCACCCCTCTCACCCGCTACACTCAGGTTAACACACTCATCTCTCACACCCGCTACACTCAGGTTAACACACTCATCTCTCACACCCGCTACACTCAGGTCAACACACTCATATCTCACACCCGCTACACTCAGGTCGACACACTCATCTCTCACACCCGCTACACTCAGGTCGATACACTCACCTCACACACCCGCTACACTCAGGTCAACACACTCATCTCTCACACCCGCTACACTCAGGTCAACACACTCATCTCTCACACCCGCTACACTCAGGTCAACACACTCATCTCTCACACCCGCTACACTCAGGTTTACACTCGCACTTCTCACACCCTCTACTCTCAGGTCAACACACTCATATCTCACACCTATAACACTCAGGTCTATACTCGCACTTTTCACACATTGTATCCTGTCGTTCCAGTGTAACCTTTATAGTTACCTGACACACGTTCATTCTCTCCACAGGCTCAATAATTCCACTTCTTATTTTTATCCTTCATATTTTTCCTGCCTGTCCAGTTAGAGTGTCATAATCCCTTCACTCCTCCTGTGCACATTTCCTGCCTTAAGAGTCTCTGGTTCGACTCTGCTGTAAATGGAAACCTAACACTGAAATTGAAAAGTGAAGACTGTTGAGTGCAATGCCGTCACCGCTTAGTGTGCTGTAATCAGACCGTCTCTAGGCTAACCTAACCTAACCCGACTACTACTTCCGACTACTATCACCTCACTCTTGTGTTGCTTCTCTCAAGCCTTAAAACTCCCTAAGAGGATTCAACATCAACTTTCCTTTTATTCTCACTTATCAGCTTACTAACCGCTCAGTAAGTTGGTCTGTTCTTTGTAAGTTTGTTATGACCTTTATTCTCCAGTGTTAGTACAAGAGGAAACAGGAGTACCCGGAAAAACCCCTGCCATGTTCGGTAGTGTTACACTGGATAACAACACCCTTCTCGCCTTGTTTCTTATGTCCGGACTCATTTTTCTCTTGTGAACATCATGATACGTCTACAGCTCTTGTCTTACCACCATCGAGACCACAACTATTCTTCATCTTCTTGAAATGATGTAGAGTTTCTCCTCTGACACGACACTAAATCAACAAGAACATAATCAGATTGAGGAAGGTTAGAGACACGGTAAAAGAGTTAATTAATACTAACTGTTGGAATGTACAATGAAGACATGATAATGAGGAGAGGAATGGAAGTAACAGTAAAGAGTAAAAGATGAATAGGAAGAAAAATAATAAACACGGATAAATATAATATAAAGTATACTAGAGAAATAGATGTAAGAAGAGAAGAAACAGAGGACCAACAGCTGGTGAGAAAGAAGACACGAGACAAATAAAGACATTGATGGAAACGTGATCTCTGTCGACTCAGTGTTAACAATTCTCCTCACATGAACAAGACAGAATATTCAAGAGAAAAGTTTTCTCTCGGCTGTACCAACTTTGGACCAATCACTCAGTCTGACCTTCACTTGAGATTGAAAATCACTTCTCCTAAAGGAATATTTTACAACGCCCGAGGAAAAATATCTTCCGTCAGCGTTTAAGAATGAGTGTGCTGGAGGTGTCTCATGGCTGGTGCCTCAGACTTATAGCCGGGTCCTCCTCGAGATTTATTACTCAAGCAACTTAACATCGTTCAAGTATTATCAAACTATGAGTCACTATCGGTCTCGGGTACACGCGAGCACTGGAGGGCGAGTCAATACTTATGTATAATTTTACATGGGCGATGTGGTATTAGATATACGACTCTTGATCAAATGAACACACACACACATGCGTAATCACACTCACGCACGAACACGTCTTAGCACTCATTGAGTTAAGACGTGTCCTCGGCTCCCTCCTGGTATTCTGGTAGGCCTATTTGGCCCTGCCGCCACAAGCCCCCCTCCACCCTACCTTCCCTTTTATCACTATCAAAAAAGAGGATGTTATTAAGAAGATAAATAAACTAAGGAAGACAAAATCCCCAGGGCCGGATGAAATTTTCCCTCGAGTCTTGAAAGAGTGTAGGGAACAGATTAGCGGACCCCTCGTAAACTTATTTACAAAATCATTAGACACCGGAGTTGTGCCAGACTTGTGGAAACAGGCAAATGTAGCACCCATATTCAAAAAGGGAAACAGAGCATCAGCGTCAAATTACCGGCCGATCAGTTTGACGTCAGTAGTGGGGAAATTTCTTGAATCAATTATAGCAGATAACATCCGATCGCATTTAGAGAAAAACAAATTAATCTACGACTCTCAACATGGGTTTACAAAGGAAAAATCTTGTCTAACAAATCTGCTGACATTTTTTAGGAAAGTCTTCGAGGTAGTAGATAATGACGAAAATTACGATGTTATTTACTTTGACTTTAGCAAAGCATTTGACAGAGTACCGCACCAGAGGCTTCTGAGAAAAGTTAAGGCTCATGGTATCGAGTGGAAGCTTTAAATTGGATAAAATCATGGCTCACCGATAGAACACAGAGGGTCAGCGTAGATGGTGTTAAATCTGAGTGGGGTCGTGTAACCAGTGGGGTTCCCCAGGGGTCAGTACTAGGCCCACTCTTGTTCATAATCTACATAAACGATCTAGATACTGGGATCAGCAGTGACATAAGCAAATTTGCGGATGACACCAAAATAGGGCGGCAGATTAATTCAGGGCAGGATGCAAATGCATTACAGGAGGATCTAAATAAACTGCAGGGGTGGTCTGAAAAATGGCAAATGAAATTCAACACTAGCAAGTGCAGCGTACTTAATATTGGAAGAACAAATACTGTCAATGTATAAAGCCTTAACAACAGCGTACTTAATATTGGAAGAACAAATACTGTCAATGTATAAAGCCTTAACAACATCAACCTAGAGAAGTCGACTTGTGAAAGAGACCTAGGGGTACTTGTAAGCCCGGACCTACGGCCTAGAAAACAGTGCGTTAATGTTCGAAATAAGGCAAACAGAGTGCAGAGGTCTTATTGCAACTATATCTTGCGCGAGTCAGGCCGCACCTCTATTATGCGGTTCAGTTCTGGTGCCCTTATTATAGAATGGATATCAATTCACTAGAGTCGGTGCAGAGAAGAATGACGAAAATGATTCCGGGACTTAGAAACCTTCTATATCAGGAGAGGTTAAAGAAACTAAACTTGCATTCCCTAGAAAGACGATGAGTGCGGGGAGATATGATAGAAGTATTTAAGTGGGTGAAAGGAATCAATAAAGGTGATATAGATAAAGTTCTTATAATATCCGAGCAGGATAGGACTCGGAACAACGGATTCAAGTTGGAGAAGTTTAGGTTTAGGAGGGAGATAGGAAGGAACTGATTTACAAATAGGGTGGTGGACGAGTGGAACAAGCTTAGCAACTTTGTAGCAAGTGCTGGAACGCTGGAAAGTTTCAAAGGGAAGCTGGATAGATTCATGGATGATAGAGAGTGGTAGGAACTCTCGACAGGAGCTGCCATGCACAGGCCAACCGGCCTATTGCAGACTCCTTATGTTCTTCCCCCATCTCCTTTCCTACCTCACTACACCGTGATTTACCAGCAAAACATTCAAGTGATCAGTGCAATTATTGGATATCAAACAGTAATCCAATAGTGTATCCCAAGATAAATTAATCGTGATTCCCAATAACAATCAAGTGTGCAGTGTAGTACTCAGTACTAACCCGTGGGTACTTTGTTGGTGACCTTCAAAGTGCCAGAGACAAGTACCGCCGCGGTGTTTACGACCACACAAATATTAACATATGTCTGCCAGTGTACTACACCATGGAAATCTTATCGGTGTCCCTCGAAGTGTTGCAGTCGAGTTAAAGCCACCGCGGACAATCACTTCTGTACATCCATAACAACAAATATTAACAGATGTTCACCATTGAAGTACTCCAGGCGTACCTTGTACAATGCAAGGTAACGAAAATCATGATGACAGTGTTATTGTGCACCTAAAATCATTGAATATATTTCATGCTCGTAGTCGTAGACAAGGACGCCATATTCAGAAGCCTTTCAGGACCATCACCTCCAGTAGAAAGCAAAAGAAACCTACTTCTGACAGACCGTACCAATACACTGAAGTTCCCCGAATATGGTACAGTCTGCCCTCCCTACTACTCTAACAAATTTGACGAGCTGGCCACTAGGGTCTGTCAATTTAGGGGGTGAACTGGCTAAATTGAAAATCGAGTAATTTGGTAGCAATTTATTGTCGTCTTTAAGCATGCAAAACAATATTCTGGCATAAATTTTTTTTTATAACAAGTCCTACCTACATCAAATGGATTTTTAAATGTACATATTTGTGAATTTATAACATAACCAGCGTTTGCACACATGTTACTGTTTCAAATTTCAAATTATTATATTTTATTATCCGTAGTCTATTTGAAAGTAACCAATGCCTTCATACTCTCTTTGCTTTGGTTTCTTGTCATCAGTAGTCTGCTTGCTATTTGTGCTTTGATGTAACCTTCTCGCCTCTCGTGGCTGTAAACATGGCCCGCTGCTTGTGTGACCATTTTCACACATCTCTCCACACTTTGAGTGTGGGAAGGCCACTTCGGCACCTGCATTGGAGTCTCTTTAAGGTTTCTCAATTCTTGGCTAGTTAGACTTGTTGTCAATGGTGGCTCTAAGACTTCCAAACTCAAGTCAACCAATTCTGACAATTTGGTGGCATTGACGTTTATTGGGGGAACTTTTCTTGAATGAAACGAACAGTCTCCCAACTGGTCGTCATCTATTTGCGTTCCTCTAATCGTTAGAATGACTTCTACAGCCTCGGTTCGGAGATTGGTACATTGACTGCAAAGCATTGCTTGCAAAACTGCTTCTGATCGAGCATACCAAGCGGACCTTCTTGCCACAGGTAACACGATGTCCCTCACTACCTTCCTCTGTGTTCTTACTAGCTGCAATTGAAACAAAAGGTGATTGGGCCCATCCACCCACATAGGATTAAGTTTCACACTAAACCACTGGGGAAGATAAACTCCAATAATAAATTCAACAATTAACCTCAAATTCTTCAGCACTTTGCCCTTCAATTCGTGTTTGGAAATCCAAATCCTGCAGAAACGAAGAGCTGTAGTTAACCAACGGCTGTGACTGACAAGTCCGATCTCCAAGAGAGCCAATGACTGAGGCACTTCTCCTGATCTTATTGCTTGGGCAATACGATAAGCATAGGATTGATCTGTGCTGAGATCTTTGATGACTCCTTCAGACAACGCCGGAAGGGGAGGGCCAACTTCGACCTTTGGAAAGGTTGTATTTATTTCTAGTTGTGTTGCTTCATCCAGCATGATGCCAAGGGGACCTGACCACTTGTTGTTGCTCTTTGTAGGACCATCAAGTTCCTGGATGAGATGACGAAGAGGTAGCTCGCCTGTATGTAAATCACATACAATCCAAACAAGTCTTCTTCCTAGTTTTTTCTCTAAATGCGTCATTACACCCCCCTGCCATCCGGTGTTCACTGCAGTTGAATCTCCACCAACAGCCTGCAGTGAACTGCCAAGTCCTCTCTCCTGAACCCAACATAAAATATGATCAGCAATGACCTCTGCATGTTTCTTCCCTTCTACTTCAGTTTCGGGAGCAAAGTGAAACAAAAACCGACCACCAGGCTCAGAACAGACAGAGTAGTGTTCTTCTTTGATGAGACCTGGAAACTTTCTGTTCACTCCCTCTACTTCTAGCAAAACTTTTGTGTCATCTATTCTTCCATCTAACAAAAGACAGGAGAGCCCTCCCTCGCTTAAATCTTTTTCATGCTGATCAGATATTTCCTTCATGATTTTTTCTTGTGCTCTTCTAATTCTATTATGATCTATCACCAAAGATACATCCTCTCGGCTGATGAGGCCTGCATCTATCCAAGCGGCAGTTGCAATTTCTGCAGCCTCACGAAGTCCAGCATGGTGGCGAATACTAGCTAAAGCAATGTTTGAAATATTTCTTGTGTTGTATTTCATTTTCTTTGGGAAAGGTTCAGATGGCTCTTTGGAACCATCATCTGATGTTGCTTCCTGTTCATCAGAAGAACTATCAAAGAAGTGATAAACATCTTGACACAGCTCTTCCTCTCTTTGGATGGCTTCTTCACTCTTCATTTTCTTCTTTTGTTCCCTCTCTCGGATTTGTTCTCTCTTCTTGGCATTAGCAATCTGCTTCTTTGTTTCTGAATAATCTATTGAACCCATTTGCATACTTCCTTGGCCTTTTGCCTTTGTCCTCTGTGCCTTTATAAATTCAAGCTCTAAAACAGGAATCTTCTTTTCACGAGGACAACCACAATCAATGTGGGAATTATTTTCTCTCTTACCTGAGTGAGAACAGTTGGATTCAGAACATAATTGTATGGAGCACTTGCAGGTCAAAATGTCAAACAGAGTATCAAGTGTGTGCAGAAATTCATTTTTCCTGGCCAAGTTTCCTTTACCAAGTGATGTTTCAACTGCTTTGTGCCATAATTTCGTTAGTTTTAGCTCAATAGTTCGACACTGATTAATCACAGGTGGTTTGAATAGTGCATTAGCTTTTGTCCATTGATGCAGAAGAGGGACTATCATGTCATTTATGAGTTCTTTATCTGTATAGTTCCTTCTGTCCTTTGCATTTTTTTCTCGAAGGAGTAACCCTAATCTTAGCATGTCTCTCACTGTTGGAAGTTCTGATACAGGAAGCTCCTTCCCTTTACCAACTAGCAGGCTCAAGTGGGTTGACAACTGACTTCTTGTCTTCAATTTTGACATCTTCACACTATCTGACAAATAGAAAAATATTTCAATGTTTCATAATTCAATTGTTGTTTCAAAAAATATCAATTTGTTTATCAAAAATGCTGTAACAGAAATAACATAATAATTTCTTAGAACATAATGTTTTATACAATGATATAAGTAACTGCGACAATCAATATGCCCTACTTACAATAATTAAAATGTAGAATTCGTCTGGTAGAGTAGGTGCAAGTGCAATGAGAGCCAACCACCGTCTATGATATCTAGAAGGAGAGTGAGCCGGGCGCCTTATCCTCACGCTTGGTACAAGTCAAAACAAGAATTAAACTGTCCCACACGGAGAGCCTGTTCATGTTCATGTTCTGACATGCATATTGTACACAAGCTATAGAACCATAAAATACTCCATAATCCATATGCTTACATGAGATTAGTTAATATCAAGTGAATAATTCTAATCAAGTCTCATTAATTTGTTGAAATACTGATATTTGAAACTTTAAGGTATAATTGATTTAGGTGAGGGTTATTTCAATTCATTTTTGTTTGCTAATCTCAAGTTTAGACATAAAGAGGCACAATATTTTGACTACCAAATTTGATTTTTAACATGACAAAATTGACACACCCTACTGGCCACCACAATTAGGTCTGTTACTGCCAACGTCGATGCCATCTGTTAGGCGTGGCAAATTGTTCCTGAACCTTGCCACATTGAGGGATATATCAACTCTTTCACCACCTTCTACGTATGGACGTGGAGGGGGCGTTGCTCTTCTGTCAGGATGAACTACGTCCGTCGCGCCTGGATGTTTTAGTCCCAGCTGATGTGGAGGCATTATGGGTACGTGTTGTGCCAAATGCCCACCTTCGCCACACTGCTTCTATCATATACTGTGTGGCATACCACCCACCTCGCTCATCCACCAGACACTCTCTATCAATCAACTTATTACCACCTCAGAGGTAGGTACCCATGTGCCAAGCTAGTACTACGTATGTAGGGATTTTAACGAAATTAGCAACCACTGATATCCAGGACCAGCTGCTACTATCGCAAGTTGTGAACTTCCCTGCACGGTCAAAACACCCCTGAACTTAACTTGACTTAGCAGACCAGTACCAACTACCCCGATCAATGCCTTCTATCGGGTGTAGGACACACCTATCAGTGTTCTGGTCTCCAGCTCCCACGACCAGCCAAGTGCAGAGACACTACATCAAGACCTACAGGCCGATTACTGACTCTACAAAGCGTCTCTTCAGGCAGTGGATAGTTCACCATCCCTGGACTGAAGTACTGCGTGTAGATGGGCAAATTACATCAACGCCACCCCGGAAGCTCACCACCACTTCTGCCCTGAGAAGTCCGTCAGATTACACCCGACTGAATTGCCCTGGATTACACCTCGGATCAAAAAACTTATGCAGCAGAGAGACAGCTCCTTTTATTTCAATGACCACAACCGCTACAGGTCCCTTCGCAACCAAGTCATCCGTGAAGTACGCGCTGCAAAAAAGTCTTACTACCCAACAAAGTTGCAACACCTGAAGCAGGCTAACAACAGCCAGTGGTATGGCAAGCTTAAAGAACTCTATGGACTAAACAATAAGACACACCCTCTCCCCTTCTTTAGTTATCTCACTAATGGCGACGCAGCTGAGCAATCTAATAGCCATTTCACAACTACATGCCAGACGCCTTCTCAGCTCGACGCGACCACTCTCCCTGCTTACCTACCAGCCCCATTTCCCACTGACTTAGTGGATGAATCTGAAGTATCAAAACGTCTGGACAAGCTGAAGATAAAGCGCTCCACCACCCCCGTTGACTTACCAATGAAACTCTACAAGGAGTTCTCCCCAGAACTAGCTAAACCCCTCTGTTAATAATCAATGCCTCCTTCAGTCAAGCAGGATGCCCAGCTGACTGAAAGACCTCATATGTGTCACCAGTGTCCAAGTCAACATGCCCAAAATTTTTTAAACGAGTGACGACCCATTGCCATCACCCCAATACCCAGCATATAGTAATCTGCAAAAGTTTTGTTTTTGATTGGGCTTATGCGGATATTGCAGGCGCCATAGATTTTCAGCAATCTGATACTTATTAACTTCCTCCACCACTCACTGTCTTGTCAGCTTTCACAGCTACATATACCGCCATATGGAAAAACGTGTGCCGATTGTGTTGTAGACAAGAAGTAGAACAATATATATCCATTACATTATCAATAACTCGCTTATCACCATTATATAAAGGGAAAATGGCTAAAAATGCCTACCTTTCAAGTCAAATGCCTTATGTCTTCCCTCACTTACTTTGGGAATGATTGACTCCACCTCGTTTATGTAGCAATGCTACGGTAATCTTTGACTGTTGCAATATGAACATAAAGTCAGAAACTACAATGATCTGCGACAGTACAACAGGTATTTTATGCAAAGTGACACCTGATGTTTGAAATATGAAGTAAAAACAACATAAGTGACCCAAATTGACCTATTCTCCGTGGCCTTTCAACTTTGTCTAAGCATCGGAATGTATGATATCCAAATATGTGTAAAAGAGTTGTGGGATATGGCGGCCGAGTGGATACAGCCTATTCCTCCTGTTCTACGGGTTGTTAGTTCACGCCTAGGGCCCTCCCAGTAAACCCATCTATGAATGAGCACATGACTTAATTTGGGGAAGTGAAGGGAGTCAAGTGCTGTACATCGTCTCCTTATGTATTTAGATCTAACTTGAGGTTGGATAAGATGTGAAGTAGTTTTATAATATTATTACTAATGAACGATTCTTTGTGGACAATGACTTTTTATAATCAACAAAAGCAGAAATTTCAGATCGATTTCGCTTTTTTTTATGTAACTCGTAAAATTTTGTCTTTATGTAGAGCTTTGTTTATATCAGCCAATACACAAAAAAACAAAATGTTAACATATCTAATATCCCGATAAGTTTGTACTTTTAACATTATGAAGTCAAATGAAAAGTTAATTATCTTCTATCTGTTTGCTTTAGTGTGTAGATAATAACACAAGGGGTCTTTTAGACAAGATTAGTTTTGTTGATAAGAGACGGGGAAAATGAGGACCAACATATACGTTTTTTATAGGTTTTATATTATCCTTTCTGATGCTCTATATCTTGGACGGATCCGAAGAGAAGACTTAAGTGTGTGGGTGTAGAGACTGACGCTGTAAACCTATGACAGCTAACAACAGCAGTTATGAAGGACTAACACAAACTGGTCGGGTGACAGAACAAATATATTAAAAAGTAAAAAAAAAAAAAAAAACGGCTTTCTCACTCCTCCAAGAGAAAACAAAATCATCACAAAAAAATATCAATTTAAAAACTATTACATTAAAAATTCAAATAGGAAAAAAAACTATTGAAGGTAATAGTATTGTCAACATCATTGGTATGCTTACTATTAAAGACTGACGGAACAAACAGAACAAGAACTCGGGTAATGATACTGTCAACACAAGTCACCAGGCATGAAAGATGACCGAGTTGACTCTGTACACTAATGTTGCTGACTCACGATTCATATCTACACAAAGTTTTGATTGACTCGGATGAATCTGGTGTAGCGATGGGAGGGATGGGGGAGGGGGAGTGATACTTCATTTCAGTGTGATTTGAATGTGTGTTACTCGTCATTGTATGGGCGAAGGTTTAAGTTTGCTCACACGTACAGACCAGCAGTATCACTTATCGGGTCAATAAATATTACATGGCTTCCTGTGTTATAATGCTTATTGATGGTAATTATCCACTTACATGTACTCCTATTCACCTTTACCTACCCTAATACTATATATATATATATATATATATATACATATATATATATATATATATATATATATATATATATATATATATATATATATATATATATGTATATATATATATATATATATATATATATATATATATATATATATATATATATATGTATAGTATATATATATATATATATATGTATATATATATATATATATATATATGTATATATATATATATATATATATATATATATATATATATATATATATATGTGTGTGTGTGTATTTTTTAATGAGAGAGGTGTCTAGTTTTACATTTGTATATAGAGTGTCTCATTATTATTACATACAATTGCACTTACTTTGCATACATCCCTACAAATATACATTATATACACAAGAATGTATTATACACACAAATTTACAATTATATTAGGGCAGATTGTAATCATATAATGTTTACACACAGTCCCACATATACATACACACTTGCTCACGTACTGATATGCTCATGTTCACACACATAAACACACACGTGTATAAAATTACAGACAGACAAGTAGGCAAGTAGGTAGACAAGCAGGCACACAAGCAATTAAGACTAAAAGTAACACAAACAGTACTAAGACACCAATTAGCTCACAACAGTACCAACAGCCTTAAGAGACTAATTAACTCCCCACTGCACCAACCGTAGTAAAACAAAATAAAAAAATACTCATTAACTCACTACAGCACCACCCAAAATTTAGTCTGTTAAGTACAAAGTTTCCAAGAGTCTTGAGGCCTGAATACTTGTTACGTCAAGCGTATGTTCTAGCCCTACCCACCACACGTTCCTAGACACACCCCTCCCTCCTTCATCGTTCCCCTCCCACCCGAGAAC
This sequence comes from Homarus gammarus, assembly GCA_958450375.1. Taxonomy (NCBI): domain Eukaryota; kingdom Metazoa; phylum Arthropoda; class Malacostraca; order Decapoda; family Nephropidae; genus Homarus; species Homarus gammarus. Next base: position 106,856 of record CAUDMG010002610.1, read on the forward strand.
CTACTCTTAGTAAGTTGAACAGTACCTAACTCCTGAAATGACCCTGAGCAAAGTGGCATCTTTTGACGCTATAGAAGACTTTAGAAATTGTTTTTAAAGAACTAACCTTAATTGCCCCCATTTTTTACCTTTGAAGTCAAGCCCATTCATGTAGAGCTTTTTTGTGTTTGTTTTTGTTATGTCGTATATACTGTAGACTTGAGGCTCTTAAGAAAAGCCCTGGGTCTCTTAGCGGGATTATTGTCTGTTTCCTGTGTCACCTTAAATACCTTCGTTTACAAGGTGATAAGATGTAATGGGTGTAAGTACTGCTTTTGTTACTTGGCTTCCTGGAACACGTGTGTGGGATCCTGGAACACGTGTATAGGATCCTAGAACACGTGTATGGGAACCTGGAACACGTTTATGGTATCCGCGGCCAGGCCGTGTGGGTAATGTGTGTTGACTGTGATTCCCTTCGTCATGTCTGTCTCCGCTTCCAGTACCGTCTATATCCCCCATTTTGGCCTCCCTTCCCATTCCTCCTTTCCCCTCCACCCTCTTGCCTTTCCCTCATCCTCCCTGCAGCTTGGGGGGGGGGGTTCAGTGTGACGAGACACACACACGCAGAGCCCATCTGAATAAATTGTAGAGCTCGGCGGACCCTACAGTAATACCCCTGTGTCCACAAAAATAATAGTCGTAGCATTAGTTAGGTTACAGTTGAAATAACAATACCAATAAATAGCCACTACAACAATTACAGCAACAAAAACATTAAATGGTAAATAACTCGGTGATGTAAAGGTGTTGCGCTGTTCTATAGTAAAACAAAGCCTTGGAAAAACACAACAAAACAAAACCAATTGTAGATATTAACAAAACTCAGCTGACTTATGGATTCAATAATGCAAGAGAAGTACAGGAAGGTAAAATATTCCCTACTAATGAAATTATTTTTTTCTGTGTGTCCAGTATATGGTGAATCAGTTTAATGGTACGGTAACGTGTGAGACAGCTGGTAGAGGATCACCTTTACTGTATGTTTCATCAGATGTGGAGGATGGTGATCGTTATAGTAATGTACTGGTTATCCTCGTATAGTATAAAATGTGTAGTATAGGTGCTGGGAGAGGTGAGAGCGACACATGTGAATCACAGTGTACTTACGGCTGTGTATTTCATTGTTTTGGTGTTTTTAGGCTGTCATCTTACTGTGAAAATCGACCTTTTATCATAGTTCAGGAAGTTATTATGTTTCTCTGTCAACAGGCTTAGTGATCAGCTATAAGAGAGTGCAAAACGTATCTCTCAAATTCCCGATATGAAACTTTACCTTCCCGGACACACCAACTTTGAGTTGTAGTCACACGCGGCGATAAGGAAGATTCGTGATTGCTACCGAGAACGTTGAGCAACATATCAAAGAAAAAGAAGTTTGAATACTGAGAGACCTTACAGAACAATTGACTCCTACGATAAGCGAGGTTGATTGATGTGTTTTATCTGTGCTGGTGTATCAGTGCAGGTAGCCAGGGAGTTGACAGACTGTCAGACACCTTTACTCCACAGCAGGTGTCGACAAGGCTGAAATGTCTCCAGGAACAGCTTGTGCAGTACTGTATTAAGGTGTCCTAAGTGTTATCAACAACAACAACAACAGCAGCAGCAGCAGCAACAACAGCAACAAAAGCAGCAGCAACAACAATAATAATAATAATGACACTAAAAGGAGCAATAACATTAATAAAACGTAATAATGAGACACCAGGCTGCCTCAGTATCCATAATTACAACAACATGTTTTTAGTTCTCATAATTACATAGCGATCTTGCGAGCTGCTCCCCCACCACCTGCACCCATGAGCAGCGTTCATTAAGCGAAAAGAAAAGAGTTGTATTTTTTGTCCAATGATTTTCCCTGGACATAATATTACGGTGTTTCCATTTGCTTTTGGCATTATGACAGAGATTTCCATTGTCTTTGGCATTATAACCCGGGATTACCTTTTATTCCAACGTGATATTTACTCCCATTTCATCGTCGTCTTCCCTTTCATCCCAACATGGTGGTATCTTTCATATCAAAGCTGATAATCTTCTTTCCAGTGTGACTGTCCCTTTCATTCAGACTTGACGGTCGTTTTCTTTCATTCACTGGTCTCGTTTTCTGGAGGCTGGAGTGCCGCCCACACCCCCGGTCTGAGTGAGTCAAGTTATGACAACTTTCCAGAATAATCGAGTATTAAAAATAAAATTAACTAGATCATTGTGTACATTACTATAAGTGCCTTACAAAAAAAATAAAACTTGCTAACACTAAAACATTGATTTTGTTCTGCCACACAGAACAAAATCACAAGGAGAAGCAGAAGCGCAGAACCTAATACCAAAGATGGATATACAAAAATAAGCAAGTGTGTTACACACCAGCAAGAACATCATATACCGCTGAAAAAACAAAGTTAAGAAGTAGAGGTGTCATGTGCTCAGGACTGGCTGGGCTCTTTGCGTCATACCTGGCTCTGGTCTCTGACTGCACTAACACTGTGTATCTGAGGAATTTCCCGGAGGTTGTGGGAGACGAGAAAGACTTACTGCCGGATGCTCATAACTCCAGTTACTTAGCGTCTGTTCAATAAAGTCACAAATAGCAGTCATCTGGAACTTAACGTTGTTGCCAGAATTTATGCTTTGGTATATACAAGGAGCACGGTGGATACGAGCACTTGCTTCCTGTTTCAGGGGTCGGTAGTTCGATTCCCGGGCGCTCCCATTTCACCGAGCTGTGAATGGGTACTTAAGATAACAACTTGGGGTAGTAAATATGTTCGAGTGCTGTACCGGCCATGTCTATGGGACCTACTTTCATATATTATAACATCTTGTTGTTAGTGGAGGTGTTCCATAATTACCCAGGTTGACTGAGGGCTATACATTGCCACCTTTTTTGTAATATAGGGTATGTTTAGGTTTCGGTTGGGTTGGGTTTTATTTAATATTTTTATATTAATATATTAGATTTGATTAGGTAAATATAGTTAAATTATTAGGTTTCATATTATTAGGGTGACAGCAGAGTACACAGACGCTGTATTTTAACATAATAATGAGTACGTCCCCCCGGGTTTATGCCGCTGGTTAATCCTTGACTGAGTATAACAACAAACCCTTAAGACCTTCTATGACGTATTGGTCATCGACGCAGTGATGGGGACACCACCTTGCTCTGCTAACACGAGTCGAGCTGTAATGCTAAACACACACACACACACACGCGCGCGCGCGCGCGCGCGCGTTCACAGGCCATGTGTAGTGACAATTAGCGTTGGTGAGAGGTACAGGTACGCGAGTAACAAGTAATGTGCATGACATCAATCGTAATGCAGCTCCGGGATTAATTGTTTACCATCATTTCACAGATGCCTTCCTTTATAATCTCTCTCTCTCTCTCTCTCTCTCTCTCTCTCTCTCTCTCTCTCTGCCCTAGAGCAGAGAAAATTTGAGTATTGCACTGTAACAAGAAGCACGGGAGGATGGTTGAGCAATTTCTGGAATGTCAGAGAAGATAAATCAGAGATCCTCGGATGTCAAGAAAGATGACTTCGCAATTCCTGTAGTGTTATTAAAGGTGATTCAGCAATTCTCGAATGTCAACACAGATGACTCACAGTTTTATAGAATCTAAATAAAAGTGAATCAGCAGTTTTGGGGGATGTCAATAAAGATGATTCAGCGGTTCTCAAATGTCAACAAAGATGACTCAGTGATGTCAGGAAGGTCAACAAAGAGGATTTACTGTTTCTTGAATGCCAAAAAAGATCCCTTAGTGATATAAAGACTGTAGACAAAGAGGACTAAACAGTTTCAAGGAATGACACTGAGGAGGATTTAGTAATATGGGATTGACAACAAAAACGACAACAATATATGAGATGTTAACTAAACAGATTTAAGATGTTCACAGTTAACAGTGTTGTCAGTAGCCACACAGTAAACTAACACGACAAAGATAAAGATACCGTAAACTTGAGGAAGACCATTTTGACTTTTATGAATGAAACTTAAAAAAATACGACATAAACTTGATAAAACCCAAACAAACAAATTACATAAATTTGATGAAAAACAAATAAACTGGAGAACATAAAATAAAATAATCAGTCAGTGCCGGTCAACCTTACCTGCCTCACCTCTCCTTCAAGATTTATTCCGTGTCTATCGGCCATCATATAATATCTTGACATTTACAAATACCAACTTAAAACTCTGCTTGACCTTTTTATGAAGCACTTTTCTTGTCACTTCATATCTCCTCCTGCTCTGCTCTTCTCTCCTGCTCCTTCCGTCTCTTCCTCTTACTCATCTTGTCTCCTCCTGATCCTGTCTCCTTCTCTCTCCTCTTCCTCCTCCTCCTCCTCCTCCTTTGTCCCCCTCCTCCTCCCGTCTCCCTCCTCCTCCTGTCTCCCTCCTCTTCTCCCGTCCTCAGAAATATTTTACTCCTGTGAGCTGAACTTTTTCCCGTGATGTCACTCCATTACCTCAACATGCTGACATATCATTGTTTCGCTAGAGAGACACATCCCCGTGACAAAATATTCCCAAACTCTCTTTATCATCTTTCGACTAATTTCTCATCTCTGGTCAGACTTTCCGAGTAGAGAGTTTGTGTGGGTGGCTTATTATACTTTTAATTTGTTAATTTTATGATAGAGAATAAGAAGAATAAACACCCTCAATGACAGCGCTACAAAGAAACTAATATAAAGAGAGAACTTGTATATTTATTCCATGTTAAGCTCGACAAATATTTATGAAGAATAAAAAAGTGTGTGGAAGTGATGAAGGGAAACTGCAGGGAACAGAAACAGCGACTTCAGAAGCTTGTGGAGAGGATGGCAGAGAATATATGATGATCATGTAAGAGTGACCTGAAGTGACTATATTACCAGGTCTTCGTAATACGATCCTGAAAAAAATCCGTAATTCGGGTTTCTCTAACTTTGAATAAGTGTCTGTGGTCAACGCTGGTCACTGTAGCCACATCAACAATAATATGTCATTTATAGGTGTTTTCAGGGTTCAGTTTAGGGTAAAACCTCTAGAAGTTAGAGATACGACGAGAGTCGACACAACGTTCATAGTTTGTCGAGTCAGGAAATTTTCTCGCCGTAGAGTTTTTCTACCTCTCTTCCTGTCTCATGTTGGAATGTGTAACAAAGGGATTCATCAGGGCAGACACGGGTCCTGTACAACCAGCCTTTGTGTTAATTCACCGGTATTTAAAATGTCTCCTCGGCATGAGATGATTGAGGTAACTGTTGTTGACGGGGCCACAGGAAAGGTGAGGTGTTTTTTATGTTTGTATAAACTATATAGAAAATGCTCAAATAAGATGCGCGCGCGCACGCGCACACACACACACACACGCGCACACACACACACACACACACACACGAGACCTATATTCTTCAAGAGACAAAAACACAGAATATTCTCCATTTAATACCAAACGCAGCCTTTCACCTCCTTTCTGATATTATTGAACTCCTTCCGGAATATCGTCTACTTGAAGCGTCTTATATCAGGTGTGAGATCGACCCGACATCTTATGGAGAATAGAGGATGCGGTGAGTATAATAATTGACATGGACATAAAAGAGCTATTATATTCTTTGAGAATAATTTAGTAGTTAACATATATAAGGAAGGGTTGGATAAATCATTAGTGAAACGCATAAAATAAGTTAGTAGCGATATAAGGAAGCATAAAATAAGCTAGTGGCGATATAAGAAAGCATAAAATATATAAGTACCAATATAAGGAAGCATAAAATTAATAGCGATATAAGGAATAAGATAAATTATTAGCGATATAAAGGAAGCATAAAATATATTAGTGATATAAGGAAACAGAAAATGCATCATAAAGTAATATTTTCCGAAATAGAGATAAAGTGGTAAAAACTCAGCCAATGTACATAAATTTTCATGATAAATAGAAGCTTAAAATGTGTTCTGAGAATTATCATGAAAAACTCCTGTTGAGGAAGAAGAAATTCTTACCAATAAATATATTTCACATGAACAAAAAAAAATAATACTTATTATTGGAAGCATAAATTTCGTTTTTATTTTTACGGAAGGTTTTCATAAGAGACGTAGATCTGAACTAGTTAAACTGTGTGAAGTGTTTTGGTGTATTGATAAGGGTTGTTGGAGTGATATGATGAAGGAAACAACAACAACAACAACTATAACAGCAGCAGCAGCAACAATAATAATAATAATAATAATAATAATAATAATAATAATAATAATAATAATAATAATAATAATAATAATAATAATAATAATTACCCCACATGATGTTCCACAGGTATAACCAAGAATATTTAGACTGTAAATTCCCAAGTTGTAAAAGGTGTCGCCAACAAAGCAAAGCAATTATACCCTCAGCTAGCAAACTGTGTATATCTGTCAAAGAACAGCCCAGGAAGTTTGGGTAATTCACCAAAGGCTCTCGCTAACCACTGGTCTTGGAGAACGAGTAGCAGGTTTAACTGAAACAAGACACGCAGCAGCAGTATAAACAATGTGTGTACGTAAACCGCCAGTGTGTATATAATTTTTACATGTGCGTGTTTTGTATCATGTATGTTGTATAATATATATGATATATGTTGCGTAGTATGTTGTGTATGGTGTGTTAGATGCTGTGTATAGTGTATGTTGTATACGGTAAATGACTTCTGTTGTGTATGATTATATGTTGTGTATGTTGTATCTTATTTATGAAGCATGATTTATGTTGTGAATGCTCTTCTTTGTGTACGGAGTAGGATGTCGGTTGTGTATGATGTATGTTACCTTGATGTATTATAAAAGTACCACCCGATTTTTTACATATCAAAATGTCATTTATTTCTCACCTGCCCTGTATTTAGGTTCAGGTATACCCAGTCACTGATAAGTTGGCAGAGACAAATAGTGTTTAGGAACTCTCGATCAAAATAATGATTCTCACACCCGCTCTGTTATCCAGGACTCGCCACCACCCCTCACTGCCACCACTTGCCACCACCAGCCACCACCACCACCACCACTCTTCACCACCACGCGGGTTATAGTATCCATACACTACCTTCTGACTCGCAACGCCCCTCGTAGTGGCCCAGCGGGAGCTTCGGTTAGCACCTTGAGTAAACTGGGGAATACTAATGCAGTCTCTACGCATCGCCCAAAAGTTTCTATAATGTGGTGGAGTTTCCCGGCTGATACACTCTTTTTTATGTATGTATGTATGTATGTATGTATAAGAACATAAGAACATAAGAATGGAGGAAACTGCAGCGGGCCTATTGGCCCATACTGGGCAGTCCCGTTTACACCCAACCCCTATTGCTCATATGAGCATCCAACCTATGTTTGAAGCTATTCAGTGTATTCGAGTTAAGTCATTTATTTGTTAACATTTAGCATAGAATAAGTAAATATTATACAAAACAAAACATTGAAAAACTCACAAGTGAATTTGTAACATATAATCAAGTCGAGATAATATTACCAATACCACGTGCTGGTCAAGCTCCGAAAGAGTTGTCCGGGGGTCTAGCTAACCTCTGGTCGGGGCTTGACCAGCACGAAAAAAAAAAAAAAAAAATTTTTACTAAACGTGATTTTCGCAACCTGTGGTGTAATAGTCAGCATACTCGCCTTGCAAGCGTGTGGACCCCTGTTCGATTCCCGGACGGAGTGAAACTATGAGCATTTTTTTTTACGTCATTTAGCTTTCTATTTACCAGTAAATGGGAACCTGGATGTTAATCGATTTGCGGATCTTATTCTGGAATAATGGTTAGCCAGTGCAGTTGCCGAGTTGTCCGGTCTTCTCGAACTATTCATTGAAACTGGGTCATACAACTCGTTAACTTAGGGTGTGGTTGTGGTGTTGGCGACAGATTCTAACACCTTAAAGCAAATTCACGCCTAGGTTGCTCTAGAGCCGGCCATCCTCGTACACGAAGGGCAACCATTATTGTTACGTGTATAATATTACCATCACTACCACAACCAGCATTATCACTACTATTGTCATCTTCTCAACTATCATCATTCCTTCCCTCTTCCTCCTCCTGCCTCCATATTTTAATAATTATCGTCTCAATTATTATTATTATCATCATTATTTTTATTATTATTATTACCGTATTATTATTATTATTATTATTATTATTATTATTATTATTATTATTATTATTAACAATACAACATGTGGCTGGAACAACAGTAGAAATTAGAAATAAGATAAAAAGTTGTATTAAATTAACAATTAAAACACAAACAAGAACCACAGGTACAAGTCGATCAGTTTTTATCATGAGAGAGAGAGAGAGAGAGAGAGAGAGAGAGAGAGAGAGAGAGAGAGAGAGTCCCTGGCTCACTGTTACGTTATGACAAAGTTGTTGGTAAATATATGGTATGGAAATTGTGTTGATACTCTCTCTCTCTCTCTCTCTCTCTCTCTCTCTCTCTCTCACACACACACCAACCACAAACAAACAACAAATCACAAACAAGCAAGCAAGCAACAACACAACACAAACAATAATGACACCACAAAAAACATCATTCTAAAAAACAAACAATAAAACAAAAAAATAAAAACAACATACAACAACAATCAAACATAAACGACAAACGAAGAATAAAACAAACAAACAATAACAACAAACAACATAAACAAACAAACATACATAAAACATCAAACAACATAAAACAAAAACAACAGACCCTCTTCAACAAATCCACCACCACCAAGGACTTCACTAACCTACCACCTCCACCACCACCTCCTACAACACTATTTATAATCCCAAAACTTCCCAAAGGTCACTCCTGCCTCGGTGACCTTTGGGGGTTAACACTGCCCACTGGTCTAGATCTGGCGAGAAAACTGCCCCCACCCAAAGGTCACTTGTTGGGTGTCACAAAGCGCCTGCTGGGTGATTTAGGTGAGTCTTCCCCCGCCCTCCCCCATCCCCCCTCTCCAACCCAGGGTCACAGTGTGTAAGGTTAAGGCGTTTGAATTTTAATTTAGTTGATGATGGTATAATGCAGAGGAGGAGGAGGAGGAGGAGGAGGAGAACAAGAACAAGAACAAGAACAAGAAGAACAAGAACAAGAAGAACAAGAACAAGAAGAAGGCTAGATTACGTTAGGTTACGTTAGGTTAGGTTAGGTTAGGCTAGATGAGGCTAAGTTAGGTTAGGTCTGGTCAGGTTACATTGTGCATGAAGGTATTCATTTATATGTATATTTATGATCTACAGGATCGTTTATGGCCAGTCAAAGGCTTCTAGAAAAGACAAATACATAGAAGTTATCACTAATGGCCAATTATCCCTATTTAGTGTAACATACAGTATATATTAGGTGGAGTTCCGCTTTTATTTGTTTGTTTTCGTATTATTTAAGTCATTTATTTGTTAACATTTAGCTTAGAATAAGTAAATATTATACAAAACAAAACATTGAAAAACTCACAAGTGAATTTGTAACATATAATCAAGTCGAGATAATATTACCAATACCACGTGCTGGTCAAGCTCCGAAAGAGTTGTCCGGGGGTCTAGCTAACCTCTGGTCGGGGCTTGACCAGCACGAAAAAAAAAAAAAAAAATTTTTTTACTAAACGTGATTTTGGCAACCTGTGGTGTAATAGTCAGCATACTCGCCTTGCAAGCGAGTGGACCCCTGTTCGATTCCCGGACGGAGTGAAACTATGAGCATTTTTTTTTTACGTCATTTGGCTTTCTATTTACCAGTAAATGGGAACCTGGATGTTAATCGATTTGCGGATCTTATTCTGGAATAATGGTTAGCCAGTGCAGTTGCCGAGTTGTCCGGTCTTCTCGGACTATTCATTGAAACTGGGACATACAACTCGTTAACTTAGGGTGTGGTTGTGGTGTTGGCGACAGATTCTAACACCTTAAACAAATTCACGCCTAGGTTGCTCTAGAGCCGGCCATCCTCGTACACGAAGGGCAACCATTATTGTTACGTGTATAATATTACCATCACTACCACAACCAGCATTATCACTACTATTGTCATCTTCTCAACTATCATCATTCCTTCCCTCTTCCTCCTCCTGCCTCCATATTTTAATAATTATCGTCTCAATTATTATTATTATCATCATTATTTTTATTATTATTATTACCGTATTATTATTATTATTATTATTATTGTTATTATTATTATTATTATTAACAATACAACATGTGGCTGGAACAACAGTAGAAATTAGAAATAAGATAAAAAGTTGTATTAAATTAACAATTAAAACACAAACAAGAACCACAGGTACAAGTCGATCAGTTTTTATCATGAGAGAGAGAGAGAGAGAGAGAGAGAGAGAGAGAGAGAGTCCCTGGCTCACTGTTACGTTATGACAAAGTTGTTGGTAAATATATGGTATGGAAATTGTGTTGATACTCTCTCTCTCTCTCTCTCTCTCTCTCTCTCTCTCTCTCTCACACACACACCAACCACAAACAAACAACAAATCACAAACAAGCAAGCAAGCAACAACACAACACAAACAATAATGACACCACAAAAAACATCATTCTAAAAAACAAACAATAAAACAAAGAAAAATAATAAAACAAACATACCAACAAACAATCAAACAATAAAACGAACAAACGAAGAATAAAACAAAACAAACAAACAATAAAACAAACAAACAAACAGTAATACAAACAAACATACATAAAAACAATCAAACAAACATAAAAACAAAAGAAAAACAGACCCTCTTCAACAAATCACCACCACCACCACCAAGGACTTCACTAACCTACCACCTCCACCACCACCTCCTACAACACTATTTATAATCCCAAAACTTCCCAAAGGTCACTCCTGCCTCGGGGACCTTTGGGGGTTAACACTGCCCACTGGTCTAGATCTGGCGAGAAAACTGCCCCCACCCAAAGGTCACTTGTTGGGTGTCACAAAGCGCCTGCTGGGTGATTTAGGTGAGTCTTCCCCCGCCCTCCCCCATCCCCCCTCTCCAACCGAGGGTCACAGTGTGTAAGGTTAAGGCGTTTGAATTTTAATTTAGTTGATGATAGTATAATGCAGAGGAGGAGGAGGAGGAGGAGGAGGAGGAGGAGAAAAAGAAGAAGAAGAAAAAGAAGAAAAAGAAGAAGAAGAAAAAGAAGAAAAAGAAAAAGAAGAAAAAGAAGAAGAAGAAAGGAGAAGAAGAAGAAGAAGAAGACGGAGAAGAAGAAGAACAACAACAACAAGGCTAGATTACGTTAGGTTACGTTAGGTTAGGTTAGGCTAGATTAGGTTAAGTTAGGTTAGGTCTGGTCAGGTTACATTGTGCATGAAGGTATTCATTTATATGTATATTTATGATCTACAGGATCGTTTATGGCCAGTCAAAGGCTTCTAGAAAAGAAAAATACATAGAAGTTATCACTAATGGCCAATTATCCCTATTTAGTGTAACATACAGTATATATTAGGTGGAGTTCCGCTTTTATTTGTTTGTTTTCGTATTATTTAAGTCATTTATTTGTTAACATTTAGCTTAGAATTAGTAAATATTATACAAAACAAAACATTGAAAAACTCACAAGTGAATTTGTAACATATAATCAAGTCGAGATAATGTTACCAATACCACGTGCTGGTCAAGCTCCGAAAGAGTTGTCCGGGGGTCTAGCTAACCTCTGGTCGGGGCTTGACCAGCACGAAAAAAAAAAAAAAAAAAAAAATTTTACTACACGTGATTTTGGCAACCTGTGGTGTAATAGTCAGCATACTCGCCTTGCAAGCGAGTGGACCCCTGTTCGATTCCCGGACGGAGTGAAACTATAAGCATTTTTTTTTTACGTCATTTGGCTTTCTATTTACCAGTAAATGGGAACCTGGATGTTAATCGATTTGCGGATCTTATTCTGGAATAATGGTTAGCCAGAGCAGTTGCCGAGTTGTCTGGTCTTCTCGGACTATTCATTGAAACTGGGACATACAACTCGTTAACTTAGGGTGTGGTTGTGGTGTTGGCGACAGATTCTAACACCTTAAACAAATTCGCGCCTAGGTTGCTCTAGAGCCGGCCATCCTCGTACACAAAGGGCAACCATTATTGTTACGTGTATAATATTACCATCACTACCACAACCAGCATTATCACTACTATTGTCATCTTCTCAACTATCATCATTCCTTCCCTCTTCCTCCTCCTGCCTCCATATTTTAATAATTATCGCCTCAATTATTATTATTATCATCATTATTTTTATTATTATTATTATTATTATTAATATTATTATTATTATTATTATTACCAATACAACATGTGGCTGGAACAACAGTAGAAATTAGAAATAAAATAAAAAGTTGTATTAAATTAACAATTAAAACACAAACAAGAACCACAGGTACAAGTCGATCAGTTTTTTATCATAGAGAGAGAGAGAGAGAGAGAGAGAGAGAGAGACAGAGAGAGAGAGAGTCCCTGGCTCACTGTTACGTTATGACAAAGTTGTTGGAAATTGTGTTGATACTCTCTCTCTCTCTCTCTCTCTCTCTCTCTCTCTCTCTCTCTCTCTCTCTCTCACACACACACACCAACCACAAACAAACAAGCAAGCAACAACACAACACAAACAATAATGACACCACAAAAAACATCATTCTAAAAAACAAACAATAAAACAAACAAACAATAAAATAAACAAACATACCAACAAACAATAAAACGGTCAAACGAAGAATAAATCAAAACAAACAAACAATAAAACATACAAACAAACAATAAAACAAACAAACATACATAAAAACAATCAAACAAACATAAAAACAATAAAAAAAACAGACCCTCTACAACAAACCACCACCACCAAGGACTTCACTAACCTACCACCTCCACCACCACCTCCTACAACACTATTTATAATCCCAAAACTTCCCAAAGGTCACTCCTGCCTCGGTGACCTTTGGGGGTTAACACTGCCCACTGGTCTAGATCTGGCGAGAAAACTGCCCCCACCCAAAGGTCACTTGTTGGGTGTCACAAAGCGCCTGCTGGGGGATTTAGGTGAGTCTTCCCCCGCCCTCCCCCATCCCTCCTCTCCAACCCAGGGTCACAGTGTGTAAGGTTAAGGCGTTTGAATTTTAATTTAGTTGATGATGGTATAATGCGGAGGAGGAGGAGGAGGAGGAGGAGGAGGAGGACAAGGAGAAGGAGGAGAAGAAAAAGAAGAACAAGAACAAGAACAACAAGAACAAGAAGAAGGCTAGATTACGTTAGGTTACGTTAGGTTAGGTTAGGTTAGGCTAGATGAGGCTAAGTTAGGTTAGGTCTGGTCTGGTTACATTATGCATGAAGGTATTCATTTATATGTATATTTATGATCTACAGGATCGTTTATGGCCAGTCAAAGGCTTCTAGAAAAGACAAATACATAGAAGTTATCACTAATGGCCAATTATCCCTATTTAGTGTAACACAGTATATATTAGGTGGAGTTCCGCTTTTATTTGTTTGTTTTCGTATTATTTAAGTCATTTATTTGTTAACATTTAGCTTAGAATAAGTAAATATTATACAAAACAAAACATTGAAAAACTCACAAGTGAATTTGTAACATATAATCAAGTCGAGATAATATTACCAATACCACGTGTTGGTCAAGCTCCGAAAGAGTTGTCCGGGGGTCTAACTAACCTCTGGTCGGGGCTTGACCAGCACGAAAAAAAAAAAAAAAAAATTTTTTTACTAAACGTGATTTTGGCAACCTGTCGTGTAATAGTCAGCATACTCGCCTTGAAAGCGAGTGGATCCCTGTTCGATTCCCGGACGGAGTGAAACTATGAGCATTTTTTTTTTACGTCATTTGGCTTTCTATTTACCAGTAAATGGGAACCTGGATGTTAATCGATTTGCGGATCTTATTCTGGATTAATGGTTAGCCAGTGCAGTTGCCGAGTTGTCCGGTCTTCTCGGACTATTCATTGAAACTGGGACATACAACTCGTTAACTTAGGGTGTGGTTGTGGTGTTGGCGACAGATTCTAACACCTTAAACAAATTCACGCCTAGGTTGCTCTAGAGCCGGCCATCCTCGTACACAAAGGGCAACCATTTTTGTTACGTTTATAATATTACCATCACTACCACAACCAGCATTATCACTACTATTGTCATCTTCTCAACTATCATCATTCCTCGCCTCTTCCTCCTCCTGCCTCCATATTTTAATAATTATCGTCTCAATTATTATTATTATCATCATTATTTTTATTATTATTATTACCGTATTATTATTATTATTATTATTATTGTTATTATTATTATTATTATTAACAATACAACATGTGGCTGGAACAACAGTAGAAATAAGAAATAAGATAAAAAGTTGTATTAAATTAACAATTAAAACACAAAGAAGAACCACAGGTACAAGTCGATCAGTTTTTTATCATGAGAGAGAGAGAGAGAGAGAGAGAGAGAGAGAGAGAGAGTCCCTGGCTCACTGTTACGTTATGACAAAGTTGTTGGTAAATATATGGTATGGAAATTGTGTTGATACTCTCTCTCTCTCTCTCTCTCTCTCTCTCTCTCTCTCTCTCTCTCACACACACACCAACCACAAACAAACAACAAATCACAAACAAACAAGCAAGCAACAACACAACACAAACAATAATGACACCACAAAAAACATCATTCTAAAAAACAAACAATAAAACAAAGAAAAATAATAAAACAAACATACCAACAAACAATCAAACAATAAAACGAACAAACGAAGAATAAAACAAAACAAACAAACAATAAAACAAACAAACAAACAGTAATACAAACAAACATACATAAAAACAAAAGAAAAACAGACCCTCTTCAACAAATCACCACCACCAAGGACTTCACTAACCTACCACCTCCACCACCACCTCCTACAACACTATTTATAATCCCAAAACTTCCCAAAGGTCACTCCTGCCTCGGGGACCTTTGGGGGTTAACACTGCCCACTGGTCTAGATCTGGCGAGAAAACTGCCCCCACCCAAAGGTCACTTGTTGGGTGTCACAAAGCGCCTGCTGGGTGATTTAGGTGAGTCTTCCCCCGCCCTCCCCCATCCCCCCTCTCCAACCCAGGGTCACAGTGTGTAAGGTTAAGGCGTTTGAATTTTAATTTAGTTGATGATGGTATAATGCAGAGGAGGAGGAGGAGGAGGAGGAGGAGGAGGAGGAGAACGAGAACAAGAAGAACAAGAAGAACAAGAACAAGAAGAACAAGAACAAGAAGAAGGCTAGATTACGTTAGGTTACGTTAGGTTAGGTTAGGTTAGGCTAGATGAGGCTAAGTTAGGTTAGGTCTGGTCAGGTTACATTATGCATGAAGGTATTCATTTATATGTATATTTATGATCTACAGGATCGTTTATGGCCAGTCAAAGGCTTCTACAAAAGACAAATACATAGAAGTTATCACTAATGGCCAATTATCCCTATTTAGTGTAACATACAGTATATATTAGGTGGAGTTCCGCTTTTATTTGTTTGTTTTCGTATTATTTAAGTCATTTATTTGTTAACATTTAGCTTAGAATAAGTAAATATTATACAAAACAAAACATTGAAAAACTCACAAGTGAATTTGTAACATATAATCAAGTCGAGATAATATTACCAATACCACGTGCTGGTCAAGCTCCGAAAGAGTTGTCCGGGGGTCTAGCTAACCTCTGGTCGGGGCTTGACCAGCACGAAAAAAAAAAAAAAAATTTTTTTTACTAAACGTGATTTTGGCAACCTGTGGTGTAATAGTCAGCATGCTCGCCTTGCAAGCGAGTGGATCCCTGTTCGATTCCCGGACGGAGTGAAACTATGAGCATTTTTTTTTTACGTCATTTGGCTTTCTATTTACCAGTAAATGGGAACCTGGATGTTAATCGATTTGCGGATCTTATTCTGGAATAATGGTTAGCCAGTGCAGTTGCCGAGTTGTCCGGTCTTCTCGGACTATTCATTGAAACTGGGACATACAACTCGTTAACTTAGGGTGTGGTTGTGGTGTTGGCGACAGATTCTAACACCTTAAACAAATTCACGCCTAGGTTGCTCTAGAGCCGGCCATCCTCGTACACGAAGGGCAACCATTATTGTTACGTGTATAATATTACCATCACTACCACAACCAGCATTATCACTACTATTGTCATCTTCTCAACTATCATCATTCCTCGCCTCTTCCTCCTCCTGCCTCC
This sequence comes from Homarus gammarus, assembly GCA_958450375.1. NCBI lineage: Eukaryota > Metazoa > Arthropoda > Malacostraca > Decapoda > Nephropidae > Homarus > Homarus gammarus. The sequence goes on from CAUDMG010002610.1 coordinate 123,138, forward strand.
ATATTTTAATAATTATCGTCTCAATTATTATTATTATCATCATTATTTTTATTATTATTATTACCGAATTATTATTATTATTATTATTATTATTATTATTATTATTATTATTAACAATACAACATGTGGCTGGAACAACAGTAGAAATTAGAAATAAGATAAAAAGTTGTATTAAATTAACAATTAAAACACAAACAAGAACCACAGGTACAAGTCGATCAGTTTTTTATCATGAGAGAGAGAGAGAGAGAGAGAGAGAGAGAGAGAGAGAGAGAGAGAGTCCCTGGCTCACTGTTACGTTATGACAAAGTTGTTGGTAAATATATGGTATGGAAATTGTGTTGATACTCTCTCTCTCTCTCTCTCTCTCTCTCTCTCTCTCTCTCTCTCTCTCTCTCTCTCTCACACACACCAACCACAAACAAACAACAAATCACAAACAAGCAAGCAAGCAACAACACAACACAAACAATAATGACACCACAAAAAACATCATTCTAAAAAACAAACAATAAAACAAAGAAAAATAATAAAACAAACATACCAACAAACAATCAAACAATAAAACGAACAAACGAAGAATAAAACAAAACAAACAAACAATAAAACAAACAAACAAACAGTAATACAAACAAACATACATAAAAACAATCAAACAAACATAAAAACAAAAGAAAAACAGACCCTCTTCAACAAATCACCACCACCACCAAGGACTTCACTAACCTACCACCTCCACCACCACCTCCTACAACACTATTTATAATCCCAAAACTTCCCAAAGGTCACTCCTGCCTCGGGGACCTTTGGGGGTTAACACTGCCCACTGGTCTAGATCTGGCGAGAAAACTGCCCCCACCCAAAGGTCACTTGTTGGGTGTCACAAAGCGCCTGCTGGGTGATTTAGGTGAGTCTTCCCCCGCCCTCCCCCATCCCCCCTCTCCAACCCAGGGTCACAGTGTGTAAGGTTAAGGCGTTTGAATTTTAATTTAGTTGATGATGGTATAATGCAGAGGAGGAGGAGGAGGAGGAGGAGGAGGAGGAGGAGGAGGAGAAGGAGAAGAAGAAGAAAAAGAAGAAGCAGAAGAAGAAGAAGAGCAACAACAACAACAACAAGGCTAGATTACGTTAGGTTACGTTAGGTTACGTTAGGCTAGATTAGGTTAAGTTAGGTTAGGTCTGGTCAGGATTACATTATGCATGAAGGTATTCATTTATATGTATATTTATGATCTACAGGATCGTTTATGGCCAGTCAAAGGCTTCTAGAAAAGACAAATACATAGAAGTTATCACTAATGGCCAATTATCCCTATTTAGTGTAACACAGTATATATTAGGTGGAGTTCCGCTATTATTTGTTTGTTTTCGTATTATTTAAGTCATTTATTTGTTAACATTTAGCTTAGAATAAGTAAATATTATACAAAACAAAACATTGAAAAACTCACAAGTGAATTTGTAACATATAATCAAGTCGAGATAATATTACCAATACCACGTGCTGGTCAAGCTCCGAAAGAGTTGTCCGGGGGTCTAGCTAACCTCTGGTCGGGGCTTGACCAGCACGAAAAAAAAAAAAAAAAATTTTTTTACTAAACGTGATTTTGGCAACCTGTGGTGTAATAGTCAGCATACTCGCCTTGAAAGCGAGTGGATCCCTGTTCGATTCCCGGACGGAGTGAAACTATGAGCATTTTTTTTTTACGTCATTTGGCTTTCTATTTACCAGTAAATGGGAACCTGGATGTTAATCGATTTGCGGATCTTATTCTGGAATAATGGTTAGCCAGTGCAGTTGCCGAGTTGTCCGGTCTTCTCGGACTATTCATTGAAACTGGGACATACAACTCGTTAACTTAGGGTGTGGTTGTGGTGTTGGCGACAGATTCTAACACCTTAAACAAATTCACGCCTAGGTTGCTCTAGAGCCGGCCATCCTCGTACACAAAGGGCAACCATTATTGTTACGTGTATAATATTACCATCACTACCACAACCAGCATTATCACTACTATTGTCATCTTCTCAACTATCATCATTCCTCGCCTCTTCCTCCTCCTGCCTCCATATTTTAATAATTATCGTCTCAATTATTATTATTATCATCATTATTTTTATTATTATTATTACCGTATTATTATTATTATTATTATTATTATTATTATTATTATTATTATTAACAATACAACATGTGGCTGGAACAACAGTAGAAATTAGAAATAAGATAAAAAGTTGTATTAAATTAACAATTAAAACACAAACAAGAACCACAGGTACAAGTCGATCAGTTTTTTATCATGAGAGAGAGAGAGAGAGAGAGAGAGAGAGAGAGAGAGAGAGAGAGAGAGAGAGTCCCTGGCTCACTGTTACGTTATGACAAAGTTGTTGGTAAATATATGGTATGGAAATTGTGTTGATACTCTCTCTCTCTCTCTCTCTCTCTCTCTCTCTCTCTCTCTCTCTCACACACACACACCAACCACAAACAAACAACAAATCACAAACAAACAAGCAAGCAACAACACAACACAAACAATAATGACACCACAAAAAACATCATTCTAAAAAACAAACAATAAAACAAAGAAAAATAATAAAACAAACATACCAACAAACAATCAAACAATAAAACGAACAAACGAAGAATAAAACAAAACAAACAAACAATAAAACAAACAAACAAACAGTAATACAAACAAACATACATAAAAACAAAAGAAAAACAGACCCTCTTCAACAAATCACCACCACCAAGGACTTCACTAACCTACCACCTCCACCACCACCTCCTACAACACTATTTATAATCCCAAAACTTCCCAAAGGTCACTCCTGCCTCGGGGACCTTTGGGGGTTAACACTGCCCACTGGTCTAGATCTGGCGAGAAAACTGCCCCCACCCAAAGGTCACTTGTTGGGTGTCACAAAGCGCCTGCTGGGTGATTTAGGTGAGTCTTCCCCCGCCCTCCCCCATCCCCCCTCTCCAACCCAGGGTCACAGTGTGTAAGGTTAAGGCGTTTGAATTTTAATTTAGTTGATGATGGTATAATGCAGAGGAGGAGGAGGAGGAGGAGGAGGAGGAGGAGGAGAAGAAGAAGAAGAACAAAGAGGAGGAGGAGGAGGAGGAGGAGGAGGAGGAGAAGCAGAAGAAGAACAAAGAGGAGGAGGAGGAGGAGGAGGAGGAGGAGGAACAAGAACAAGAAGAACAAGAACAAGAACAAGAAGAACAAGAACAAGAAGAAGGCTAGATTACGTTAGGTTAGGTTAGGTTAGGTTAGGTTAGGTTAGGTTAGGTTAGATTAGGTTAAGTTAGGTTAGGTCAGGTTACATTATGCATGAAGGTATTCATTTATATGTATATTTATGATCTACAGGATCGTTTATGGCCAGTCAAAGGCTTCTAGAAAAGACAAATACATAGAAGTTATCACTAATGGCTAATTATCCCTATTTAGTGTAACATACAGTATATATTAGGTGGAGTTCCGCTTTTATTTGTTTGTTTTCGTATTATTTAAGTCATTTATTTGTTAACATTTAGCTTAGAATAAGTAAATATTATACAAAACAAAACATTGAAAAACTCACAAGTGAATTTGTAACATATAATCAAGTCGAGATAATATTACCAATACCACGTGCTGGTCAAGCTCCGAAAGAGTTGTCCGGGGGTCTAGCTAACCTCTGGTCGGGGCTTGACCAGCACGAAAAAAAAAAAAAAATTTTTTTTACTAAACGTGATTTTGGCAACCTGTGGTGTAATAGTCAGCATGCTCACCTTGCAAGCGAGTGGACCCCTGTTCGATTCCCGGACGGAGTGAATCTATGAGCATTTTTTTTTACGTCATTTGGCATTCTATTTACCAGTAAATGGGAACCTGGATGTTAATCGATTTGCGGATCTTATTCTGGAATAATGGTTAGCCAGTGCAGTTGCCGAGTTGTCCGGTCTTCTCGGACTATTCATTGAAACTGGGACATACAACTCGTTAACTTAGGGTGTGGTTGTGGTGTTGGCGACAGATTCTAACACCTTAAACAAATTCACGCCTAGGTTGCTCTAGAGCCGGCCATCCTCGTACACGAAGGGCAACCATTATTGTTACGTGTATAATATTACCATCACTACCACAACCAGCATTATCACTACTATTGTCATCTTCTCAACTATCATCATTCCTCGCCTCTTCCTCCTCATGCCTCCATATTTTAATAATTATCGTGTCAATTATTATTATTATCATCATTATTTTTATTATTATTATTACCGTATTATTATTATTATTATTATTATTATTATTATTATTAACAATACAACATGTGGCTGGAACAACAGTAAAAATTAGAAATAAGATAAAAAGTTGTATTAAATTAACAATTAAAACACAAACAAGAACCACAGGTACAAGTCGATCAGTTTTTTATCATGAGAGAGAGAGAGAGAGAGAGAGAGAGAGAGAGAGAGAGAGAGAGAGAGTCCCTGGCTCACTGTTACGTTATGACAAAGTTGTTGGAAATTGTGTTGATACTCTCTCTCTCGCTCTCTCTCTCGCTCTCTCTCTCTCTCTCTCTCCCTCACACACACCAACCACAAACAAACAACACATCACAAACAAACAAGGAAGCAACAACACAACACAACACAAACAATAATGACACCACAAAAAACATCATTCTAAAAAACAAACAATAAAACAAAGAAAAATAATAAAACAAACATACCAACAAACAATCAAACAATAAAACGAACAAACGAAGAATAAAACAAAACAAACAAACAATAAAACAAACAAACAAACAGTAATACAAACAAACATACATAAAAACAATCAAACAAACATAAAAACAAAACAAAAACAGACCCTCTTCAACAAACCACCACCACCAAGGACTTCACTAACCTACCACCTCCACCACCACCTCCTACAACACTATTTATAATCCCAAAACTTCCCAAAGGTCACTCCTGCCTCGGGGACCTTTGGGGGTTAACACTGCCCACTGGTCTAGATCTGGCGAGAAAACTGCCCCCACCCAAAGGTCACTTGTTGGGTGTCACAAAGCGCCTGCTGGGTGATTTAGGTGAGTCTTCCCCCGCCCTCCCCCATCCCCCCTCTCCAACCCAGGGTCACAGTGTGTAAGGTTAAGGCGTTTGAATTTTAATTTAGTTGATGATAGTATAATGCAGAGGAGGAGGAGGAGGAGGAGGAGAAAAAGAAGAAGAAGAAAAAGAAGAAAAAGAAGAAGAAGAAAAAGAAGAAAAAGAAAAAGAAGAAAAAGAAGAAGAAGAAGACGGAGAGAAGAACAACAACAACAAGGCTAGATTACGTTAGGTTACGTTAGGTTAGGTTAGGCTAGATTAGGTTAAGTTAGGTTAGGTCTGGTCAGGTTACATTGTGCATGAAGGTATTCATTTATATGTATATTTATGATCTACAGGATCGTTTATGGCCAGTCAAAGGCTTCTAGAAAAGACAAATACATAGAAGTTATCACTAATGGCCAATTATCCCTATTTAGTGTAACATACAGTATATATTAGGTGGAGTTCCGCTTTTATTTGTTTGTTTTCGTATTATTTAAGTCATTTATTTGTTAACATTTAGCTTAGAATTAGTAAATATTATACAAAACAAAACATTGAAAAACTCACAAGTGAATTTGTAACATATAATCAAGTCGAGATAATATTACCAATACCACGTGCTGGTCAAGCTCCGAAAGAGTTGTCCGGGGGTCTAGCTAACCTCTGGTCGGGGCTTGACCAGCACGAAAAAAAAAAAAAAAAAAAAATTTTTTACTACACGTGATTTTGGCAACCTGTGGTGTAATAGTCAGCATGCTCGCCTTGCAAGCGAGTGGACCCCTGTTCGATTCCCGGACGGAGTGAAACTATGAGCATTTTTTTTTTACGTCATTTGGCTTTCTATTTACCAGTAAATGGGAACCTGGATGTTAATCGATTTGCGGATCTTATTCTGGAATAATGGTTAGCCAGTGCAGTTGCCGAGTTGTCTGGTCTTCTCGGACTATTCATTGAAACTGGGACATACAACTCGTTAACTTAGGGTGTGGTTGTGGTGTTGGCGACAGATTCTAACACCTTAAACAAATTCGCGCCTAGGTTGCTCTAGAGCCGGCCATCCTCGTACACAAAGGGCAACCATTATTGTTACGTGTATAATATTACCATCACTACCACAACCAGCATTATCACTACTATTGTCATCTTCTCAACTATCATCATTCCTTCCCTCTTCCTCCTCCTGCCTCCATATTTTAATAATTATCGCCTCAATTATTATTATTATCATCATTATTTTTATTATTATTATTATTATTATTATTATATTATTATTATTATTATTATTATTACCAATACAACATGTGGCTGGAACAACAGTAGAAATTAGAAATAAAATAAAAAGTTGTATTAAATTAACAATTAAAACACAAACAAGAACCACAGGTACAAGTCGATCAGTTTTTTATCATAGAGAGAGAGAGAGAGAGAGAGAGAGAGAGAGAGAGAGAGAGAGACAGAGAGAGAGAGAGTCCCTGGCTCACTGTTACGTTATGACAAAGTTGTTGGAAATTGTGTTGATACTCTCTCTCTCTCTCTCTCTCTCTCTCTCTCTCTCTCTCTCTCTCTCTCTCTCTCTCACACAACACACAACCAACCACAAACAAACAAGCAAGCAACAACACAACACAAACAATAATGACACCACAAAAAACATCATTCTAAAAAACAAACAATAAAACAAACAAACAATAAAATAAACAAACATACCAACAAACAATAAAACGGTCAAACGAAGAATAAATCAAAACAAACAAACAATAAAACATACAAACAAACAATAAAACAAACAAACATACATAAAAACAATCAAACAAACATAAAAACAATAAAAAAAACAGACCCTCTACAACAAACCACCACCACCAAGGACTTCACTAACCTACCACCTCCACCACCACCTCCTACAACACTATTTATAATCCCAAAACTTCCCAAAGGTCACTCCTGCCTCGGTGACCTTTGGGGGTTAACACTGCCCACTGGTCTAGATCTGGCGAGAAAACTGCCCCCACCCAAAGGTCACTTGTTGGGTGTCACAAAGCGCCTGCTGGGGGATTTAGGTGAGTCTTCCCCCGCCCTCCCCCATCCCTCCTCTCCAACCCAGGGTCACAGTGTGTAAGGTTAAGGCGTTTGAATTTTAATTTAGTTGATGATGGTATAATGCGGAGGAGGAGGAGGAGGAGGAGGAGGAGGAGGAGGACAAGGAGAAGGAGGAGAAGAAAAAGAAGAACAAGAACAAGAACAACAAGAACAAGAAGAAGGCTAGATTACGTTAGGTTACGTTAGGTTAGGTTAGGTTAGGCTAGATGAGGCTAAGTTAGGTTAGGTCTGGTCTGGTTACATTATGCATGAAGGTATTCATTTATATGTATATTTATGATCTACAGGATCGTTTATGGCCAGTCAAAGGCTTCTAGAAAAGACAAATACATAGAAGTTATCACTAATGGCCAATTATCCCTATTTAGTGTAACACAGTATATATTAGGTGGAGTTCCGCTTTTATTTGTTTGTTTTCGTATTATTTAAGTCATTTATTTGTTAACATTTAGCTTAGAATAAGTAAATATTATACAAAACAAAACATTGAAAAACTCACAAGTGAATTTGTAACATATAATCAAGTCGAGATAATATTACCAATACCACGTGTTGGTCAAGCTCCGAAAGAGTTGTCCGGGGGTCTAACTAACCTCTGGTCGGGGCTTGACCAGCACGAAAAAAAAAAAAAAAAAATTTTTTTACTAAACGTGATTTTGGCAACCTGTCGTGTAATAGTCAGCATACTCGCCTTGAAAGCGAGTGGATCCCTGTTCGATTCCCGGACGGAGTGAAACTATGAGCATTTTTTTTTTACGTCATTTGGCTTTCTATTTACCAGTAAATGGGAACCTGGATGTTAATCGATTTGCGGATCTTATTCTGGATTAATGGTTAGCCAGTGCAGTTGCCGAGTTGTCCGGTCTTCTCGGACTATTCATTGAAACTGGGACATACAACTCGTTAACTTAGGGTGTGGTTGTGGTGTTGGCGACAGATTCTAACACCTTAAACAAATTCACGCCTAGGTTGCTCTAGAGCCGGCCATCCTCGTACACAAAGGGCAACCATTTTTGTTACGTTTATAATATTACCATCACTACCACAACCAGCATTATCACTACTATTGTCATCTTCTCAACTATCATCATTCCTCGCCTCTTCCTCCTCCTGCCTCCATATTTTAATAATTATCGTCTCAATTATTATTATTATCATCATTATTTTTATTATTATTATTACCGTATTATTATTATTATTATTATTATTGTTATTATTATTATTATTATTAACAATACAACATGTGGCTGGAACAACAGTAGAAATAAGAAATAAGATAAAAAGTTGTATTAAATTAACAATTAAAACACAAAGAAGAACCACAGGTACAAGTCGATCAGTTTTTTATCATGAGAGAGAGAGAGAGAGAGAGAGAGAGAGAGAGAGAGAGAGAGAGAGAGTCCCTGGCTCACTGTTACGTTATGACAAAGTTGTTGGTAAATATATGGTATGGAAATTGTGTTGATACTCTCTCTCTCTCTCTCTCTCTCTCTCTCTCTCTCTCTCTCTCTCTCTCTCTCTCTCACACACACACACCAACCACAAACAAACAACAAATCACAAACAAACAAGCAAGCAACAACACAACACAAACAATAATGACACCACAAAAAACATCATTCTAAAAAACAAACAATAAAACAAAGAAAAATAATAAAACAAACATACCAACAAACAATCAAACAATAAAACGAACAAACGAAGAATAAAACAAAACAAACAAACAATAAAACAAACAAACAAACAGTAATACAAACAAACATACATAAAAACAAAAGAAAAACAGACCCTCTTCAACAAATCACCACCACCAAGGACTTCACTAACCTACCACCTCCACCACCACCTCCTACAACACTATTTATAATCCCAAAACTTCCCAAAGGTCACTCCTGCCTCGGGGACCTTTGGGGGTTAACACTGCCCACTGGTCTAGATCTGGCGAGAAAACTGCCCCCACCCAAAGGTCACTTGTTGGGTGTCACAAAGCGCCTGCTGGGTGATTTAGGTGAGTCTTCCCCCGCCCTCCCCCATCCCCCCTCTCCAACCCAGGGTCACAGTGTGTAAGGTTAAGGCGTTTGAATTTTAATTTAGTTGATGATGGTATAATGCAGAGGAGGAGGAGGAGGAGGAGGAGGAGGAGGAGGAGGAGAAGAAGAAGAACAAGAGGAGGAGGAGGAGGAGGAGGAGGAGGAGAAGCAGAAGAAGAACAAAGAGGAGGAGGAGGAGGAGGAGGAACAAGAACAAGAACAAGAAGAACAAGAACAAGAAGAAGGCTAGATTACGTTAGGTTAGGTTAGGTTAGGTTAGGTTAGGTTAGATTAGGTTAAGTTAGGTTAGGTCAGGTTACATTATGCATGAAGGTATTCATTTATATGTATATTTATGATCTACAGGATCGTTTATGGCCAGTCAAAGGCTTCTAGAAAAGACAAATACATAGAAGTTATCACTAATGGCTAATTATCCCTATTTAGTGTAACATACAGTATATATTAGGTGGAGTTCCGCTTTTATTTGTTTGTTTTCGTATTATTTAAGTCATTTATTTGTTAACATTTAGCTTAGAATAAGTAAATATTATACAAAACAAAACATTGAAAACTCACAAGTGAATTTGTAACATATAATCAAGTCGAGATAATATTACCAATACCACGTGCTGGTCAAGCTCCGAAAGAGTTGTCCGGGGGTCTAGCTAACCTCTGGTCGGGGCTTGACCAGCACGAAAAAAAAAAAAAAATTTTTTTTACTAAACGTGATTTTGGCAACCTGTGGTGTAATAGTCAGCATGCTCACCTTGCAAGCGAGTGGACCCCTGTTCGATTCCCGGACGGAGTGAATCTATGAGCATTTTTTTTTACGTCATTTGGCATTCTATTTACCAGTAAATGGGAACCTGGATGTTAATCGATTTGCGGATCTTATTCTGGAATAATGGTTAGCCAGTGCAGTTGCCGAGTTGTCCGGTCTTCTCGGACTATTCATTGAAACTGGGACATACAACTCGTTAACTTAGGGTGTGGTTGTGGTGTTGGCGACAGATTCTAACACCTTAAACAAATTCACGCCTAGGTTGCTCTAGAGCCGGCCATCCTCGTACACGAAGGGCAACCATTATTGTTACGTGTATAATATTACCATCACTACCACAACCAGCATTATCACTACTATTGTCATCTTCTCAACTATCATCATTCCTCGCCTCTTCCTCCTCATGCCTCCATATTTTAATAATTATCGTGTCAATTATTATTATTATCATCATTATTTTTATTATTATTATTACCGTATTATTATTATTATTATTATTATTATTATTATTATTATTATTATTAACAATACAACATGTGGCTGGAACAACAGTAGAAATTAGAAATAAGATAAAAAGTTGTATTAAATTAACAATTAAAACACAAACAAGAACCACAGGTACAAGTCGATCAGTTTTTTATCATGAGAGAGAGAGAGAGAGAGAGAGAGAGAGAGAGAGAGAGAGAGAGAGAGAGAGAGTCCCTGGCTCACTGTTACGTTATGACAAAGTTGTTGGAAATTGTGTTGATACTCTCTCTCTCGCTCTCTCTCTCGCTCTCTCTCTCTCTCTCTCTCCCTCACACACACCAACCACAAACAAACAACACATCACAAACAAACAAGGAAGCAACAACACAACACAACACAAACAATAATGACACCACAAAAAACATCATTCTAAAAAACAAAGAATAAAACAAAGAAAAATAATAAAACACACAAACATACCAACAAACAATAAAACAATAAAACGAACAAACGAAAAATAAAACAAAACAAAGAAACAATAAAACAAACAAACAAACAGTAAAACAAACAAACATACATAAAAACAATAAAAAAAAAACACCCTCTTCAACAAACCACCACCGCCAAGGACTTCACTAACCTACCACCTCCACCACCACCTCCTACAACACTATTTATAATCCCAAAACTTCCCAAAGGTCACTCCTGCCTCGGGGACCTTTGGGGGTTAACACTGCCCACTGGTCTAGATCTGGCGAGAAAACTGCCCCCACCCAAAGGTCACTTGTTGGGTGTCACAAAGCGCCTGCTGGGTGATTTAGGTGAGTCTTCCCCCGCCCTCCCCCATCCCCCCTCTCCAACCCAGGGTTACAGTGTGTAAGGTTAAGGCGTTTGAATTTTAATTTAGAAGAAGAAGAAGAAGAAGAAGAAGAAGAAGAAGAAGACTAGATTACGTTAGGTTATGTTAGGTTAGGTTAGGCTAGATTAGGTTAAGTTAGGTTAGGTCTGGTCAGGTTACATTATGCATGAAGGTATTCATTTATATGTATATTTATGATCTACAGGATCGTTTATGGCCAGTCAAAGGCTTCTAGAAAAGAAAAATACATAGAAGTTATCACTAATGGCCAATTATCCCTATTTAGTGTAACATACAGTATATATTAGGTGGAGTTCCGCTTTTATTTGTTTGTTTTCGTATTATTTAAGTTATTTATTTGTTAACATTTAGCTTAGAATAAGTGAATATTATACAAAACAAAACATTGAAAAACTCACAAGTGAATTTGTAACATATAATCAAGTCGAGATAATATTACCAATACCACGTGCTGGTCAAGCTCCGAAAGAGTTGTCCGGGGGTCTAGCTAACCTCTGGTCGGGGCTTGACCAGCACGAAAAAAAAAAAAAAAAATTTTTTACTAAACGTGATTTTGGCAACCTGTGGTGTTATAGTCAGCATGCTCGCCTTGCAAGCGAGTGGACCCCTGTTCGATTCCCGGACAGAGTGACACTATGAGCATTTTTTTTTTTACGTCATTTAGCTTTCTATTTACCAGTAAATGGGAACCTGAATGTTAATCGATTTGCGGATCTTATTCTGGAATAATGGTTAGCCAGTGCAGTTGCCGAGTTGTCCGGTCTTCTCGGACTATTCATTGAAACTGGGACATACAACTCGTTAACTTAGGGTGTGGTTGTGGTGTTGGCGACAGATTGTAACACCTTAAACAAATTCACGCCTAGGTTGCTCTAGAGCCGGCCATCCTCGTACACAAAGGGCAACCATTATTGTTACGTGTATAATATTACCATCACTACCACAACCAGCATTATCACTACTATTGTCATCTTCTCAACTATCATCATTCCTTCCCTCTTCCTCCTCCTGCCTCCATATTTTAATAATTATCGTCTCAATTATTATTATTATCATCATTATTTTTATTATTATTATTACCGTATTATTATTATTATTATTATTATTATTATTATTATTATTATTATTAACAGTACAACATGTGGCTGGAACAACAGTAGAAATTAGAAATAAGATAAAAAGTTGTATTAAATTAACAATTAAAACACAAACAAGAACCACAGGTACAAGTCGATCAGTTTTTTATCATGAGAGAGAGAGAGAGAGAGAGAGAGAGAGAGAGAGAGAGAGAGAGAGAGAGTCCCTGGCTCACTGTTACGTTATGACAAAGTTGTTGGCAAATATATGGTATGGAAATTGTGTTGATACTCTCTGTGTCTCTCTCTCTCTCTGTGTCTCTCTCTCTCTCTCTGTGTCTCTCTCTCTCTCACACAAACACACCAACCACAAACAAACAATACATCACAAACAAACAAGGAAGCAACAACACAACACAAACAATAATGACACCACAAAAAACATCATTCTAAAAAACAAACAATAAAACAAACAAAAATAATAAAACACAAACATACCAACAAACAATCAAACAATAAAACGAACAAACGAAGAATAAAACAAAACAAACAAACAATAAAACAAACAAACAAACAAACATACATAAAAACAAACATACATAAAAACAATCAAACAAACATAAAAACAAAAACAAAAACAGACCCTCTTCAACAAATCACCACCACCAAGGACTTCACTAACCTACCACCTCCACCACCACCTGAGGCAGGGCAGAAAAGAACAGTATCATACAGTGCCTTTTGCTTCTTTCCAAATACATTTCATAATGGCCAGTGTTAATACCAGACAAAATTCCAAATACATTTCATAATGGCCAGTGTTAATACCAGACAAAGATACAGAGCGGTGAAGGTGATGAGTTGGAACATCTCATCCCTTAGAAAACGATACCCTGACCTACACCACAAAGTTGTGACTGAGGACATCGATATTGTGTGTCTGCAGGAGTGTCTCACACCTAATGGTAAGCCCCCCACCCAGTCTGCCCAATTATGTGTATTATGATCCTAGTTCTACTCACACATGTTTGATGTATGTTAAGAAGTCACTCCCGCATGTACCTCTTGTATCCAAAAAGACTACCAACCTTCAGTACCATGGGATCACTATCCACCTGGGCAACTCCACACTCAACGTGCTAAACGCCTATGCTCCCTCAGATCAGCTTCAGTACACAGATCTCCCAGACTTTTTACACACTGAGCCCACTGTCCTAATGGGTGACCTGAATACTAGACACAAGAAATTAGGTGACTCCACCACTAACACCAATGGTAGGAGACTTATCTCACTTCTCAGCGCATATGAAGATGTTCAAATTATAGGTAATAATGAACCAACACACATCTATGGCGGGGGTCTAGACAAATGTATTGGCTTTAATCTATCATACACAACTCATAGCTCTGATGTTGTCACTGATCTTATGTCTGACCACAGCCCAATCCAAGCTAGTATACATGTAGCCAATGACACCCCCACTGGTGGTAAACTCAACAGACGTAGAATCACAGTCAAGCAAGAACATGAAAGCCAGTTCATAGACTTCATCCATGACTGGTACAAGGACTACAAGCCTGACAATTACCAAAGTTTCCATGACGATCTGATAGATAGGACTTATGTATACTTCACCAACAATGCCTCCACCAAAAAAAGGAGAAAACGTGGTCAGCATAATGGGAACAGGCAACAGCAGTGCTATAATGACCCTGAGCTGAAAAAACTCAGGGCTAGGGTCAGGAGGGTGGGTAAGGGTTACAGACAATTTAGAACACCTCAAATGTTACAATTGTATCAAGCTTCCCTTGCTGCTGTCAGGGAACGTGTAAACGAACTCAGACAAAATGCATGGGAGACATATGTCAACAGCCTGAACCAACACACATCCCTCAGCAAAGCCTGGAAAGACAAACATAATCAGAGGTAAAAACAAAAGACACGTCTCCCATCCAAACCCTCTGCAAAAGTCGAATGAGCTAATAACAAAGTGGGCTCATGTGTCGAGCTATGACATGTTACCAGCTAGGACTCGGGGACTCCTTGATGCGAAGTCTGTAGAGAGAAGTAATCTTATTAGCTTTATGCTGGGCAAACAGCACGATGTGAGTGTGATGTTCCATATACTGAGTGGGAGCTTGACGCCGCCCTCGCCAGGGGTAGGTCTACTTCCCCTGGAGAGGACAGAGTCACCTACAACATCATTAGACTACTAAGGCGCGTGCCAGGCAATCCATTGTTGGTATTGTACAATATGAGTCATGCCGAGGGCCAACTACCCACATCATGGACCAGCAGTATTGTTGTACCAATACCGAAACCAGGACAGCCTGATGCCTTTCGTCCCATATCACTAACCAGCTGCCTGTGTAAAACCTTTGAGAGGATGGTTCTTGGCAGACTCTTATATAGAATCAGAGAACACATGTCTCCTAACATAAATGGCTTCACCCATGGTAAAGGTGTACATAATTGCATCACCACATTCCTAACTGTGCATGGTGATGAAAGGCACAGATACACCACATTTCTTGACCTAAAAGCTGCATTTGATATTGCCAATAGGCAACTGATATTGTACGAACTAGCCAAAATGGATATAGGAGGTAGGCTGTTACACTGGATAAGTGGTTACCTAACCAACAGAAGGGCTGCTGCACTGTTTCAGGGTTACAAAAGTGAAGTTAAAGATATGCAACTTGGTACCCCTCAAGGTAGAGTACTTAGCCCCACTTTGTTCAATGTTCTTAAGAATGCATTATTAAATTTAATACCAGACAACCCCAGCAATATCTCAATCAGTTATGCTGATGATATTCTTATACATACTAAAACTCATCGTGAAATGCAAACCACCCTGAACCATGTATACGCAGCCTGTGAACACCTCGGTCTTATTTTCTCAACTGACAAAACTAAGGTGTTCAACAAACAAGCTGGGAACCGCAAACGCGGCCCCGCCAAGTTCAAGATAGGTAACAACACAATTGACTATGTTTCTTCTTTTAAATATCTTGGTGTTTCCGTCCCTTGTACCCTACCTGCCATACAACAGCTAACCCGCCAATGTACTGACAGACTGAGACCTCTTAGAAGTGTAGCGGGGTACAGCCCGCACTATGGTTCTAATATTAGAATTGTTAAAACAATGTACCTAGGCTATATAAGATCTCTGATAGATTACCACGCACCAGCCCTGGTCCTTCGTGACGGGAAAGGCGTTGACAAGCTCGAGAAAATGCAAAATAAAGCCCTCAGAATTATCCTAGGATGTCCCATGAGCACTAAAGTACTTAATATGAGGAAAGAACTAGGTATACCCAGTGTTAAAGATAGAATAATTGAAGCCAACCTCATGAGAGCCCTGAGGCTTCTGCGTGGTGATCCTGATAACATTGTTTCCTTAAAATTGCTAGAATGTATGAACCATGGGACTACTGAGTCTAAATGGATCCAAACCACAGCTACACATATGAAGATGTTTGGACTAGACCACCTGTACAAAGTTGAGACACGACAGCGCTTCCTGCCACCCTGGCGGACAGTTCCCTTCGATATCACAATACCGACGTATCCGCCTAAAAAATTAATTATACAAAGCATTTATCTCCAACACACTGCCAAATTGAGAGCTCTTGAACACATACACACTCTACAGACTGATGATAATATCACACAGACCATCTACACTGATGGATCTCTAAACACCGCCTGTGGGAGGGCTGGAAGTGCTATTGTTGTGACTCAACCTAACGGTAATATAATTGAGAAAGGAGTTAGAATTAACAACTGGGCATCCACTCTACAAACTGAATTAGTTGCCATACTCACGGCTATTAAATTCATTGAAACCACTGTTACTGACAGTCTCATCATCACTGACTCTCTATCCTCACTACTTGCCCTTGGCACCCTCGACTCAGGTTGTCACGATCTTGTCTCTGAAGCCAGACACAAATATGCGTGCCTTGTTGACCAGGGTGTCAGGGTCAAACTGTTGTGGATCCCCTCTCACATAGGCCTCATAAAACATGACAGAGTTGATGCCCTCGCCAAACTCGCGTCTAACAAAGACACCGTTGAATACAATTTGGGTCTGTCAAAAAGAACCCTTAAAACTGTAATTAGGAAAGAACTTATTGATGAGTTTGACGCAAGTAGACAAGTGCAAACAGGCACTAGTCAATCCATAGTTTACCATGATGAGATGTATCAAGTGAAACATGTATATGGAGCAAGTAACAAGATCACTAGATTACAAGATGTTGTAACCGCTAGATTAAGGTTAGGATATAAGTACCTTTGGCAGTATGTTCCTCAAGCAGATGTAAACAAAACTAAATGTAAAGTGTGTGGCCATACATATGGCCACACACTTGAACACTACGTCCTCGACTGTGTGAAGATAGAACCTTTTAGGGACAGGTCCAAGCACACTGTGTGTGAAATGGCACAACACTTCATCTCTAATGGCAAGATAGCCGACATATTAAGATTGTATCCACTTTTTTGCACTTAGTATCTATATCAGTTCTCATGTACAGAACCAAATACGCAATGTGCTTGAATACCTCCCACGTAAATGTGAATAACTATGTGTGAGGCCAGACATACTGCCTCACACGCCTGTACTCACGCATTTGTGAATAAGTTACCCTTTATGTATAGAACTAAACAAATAATGTAAATGAAATACTGTGTAACTTTCAGTGCCAAAATATCCTGACAACCGGGGTTAATTATTATGACCCTTTGTAAACCCTACTCTGTAATCCTTTTGCGCTACCGCTCACAGGATGAGTGTGGGGTGCACAATAAAGTAGCCGCTGCAAGAGGCAAAATCAATCAAAAATCCTACAACACTATTTATAATCCCAAAACTTCCCAAAGGTCACTCCTGCCTCGGTGACCTTTGGGGGTTAACACTGCCCACTCGTCTAGATCTGGCGAGAAAACTGCCCCCACCCAAAGGTCACTTGTTGGGTGTCACAAAGCGCCTGCTGGGTGATTTAGGTGAGTCTTCCCCCGCCCTCCCCCATCCCCCCTCTCCAACCCAGGGTCATCGTGTGTAAGGTTAAGGCGTTTGAATTTAAATTTAGTTGATGATGGTATAATGCAGAGGAGGAGGAGGAGGAGGAGGAGAAGGAGGAGAAGAAGAAGAAGAAGAAGAAGAAGAAGAAGAAGAAGAAGAAGAAGAAGAACAACAACAACAACAACAACAAGGCTAGATTACGTTAGGTTACGTTAGGTTAGGTTAGGCTAGATTAGGTTAAGTTAGGTTAGGTCTGGTCAGGTTACATTGTGCATGAAGGTATTCATTTATATGTATATTTATGATCTACAGGATCGTTTATGGCCAGTCAAAGGCTTCTAGGAAAGACAAATACATAGAAGTTATCACTAATGGCCAATTATCCCTATTTAGTGTAACATACAGTATATATTAGGTGGAGTTCCGCTTTTATTTGTTTGTTTTCGTATTATTTAAGTCATTTATTTGTTAACATTTAGCTTAGAATAAGTAAATATTATACAAAACAAAACATTGAAAAATTCACAGGTGAATTTGTAACATATAATCAAGTCGAGATAATATTACCAATACCACGTGCTGGTCAAGCTCCGGAAGAGTTGTCCGGGGGTCTAGCTAACCTCTGGTCGGGGCTTGACCAGCACGAAAAAAAAAAAAAAAATTTTTTTTACTAAACGTGATTTTGGCAACCTGTGGTGTAATAGTCAGCATGCTCGCCTTGCAAGCGAGTGGATCCCTGTTCGATTCCCGGACAGAGTGAAACTATGAGCATTTTTGTTTTTACGTCATTTGACTTTCCATTTACCAGTAAATGGGAACCTGAATGTTAATCGATTTGCGGATCTTATCCTGGAATAATGGTTAGCCAGTGCAGTTGCCGAGTTGTCTGGTCTTCTCGGACTATTCATTGAAACTGGGACATACAACTCGTTAACTTAGGGTGTGGTTGTGGCGTTGGCGACAGATTCTAACACCTTAAACAAATTCACGCCTAGGTTGCTCTAGAGCCGGCCATCCTCGTACACGAAGGGCAACCATTATTGTTACGTGTATAATATTACCATCACTACCACAACCAGCATTATCACTACTATTGTCATCTTCTCAACTATCATCATTCCTTCCCTCTTCCTCCTCCTGCCTCCATATTTTAATAATTATCGTCTCAATTATTATTATTATCATCATTATTTTTATTATTATTATTACCGTATTATTATTATTATTATTATTATTATTATTATTATTATTATTAACAATACAACATGTGGCTGGAACAACAGTAGAAATTAGAAATAAGACAAAAAGTTGTATTAAATTAACAATTAAAACACAAACAAGAACCACAGGTACAAGTCGATCAGTTTTTTATCATGAGAGAGAGAGAGAGAGAGAGAGAGAGAGAGAGAGAGAGAGAGTCCCTGGCTCACTGTTACGTTATGACAAAGTTGTTGGTAAATATATGGTATGGAAATTGTGTTGATACTCTCTCTCTCTCTCTCTCTCTCTCTCACACACACACCAACCACAAACAAACAAACAACAAATCACAAACAAACAAGCAACAACAACACAACACAAACAATAATGACACCACAAAAAACATCATTCTAAAAATCAAACAATAAAACAAACAAAAACAATACAACAAACAAACATACCAACAAACAATAAAACGGTCAACCGAAGAATAAAACAAAACAAACAAACAATAAAACATACAAACAAACAATAAAACAAACAAACATACATAAAAACAATCAAACAAACATAAAAACAATAAAAAAAACAGACCCTCTTCAACAAACCACCACCACCAAGGACTTCACTAACCTACCACCTCCACCACCACCTCCTACAACACTATTTATAATCCCAAAACTTCCCAAAGGTCACTCCTGCCTCGGGGACCTTTGGGGGTTAACACTGCCCACTGGTCTAGATCTGGCGAGAAAACTGCCCCCACCCAAAGGTCACTTGATGGGTGTCACAAAGCGCCTGCTGGGTGATTTAGGTGAGTCTTCCCCCGCCCTCTCCCATCCCCCCTCTCCAACCCAGGGTCACAGTGTGTAAGGTTAAGGCGTTTGAATTTTAATTTAGTTGATGATGATATAATGCAGAGGAGGAGGAGGAGGAGGAGGAGGAGGAGGAGGAGGAGAGGAGGAGGAGGAGGAGGAGGAGAAGGAGAACAAGGAGAAGGAGGAGGAGGAGGAGGAGGAGGAGGAGGAGAGGAAGAGGAGGAGGAGGAACAAGAACAAGAAGAACAAGAACAAGGCTAGATTACGTTAGGTTACGTTAGGTTAGGTTAGGCTAGATTAGGTTAAGTTAGGTTAGGTCTGGTCAGGTTACATTATGCATGAAGGTATTCATTTATATGTATATTTATGATCTACAGGATCGTTTATGGCCAGTCAAAGGCTTCTAGAAAAGACAAATACATAGAAGTTATCACTATTGGCCAATTATCCCTATTTAGTGTACATACAGTATATATTAGGTGGAGTTCCGCTTTTATTTGATTGTTTTCGTATTATTTAATAATGATGATATTTGGTAACTTGTTCCATTCATCCATTACTCTGTTTCCAAACCAGTGTTTACCTATTTCACGCCTAAATCTAAATTTGTCTAATTTAAAACCATTGTTACAAGTTCGCTCCTGGTTGGATAGTTTGAGTACCTTTGTAATGTCCCCTTTGTTTAGCCCTGCCTTCCACTTATACATCTCTATCAGGTCGCCCCTCGCTCTACGTCTCTCAAGGGAGTGCAAATTAAGATGCTTTAACCTGTCTCTATACTCAAGGTTCCTAATGCCCGGGATTAGTCTTGTCATTCTCCTGTGAGTTGTTTCCAAGGATTCTATATCCATTCTGTAATACGGTGACCAGAACTGAACTGCGTAATCCAGGTGTGGTCTCACAAGAGCAAGATACAGTTTTAGGATGACCTCGCTAGTCTTGTAACTAACACTCCTTTGTATGAACCCAAGTACTTCATTAGCCTTGTTACGAGCAAAAACACATTGTTTACTTGGCTTAAGGTTCCTACTTATCATTACTCCTAAATCTCTCTCGCAGTCGGATTTCTCTATGGCATCGTTGTTCATCTGGTATCTGGTTTCCCTGTTTACGTCTCCTATACTGAGTACTTTACATTTGTCGACGTTGAATTTCATCTGCCATTTTTCAGACCATTCGAAAAATTTGTTTAGATCTTCCTGTAGTTTTGCCGAGTCCTCGTCAGATTTGATAACACGTCCTATTTTAGTGTCATCAGCAAATTTACTTATGTTGCTGTCTATGCCGATATCTATGTCGTTTATGTATATAATAAACAATAATGGTCCAAGTACTGAGCCTTGGGGAAACTCCACTTGTGACGTTGCTCCAATGGGACTTAGTGCCGTTAATGCTCACTCGCTGTTTCCTGTCCTGTAACCACGCCCTAATCCATTTAAGGATGTCACCTTTGATGCCATGAGCTTCTACCTTTCTAATTAGTCTTTCGTGGGGGACTCTGTCGAAGGCTTTACTAAAGTCGAGATATACCACATCATAATTGTGCCCCTCGTCCACCGATTCGAAAACTGATGAAAAGAATGTTAATAGATTAGTTAGGCAAGAACGTCCGCTTGTGAAGCCATGCTGGGAATCATTGATCAATCGGTGCTTCTCCAGGTGATTTCGAATAGAATTTGAAATGATTGCTTCCAGTAATTTGCCTACTATTGATGTTAGACTGATTGGGCGGTAGTTAGAGGATATTGATCTATCCCCCTTCTTGAAAATCGGTATTACATTCGCTATCCTCCAGGATTCTGGTACTACACCTGTTTTTAAGGACATGTTAAACAACTTTGCTAAGGGCATACTAAGCTCTTCCTTACATTCCTTTAATACTCTGGCAAATATCTCATCGGGACCAGGTGACTTATTAGGCTTTAATTTGTCTATTTGCTTTCTAACATCGTTACAAGTCACTAGTATCTTACTTAATTTGTTTTCTTCACTATCTCTGAATAGAGTCGGTGCCTCGGGTATCATGTTTAAATATTCGGTGGTGAAAACTGTTGAAAAATATTTACTCAAATTATTGCTCATTTCTCCGTCGTTATCAGTGAGCTCACCGGAGTCTGACCGTATTGGTCCAATCTTTTCTCGTGTTTTAGTTTGGTACATTTGGTAGAATCCTTTGGGGTTTGTCTTCGCCTCCCTAGCTATCCTTACCTCATTATTCCTCTTTGCTTTCCTTATCTCGGTTTTAACCCTACTCGCCAATACCCTATAATAGTCCCGGAGGTGAATTTCGCCACGATTTATCCTTCTACCTATAGCCTTCCTTTGGCCAATGATGTTCTTTAAATAATTATTTATCCATTTAGGGTCATTGTTGTCTGATCTGAGTTTTTTGTATGGTATGTTCTGCCTTTGTGCATTAAGTAACTCACTATTTAAATTGTCGTGGAACTCGGCAATCTCAGATCTCGTTATCAGGTTGGTGTCATCTGTCAGGTTCACGGCCAAGAGCGACACCCCCTCTCTCAGCTGTCTCTTTAAACTGTCAAAGTTTGCCCTTCTGAAATCTGGTACTTTAGTGGAATTTTCCTTACATCTGCCCTGAAAATCTAACTGGAATCGAATTTCTTTGTGATCGCTGTTTGCAAGTTCGTTCCCTACCTCGACATTGCTAATGAGGTTTTCTCTGTTTGACAGAACTAAATCCAGTATATTATTACCCCGTGTGGGTTTGGTTATATGTTGACTTAGGAAACAGTCCTGGATCGTCTCGAGAAAATCCTCTGATTCTGAGTTGCCCGTATGGTCAGTCCAATCTATTTGGCCAAGGTTAAAGTCGCCTACTATACAGACTTTGTTGTGTATGGAAGCCCTGCGCATTTCATCCCAGATTAGTCGCTCATTGATGCTATCAAGATTGGTGGGTCTATATATTACTTCTGTGATTAATTTTTCCCGACCGTCGCTTAATTCTATCCAAATTGTTTCTGTATTCCTCTCAGTTTTTATTTCCTTATTTATTTCACACTTCAGATTATCCCTAACATAGATTGCTACTCCGCCTCCTTTCCTGGTCTGACTATCGGTATGGAAAAGTTTGTAACCCGCAATTTGGTATTCGACTGGTAATTCACGTGTGTCTAGGTTGATCCATGTTTCAGTGAATGCAATTATATCGATTTCTTCGGTTGCAGAATGTGTCATGAACATCCTGAAGGCGTTGCTGAATTTAGGACTAATTATCCATTAATAAGAAAGTGCTGAATATAAAAGAATAATCTTATATAAAGAAGTCTTAGTGGATAAAGGACAAAGTAACCAAGCTAAGAGTCACTGACAGTATTCGGATAAATACACCTTTCACTAACCGTTGAGACATTATTGCATAACTATTTGACAAATTTAATAACCGAATGACAGAACACATATCGAATGACAATCTAAAATAACTGTTCGTTCATGCTAACGGGAGTGATTGACATAAGTTATGAAGTTGACAGACGTGAACAATAAACCGACAGTCTACATATAGTTTGAGAATGTAACAATTGGAGAATGACATACCACCAACAGTTATTTTAGATTGTCATTCGATATGTGTTCTGTCATTCGGTTATGAAATTTGTCAAATAGTTATGTAACAATGTCTCAACGGATATGTGAAAAGGTGTAATTCACCTGAAGAAGAAAGAAATTTGTCCTACCGTAAAATGTGTTGCTATATTATTCGGATAATCAGAATTCCACATATTTCTCACCTGAAGAAATACACCAAGATACAGACAAGATATTACTCACTGCGAAGAAAAACACAAGAAAATAGACGATGAAGAAATACTATCAAATCGTTTAAGTAATTCACATCATGAAGAAAGATCCATCACCATTGAAAAGCAATTGGTACCCTGAGCACGAATACTGGACTGAAATATTAAATTCATTAAGTATGGACGGCAAGCGATTAACATCGCTGATTGACGCGAAAAGAGTTAATTTCCCCATGAATATTAAACTTACAACAAATTAACGAGGATTGGGCGATGAGGTCCAATCGAATGAACACCGACGTATCCTGACTCCACAACTCCCTATTTCTTCCTCTGGGTCCCCTAAATGGTTCTTGGATGATCCCAAGAAAAAGAAATCGAGAGGTGTGGAGGTCAGGAGGCCTCCGTGGTCATTCAATTGGGGTTAGTTGCCTAATCTTCGTTGATTTATTAGAATTCCCTTACTTAAAAAAAAAAAATTCCTACACTGTGCGGCTTATGAAACACACCCTTGCAGATTTTCGTGGCGTTCGAGTGAATGCTTAGATTACAACAGGTAAATCAATAAAAACGGTAATCACCGTATCGAACCCGGTCCACCACGAAAGACAGTCAGGAAGCTTGTCCACTGAACCATAATGGGCTAAAAGCTACTCCATCGTAGCTCAAGTTGGCTGCCCACTCACTGTGAGCTGAAGGATTGGGGCAGCCCGTCCACACTCGGTTTCATAGAGCCTTTTAACAGAATTCCCAGAACAACGGTGTTGTAAATATATCAGAAACTGTATTATACACAGTAAATCAATGTAAACAATAATCATCATCATCAGCAGCAGCAGAAACTGAAGTATTTAACAATTTTGTTAAGCTTTCTATTTTTTCTTTCCGGTAAACGAAATAACAAACAATCGTTTAAGGTTGGGGTCAAACTGAACCTTGCACCTCACAATCACCTGACTGTCACGTGATATACCTACTAATTATATAAGACTGCCCACAAGCCAGAATACTTTAGTTCACTCGCCAGCCAGCCTTCGCCGTGAACGGACCTCTCTCTAGAACCTTCACTGCTTAAGCCTGCCAGCCTGTCTTTCAACCGTTGACGACCTGAACGAAATCGACCACCTCACCACCATCACTACACATAACCGGTAAGCTCGTTGCAGACAACGCCCTTTCTGTGCTTCCCTACTGATCAGGGGTGACTCCTGATCAGAGGCGGCCCTGATCGGGTGATCTGAAACGGCTTTCTGTAGCGGATTTGGGCCGCGATCCCATTGGTGTCAATTGCACCTCTGGCTGTTTTACCTTGTTCTTCCTTCTTTATTCGCTCTGGCCTGGGGACCTGCACCCTTGAGGTGTATTCGTCCTTGGGTCCGCCCTGTAACTGTTCACCTCCACCGTTGGGGTTTGTGAACACGAAAGGGGGTAGGAGCAGAACCCACCCCTCCGCCGAGCCTTCCTGGGAAACCGTGATCGTGCGTGTTCCACCTAGGAAGGGGGTCGCAAATCCTTAATCCTCCACCCATCCCCCGATTAGGTACACATCAAGTTCACGCCTATAAGTGAGCATTTACAACAATAGGGATATAGGTTCCCCTAACGGGGTTACTAGGTGAGTGACACAGGAACCACCCTACGACCATTCGACCAGCAAGTGGCGGTGGGGGGTGCTGTAATTCCTGTGTTTAGGTTGCTCGCCTGGATAGGTAGGGCAACTGTACAAAATTATAATAAGACTGATGCCACGGAGAACGACCATATGCAATGACTAGGACAACCGGAAATAGGATACGGGTACGCTCCCTTTTGGGGGGCGTATCGGAAAAACGCAAAGAGGAACTGGGTATACTACTGTGTGCCCAGTTAAACATCAAATTTGCCGCACTAATAGAAACAAAGGACTCTTACATAGTCCTTTGTCTTGAAGAAAAAGATGTAGACAATATGCTCTCAGACGAATCAACAAAGAAACTAAAAGAACACGGATTCGAAATAGTAATACCACCTCAACTACGAGCCAAAAAATCCATAGTGATTAAAAGGGTAGATAAGAACATACTGAAACAAACACCAAATGATATTGCCAATAATATACAAGAGAAGAACGCATGGGCCAGAGTCGAGGAGGTTGTGCTAATGCCTGGTGCTCCTACCATGATGAAGGTCAGGTTTGGAGAGATCTCTATGGCACAAAAAGCCATAGAGAATGGCCTCTGTATTTCCCATTACCATCTGACAAAACATCAAATTGAGCAGGAAGAATTTTTCCCAATAACCCCCTGTTGGAATTGTTACAAATACAATCATCTAGCCGTAAATTGTCCACTGAAAGATAAGAAGTTCTGCTCTGAATGTGCAACAGAGGGGCATACATTCAGAGAATGTAGCAACAAAGATAACCCAAAATGCCTGAACTGTAATGGGGAACACCGAACACTAGCAGCGCGTTGCCCCATAAGAAAAGAAATAATTAGAAACCTGAGAGAAAAGGAAAGAACAAATAAGAAGATTGAAACAGACCCCAACAAAACATATGCAGCAATTGCAAAGCTACAAGATACCACATCTAAAGTACTGAAGAAAACTAAAGAAAATCCCCTCATGCAGCCGACATACCTCAATCTGAGTGAAGGATTACCTTTCACTATCCTAACTAGTATCATACATGCACACCTCAATAATATTGCAAAACCAGGAACATTCGGAAAAACGATTAGAGAAATGTTTGCGGCAAACAATCTGCCAGAGGTAAAATTTCCAGACGACGCCCCCTCAACAGAAATATTTAAAATCGTCACCGAGAGTAGCCTGGGAGCAATGAAACCACAGGAGCACAAAACCAAACAATTCACAGAAGAAACCGTCATGGAAACAGACCCTATCACCCAAGAAGTCACACCACACCGCAAATCATCAGACTCCACCACTCAGCAAACAGAGAAATCACTACCTGCAAAAGTTGATCCAACCAAAGCAAAATTAAGAAAAGAATCCCACTCTGGCCATCGTGCCCCCCCCCCCCCCCCATCTTCACCAAGCGATGTGCAGCCAGCAGACCTAGGCAATGAGATCGGCATCCGCTTTTATTCAGTCAACACACCACCTACAATATCAAATGACAGACTTCTGCAGGAAATCAAGGAAGGCACTGTAAAATTCACCTACGAAGACGATAGGGTAGAAGAAACCTATATAGACCAATTAATAACTGCAGGACTTTTAAGTACCAAATATAATAGGATCGAAAGAGTGGATGTCACCAAGTTTAAGAAAATCAGAACGGGACTCAAGGAGGAAAGGAGTAGACACTCACCAGGAGATGCACGAGCTAGCAAACACCCTACACCAAGTTCGCGGGATCCACGATTACACAAACTAAATTATTAAAGATAATCCAGCACAACGTCCTTGCCTGGAATTTGATGAGGAAATCAGAACTCACCAATATATACAGCACAATAGATCCAGACATTATTCTTATCAACGCACATGGTCGGAAAAAGGTGATAAAATCAAGATTTTTAACTATCATGTACATCAAATGAACATCCATGATGAACCACACGACGGCATAGCAATAGCTATAAAACGCAACATACAGTATAAAATCATAGACAACTTTCATAGCAACTTTCTTGCAGCCGAAGTAAACACAACCAGAGGCCCAATATTAATTGGAACGTCTTATTTAACATTTAGAAGGCCAATATTCCCTACAGGTGATATTTTAAAACTAATGAGACAAAATAAACCAGCATACTTTATAGGAGACCTCAATGCTAAACACACAACCCTAGGAAATAATATCAGAAACCCAGGAGGAAAAATTCTACATGCTTTCATCGAACACGGGACAATAACTCACCTTGGGCCCGACTTCGCAACTTACGTATCAGCCGGTAACACTGGGAAACCTGATATTGTTTTAACCAACAGGCATCACCATCTCAATGTACATTTAAAAGCTGGACCCACAACAACCAGTGATCATTTACCCATAATAGCAACTTTATCCACGTCTCCGATACAAATTCCATCAATCCCAAGATTTTCACTTAATAGAGCAAATTGGGACAAATTTAAATTGGATCTCAGCAAAAACGAACCAACACTCCTACACAATAAAGACACAACTGAGATCGACAAATCATTGGACAAATGGTACAATGAAGTAACATCAGCAATGCAAAACAATATCCCAAAAACAACATACCGTACACTACCACATGCACAATTAACACATGAAGAGAAAATGATACAAATTAGATTCACCAATCTATATGAATTCACCAAAACACACGGGTGGAACAATGACATCAGAATATTATACAGGAATTTAAAAGAAGAACTGAAAGAAATAAGTAAGAACAAATACAATGAAACATGGAACAAGCTGATTCAGGACACACAAGCAGATCACAGAAACCCAAAAGCATTCTGGAAAAAAATTAAAAACCTAATGGGAACTAATTCGGAAGACACGAGTTATATTAAGGACAAAAATGGTAGAAAAGCAACAGAACCACATGGAAAAGAGCCAATATTTAGAGAATTTTGGAAAAACATTTTCACAATCAACGATGAAGATAATAGAAGCTTCTGCCAAGAAACTGAACAGGCTACCAGAATATATTTGAACCAGAACACAGAGAAATGGAAACCCACAGAAAAAATTAACCTCAACTCTTTAAACATCAACAACTCAATAATTGCTCCTCTAACTCAAAATGATATTGTAAAAACAATAGCAAGTTTTAAGAATAAAGCACCTGGCATAAGCCAAATTAATAAAGTCGTATTACAAAACATTCCTCAGAATATGATCGAACAGCTCAAAAATATATACAATGCCTCACTTGCAACTGGCTTTTTTCCTACCAAATTTAAATTAGCCAAAATCAGACTCATCCCGAAAGCAGGAAAGAACCATACTCAAGCAGAAAACTACAGACCCATCTCACTACTGGAAACACCCGGGAAAATATTGGAAAAAATAATTAACCACAGACTCAGAAATTTTCTTGACCAAGAAAATAAATATAATCCGAGACAGCACGGCTTTCGAAAAAACCGAGGAACCAACACAGCAATAGCTTTAATATACGAGTCAATCGCAAATGCTGCAAGTAACAGAGAACAATGTAATATAATTTTAAGAGATGTTTCAAAAGCGTTTGACAAAGTCTGGCATGAAGGAATGAAGTATAAAATAATCAAATTGGATATGCCTACCAACATCACAGCACTACTGTGTAATTTCTTAGATAACAGAAAGGCTAAACTTATCATTGACAACCATCTAGGACAAACCTTCAACCTATATAGTGGAGTTCCCCAAGGGAGCAACATATCACCAACATTATTCACTGTATATACGGCAGATATGCCGCAACCACGGCAATCAGAATATATAGCATATGCAGATGATGTTACACAGATAATCAGGTACCCGGGAAAATCCAAACAAATGATGGCCATTAGAACATGCAGAGAAATAGAGTTAATAAACAACTATGAACGAAAATGGAAGATAAAAACCAATGTCCAAAAACTCCAAATAATTCACATCGCAAAAATGAACCCATGCCCTATTATCATTAACAATCAACAAATACCATATGTTGCCAAGGGAAAAACACTAGGACTCAAGATCTCCAGAAGCGGAATAATCCCTCACATCAATGAAAGATTAGCTATGGCAAGATCACAACTTACAAAACTTAGAAGATTCCGCCAATTGAACACCAACACGCAATTGCACCTATATAAAGCACTGATCAGGCCACACTTAGAATACCCTCCGATACCTCTGAACACAATTGCAAGAACTAATCAGCTGAAATATCAAGCAGTGCAAAATACAGCCCTCAGAAGAGCGGCAAAACACCAACCACCATACTCACAAACAGTACAAGACATACACACAGAACACGGCATAGACCCACTCAACATCAGAATACACACCCAAGCAAATGCAATATGGGAAAAAATCCAACAAGAACAGGATCCCATACTTAGCAAACTAATTGATGAAAACAACAATATATCACATAGATGGTGGCCTAGAAGCAGGAAAAATGAAATTGAAGAACCAGAGCCTCTATATACAAAATAACAACAAAACAACAATAAAAAACACAACAAATATGAACCAAAAGATGGGCACAACTCTCCAGACACACAAGGACCTGGAGGGACCCCACAAATAAACAAAGACCAAAATAGGTCACAAAAAAAAAAAAAAAAAAAAAAAAAAAAAAAAAGATGAGGATCATCCCTACAGTGCCACAAGGACCTGGAGGGACCCCCCACCCCCACCCTAAGATAATATGCCCCATGGACACTTAGAATAACTTAGCTTAGCTTGGCTGAGACCGGCCTTCCCTAACACCTTGAACCTCTAATGCAGCACAGTTACGGAAGACAAAAAAACCCGTCTCCGCAAGGTGGATAGCCCACCTGCTGTTAACCTTCTCCTTTACTTCCCACTTCTGAACTTTACCTTGTACTTTATCCTTCTCCCACTCTTAGAGCTATGCTCTATTCTCTCCGTACAACCAACCAACCAATACTTTAGTTCCTTGCTGATACTTGTATAATCAGTTGTTGAAGCCGTTTGATGAGCGCAAAAAGTATTTTATGCCAAAAAGTGAATATCTTGGCAGACACTGACCCCAGCCACACGCTCTCGAGTAGACGATACCAGGACCCCAGCTACACACCCTCGAGTGGATGATACCAGGCCCCCATCCACACACCCTCGAGTGGATGATACCATGACTCCCGCCACACACCCTCAAGTGGATGACACCAGGACCCCCAGTCACACACCATTGAGTGGATGATACCAGGTCCCCTCGAGTGGGTAATATCGTCATCATCATCATTGTTGCTCTACTTACTATAACATAATCGCCTCGGGTTCTATGCCTTCCCTACCCATCATCATGGCATTCAAGTAGAAAAATTGTGTTACCTTCAAATAAGTACCAGCGCAAGAGAAAGGAAAACTGGGCTGGATATCTTAAAGAAATAACCAGAAAACCAAGAGACGCCCTCCTCGTTTCGGAAAGGATCACGAAGATCTTATTGGATCCAGATTCAATTCCATATGGCGAAAAAAAAAACACTGAAAAATTACTTTTCCATATACTGATTCAATCTGGACCGAATCTTTGGTATTCAGAAGAAACACTGGGACACATGTCAGTTCTAAGAGGATGTATGATGCTGGAGTGGTAAATGACTTAAAAGTTCACGTAATAAAGACAAACGAATTATAAGTCCCGGAAGTTGACTGAGTTAATAATAACGAAAGTCACTATCTAGATATTCACTAGATCAAGAAAATTTGCAACGTGACTTTATATAACAAACGTGATCCCGATCTTCAACACGGGAGTTAACGGCGACACAAGACTCCCGAGCGAGTACATAAAAAGTTATTTATCATAAGGTTGAAAAGTTTTATCCAAGAAGCATCTTGCCAAAATTTTCAGGTAAAAGTCTAGCTGGAGACTCTCACTGAAAGGAGAAAAGTTTACCCAAGTAAAAACACTACTATGGCCAGTGCCGTAGCTAGGGTAGGGCGGGAAGGGGTAGCTGCCCAGGGTGCAGCTGGTTGGGGGACCCACTCTGAGCACTAAACACAGGTCTTCTTCATGCCTCAACATATGACTGAAATTTTGGCAAGATGTTTCTTGAATAAGACTTTTCAACCTTATGATAAATAACTTTTTATGTTATGCCATTTTCAAATGGCATAATTCGTGACGTCGACTTCTGTGAATAGAATCAGACTCGCAGACGTACTCAGTCTGGCTCAGTGCCTTTTGAACGTTGGCGTGTGAGGTTTGGTTTTTGACAGGTGTGGGCAGTGTGGTATAATACAGCTTTTTTTTATGCTGTATACCGTAAACTGTTGCCAGTAAAGTGATTAATATTCATAAAAAAATAAAGGTCAATTTATAGTAGATGACATAATTAGAATCTTGGGGATTTTATCTTTGTGAATAATAGTTTAGACAATTCAAAGACACTTTTATTCTATGACGTTTCCATCGCAAATGACCTGACCTGACCTGACCTGACCTAACCTAACCTAACCTCCTAGCCGGTGCGCTCAGCCTCCCTTGCTCCCCCCCCCCCCCTCAGCATATTATAGCCTCATTTAATCAGTCTTTTGACAGCAATACTACAGTAGTGTAAGATTGGAAGCATAGGTAAAATTTCAGATAAATATATTTTATCTTAAATCCTGGGGTCATTATGCTCGTTACCCGCCATTAACCCCGGAAGAGGGTACGAACCTTCACAACAACATTACTGCTTGAGCTTTGCTTACTCTCGGGCTTCAGTTCTCATTTCTACATTTAGGGGAATACTGTGTTGACTCTGGCCACAACTCCTTCCCTCCAGAACTTATTATTTTCTAAGAACTGTTTCCCATTGCGAGGGAACAATTATACAACTTATGTTTGCTAATAGCTTGCTGGTTCTTTACGAGCAAATAAGATATTCACTTCACGTTGTCATTTTAGTACGAACTTAAGTAAATCGTCTATATTTAGTCATCTTAAGCTTTCGTGAGGCTAAGAGTGTTTACCAAGATGTTCCAACTGTGACCCAGAATAGGAATATTTTCAATGGTCTTCAGGCAAGATGAAACTAAAAAAAAATTACCTTGTGTTTCAGTTATACACAAGTCTCGCTTCACTCTCCGACGTTGTGTTTGACTTTACGGATGGTCAGTTCCATTTGATTTCCTCGTCGACTTAGAGTCTATACAAATGTTCCTTAAAGACAATCAAACATATCCTGTACTTGATTCTCTTAGCATTTATTATCGAAATTTTAAACATTTCAAAGACACATTTACTAAGACACTTGTAAATATGAATAAGTAAGAATATTTTCTATTGATCGTTTATACAGTGTTTATGTGCAAGTGTTAGACCTATGACGTCAGCAGTATGAGAGGGCAGAGTGACGTCACCCACTAATCATCAGGTAAAAATTTTCTGTGAGAATGAAACCTCCATTTAACAAACTATATTGAGAGGGAAGTCCGTTAAATCGAAGTCATTTATGTAAAACCTCCATTTAACGGTCTATATGAAGAGAGAAATCCGTTACATCTAGGGTCCGTTATAAGTAGCCCCCCCCCCCCCCCCCCAATCTACACGATATACAGGTCTGACATGCCACCGCCTACCCACGGAGAATGCATAACCTATGCAGATGACGTCACCCAAATCAGCCGACATCCAGACAAGGCCAAACAGATGATGGCACGAAAAACAGCCCACGCCATCAAGCAAATAAACAATAATAAAAAAGCCGGAAATTTCAAACTAATACGCAGAACCTAAAGATCATTCACACTGCAAAAACAAACCCAGCATCAATCACAGCCAACACCGAACATATACAATACTCCAACGAAGGAAAAATACTGGCACTCACAATAACAAGAACAGGCATAGCAAAACACATAACGCAAAATGCTTGCCCAATCACAACTTACAAAACTACGAGGATTCAGCAAAATGGACACCAGCATTCAACTTTACCTATTCAAAGCACTTGTCCGCCCCCACCTGGAGTACCCACCAATACCACTCGGTACGATCAGCAGAACCAGTCAACTTATACTTCAAGCAGTATAAAACAAAGCTATTCGTAGAGCATCAAGGCACCTTCCCCCATCCACCGGTCAAGAGTGTTCTAATGATCGAGGCTTTAGCTTCTTAATTCATGCTCGCACGGTCTGACACTCGCGCGGATGCTTGTGCGGACGCTCCCACGTACTGTACATGTATAGACCCTTGCACATATACGGACGCACGTACGAACGCTGGCACAGGCGCTGTAACGAACGCACGCACAACCGCTTGCACGGTCAGCATTTCCAAATCCCCTCCAGCAACTCGGTGGGGGTGGGGGGTGGAGGAAAGAGTTACCTAATCTTATTCAGTTCTCGAGTTGAAGATACCCATGTAAACAGACATTTAACCATTGTTGTACTTAGTTTCTGGGTAATTTAGAGAAGCTCAACATTAGTAACAATAAGCTCATTATAACAAGGACAAGTTGGAGAGTCGGACATAAATGATACACAAAAGTTGATTCCAATTATAACTTCACAATTTAAACCTTCGTGGACTTGAATGCGATTACACAACTCTATTCTCAGAACCCGGAGTGAATCCTCCTACGACACGGATAGTTAGTTACCTGTTGCATATTTTTTAAACCACAGCCGAAGAACCCGAGGTGGTTGACTTATCTGACGGATGAAGAAATCTAGACTTGTCATTCAGCAGCTGAGTATTATACTTATCATACACATTTGTAAATCTTACAAATTTATACATATCATGCAAGTTTATACAAAGAATTTAAGCTACATTTATTCATACACTGCAGCAGAAGAACCCGATGTTGCTGACTTGCCTAATTGGTAAAGGACTTGTAATTCAGTATGTGGGTGTTATACATATTATACAAATCTATACGAGACATAATACATATTTATACACCGTAATGGTAACTTGACCACACTGGCGAACGAATCTGATCTTGTGACAGAGGAAGGAGATTTTTTCTGATATCAATACTATAACTTTTCTCATTTACTTCAGTATGTAACACAGAGCCATTTATAGTCTCAACGAGGTTATGAAGCCATTCTGACCGATTGAAGAAGAATATATATATTAGCCAAGTTGGGTGTTTTCTTACATAATTGTTGTGGAGAAAACTTATCGTATGAACTCCTGAGGATCGTGAGTGTGTGTTTGTCATGAACATCATCTACACGTAATTACTGTACTACTACTATTTTACTCTTACTACTTGTTTATTGCTATTTGTACTACTAATACTACCCCCTTCTTTTATAAAAATGGCCTCCAGTCTCCCCTAATAGCCACACTTTCGCCGCCATTTTATTACCTTAAAATTAAATATCCTAATACATAAGTAGCAATCCTAGCTGTGCTGAGTTAGTTAAGCAGCAGATCTATGCGGCATTCAGTGACTGTAGCCTCATAGCCAATATCTGCAACTGTTGTCGGCTTTAGGGCCGATGCCCTCGTTCCCCTGAGGCAGAGCAAAGCAGACCTAAGGAGAGAGAAGGACAGTCGACATCTCAACTAGGCTGTAACATAACTTCTGGGCTGCTGCTTCTGTTCGGATAGCACCTCCGCGAGTCTGGCATAGAAACATCTTGCACTTGGTCCCATCTCGCCAGGTTACTACTACCACCACTACTACTGTTATTATTACTATTACACTACTACTACTGTTATTACTACTCTTACAATACTACTATTAATGTTACTACTACTCTTACAATACTATTACTATTACTATTAGTACGGACTTAGGCTATTACTGTAATGTTATCAGAGATATAGAATTTCATTATTATCAAAGGTATTCGGACAAAAACCTCTGAATTTTATATCCCATATCCCAGGATTTGACCGTAATCCTTAAAAAAAATGGCTTCATCTGTATAATAGTTTTATATAGTGACTACTGTTAATTCACAATGTCAGTTTTTTCTCACACACGTATCAATATTTTCCAATTTATGCATTATAATTTTGCTATGTAATATAACGTGAACTTTAAAACAATATTGAAGAGTTATAATCGTTTTAAAGTTCTAACCAATCTTGAAAATTTGCATATAGGTGTTTCCATTACCACTGAGCCTTGTGCATCAATTGCCAGCATCGAGACTAATAATTTAAAAAGTTATATCTCATTGTTTTTATTGTTGATATCGACGAATGTAATTACTAACCTTGGAATATTCTTAAACACCTTAGTTGTTGAAGAGTAGCAATAACATAACATTAACAGAAACACTAACACCAACACTAATTCGTATTTACAAAACTTTCCCTAAGGTAATGTGAACAAATGTTGTAAATTTAATATTGACAGCTTTAACTACGACGAAATATGAATAGTGACATACGAGTCGAGGAATTAAAAGACATGTATTTCATTCTCAAGGACAAAAAACATCAGTGTATTTCCTTGACTTATTAATCTGTTTACAAAGGCGTTTGATCTCTTATCTTCACAACACACGTGACTAAAGAGATTAAATCCTTCATAAACACTGTATAGATAAGATCACATTACGCAACTTCAGTGGACAGTAGTTAGTTTACCTGTACGAGTTTGCTGACCGGGAGACCTGAAGCTTTATCTAAGGTGTTGGTCGTGGTTTTCGTTATTGTCGTTATTATCGTATTGGTTGGTGTTCGTATCGTTTTTCACAAGGGGGTCGTTGTTGTCCTAGTTGGCTGTGTTTGCGGTTGTAGTTGTCGTTATCGTAGTCGTAATTTGCTGTTTTTATGGTCGTTGTTGTCATCATCGTTACTGTGGTCATCATAATTGTCGTTATTGTCGTTGTCGTCATTACAGTCGTTAGTATCCTTGTTTGTGTTGTTATCTAGTAGTATCACCGTTAATAATTTTACCTCTAAGCAAACAATTAAAACAGCAACTTCTTTAAAAAAAATTTTTTTACGTTTATCCTTGAAATTGTGTAAAAAATGTTTCATCTTTAAATCTGCCTCAACAAAATCTTATAGGGCGGTCTGTATTATACGTACGTCTCTACACGTTGGCATTTACACTCAAAACGAAGCCTCAAAACTTGACATTTCAACTCATACAAAACTCCGTCAGTAAGTATTCTTTTAAGTTTTCAGTGACAGTCAGTCCTCTCGTAGCTGTCAGAATATGAGCGGCACACTCGAGTACCTCAACCCGCTGACGTCAGAAACTTTAACATTAACACTAAAAGTTAACAGTTCTCACATTCCTAATACTGGTCTTATATCATTACCTGCGTCTCTTCGATTGATCACACACCTGGGGGAGCGGTCTGTGTTTGTTTATTGAGGGTAAGTGTCCGTAACGTAAAATGTAGGTGGTCACAGCTTAAAAGCGTAAAGATAATTCTTAAGGATCATTAATTTTCGAAAACCATAACATTAATATTGTAATTGCCTGTGTCTGTTACACCGATCACTCAACTGGTCTAAATCTTCTAAAAGTGTTCTATAAGTCCTCCTCCACATTGTCGTCGCCGCCAAATATCATTTCTGCAAACCCATACAGTCGCCGTCACTTCATGACTTACTGCATAGAAACAGTATTTGTCACAGCCCTGTCATCAATCTTTTATTACCTGTGTCTATCACGCTGTTCGCCCTCCATGTTTATTGTCGGCAAATATCAGTAATACGACGTTGTATTCGACAAATGGATTTTGGTACATCTCGATCATAGTGTCCAAAAAAAACGTGATGCTCTCTGTACACGCAATGAATATGCCATTCGAATATTCATGGTGTGTCTGTTTGTAAATTCATTTATATCTAGTTTTTTTTTCACGCTTTCAACTTTTGAAATGTGCTCTACAAATGCACATCATAGAGCAAGAGTTTTTATCACTTTTTTTTTCTCACAAAATAACAAACAATTTGGGTATGCCAGCTCCCCCCCCCCCCCCCCATCCTCATCCCACGATTTTCTAGTCGCACCGTATACTGATTTCTTCAAAAGTTCCATTGTTATATTTCCTCGTAATTGTACAGGTAAATGAGAGTTATGTTTCTGGTTACGACGATCAAGTATAAGGCCAGAAGACGGACCATTATTCATTGTTTTTGTTATTTTATTGTCACACAGGACGATATCGTTACCTGGAACGGTCAGACAAGATGGGTTGTCGTGAGGTCGTAAATGTCTTACTGACATGTGAAGTCTCACAACCCTTACTGTGACACTACAAGGTATCCTACATGGATCACACTACAAGATATCCTACATGGATTACACTTTATTTAAACTTCCTGGTACAGAGGATACACGTGAGGACACCGTTAGTCTAAGTGTCCGCCAAGGTTCATTTACCCTGAAAGTGACAGGATATGTTCTTCTTCAGTTACCATCAGTTTTATTGTCGCCTGAACCGTCAACAAGACCAGGAAACATCGACGGCCCCGGGACACTAATGCCAGGTGGCTCACAGTAAGCCCACCTTGGCACTCACCCCGGCATGACCAAGTCCACATTGTTGTGCAGCTCACGGCCACTTGGCCACATATGAATTCGTCATTGACCAAAAGACCAAGAAATAAACCTCTGTAAATATTATAAGTCCATTGAGCTGCACAGTCCACAGAGGAAGATTATACCCGCCAAGGATCTCGGACAATAATGTTTGTAATTATAGTGAAGTGCACATCACCATTTCATGAATATGTGCGTATTATGTTGATTTGGTCTTTTACTGATGCGATAATGCAAATAATATGTATGATGTTTCAACTGTTTAAGGAAAGAAACAAACTGTGCACCTCCTTCACAAACCATCAAGTACAGTACCTACAGTAGCCTTGGCTCATCCTCACGACGAGGAATATGTTGTCTCTCTTATAAGACATTGTACCTCTTTCTTATCATAGGGACGAATAAGGTTTAAGTTAGTTCATTATGTTATGTCTGTGTTTCTCATTTAAAGAGTATGGGATTTTCTTCAAAAGTTCCATTGTTGTATTTCTTCGTTATTATGCAGGTTAATGAGAGTTAGGTTCTAGCAAACGAGGACCAGATATAAGGCCAGGAGAGACGGATCACCTTGAACAGTGCTTAATAACCCTGGTAGATGAAGCACGTATATTACCTGGTGAACGGTGCTTAATAATCGTAGTACTTAAAACACTTAAATCCAAACAACAGCAATAACAATAATAACAGTAGCAACAACAACACCAACAACAAGAAAAGCTACAACAACAATGACAAAAGCAGCAACAACAAGAGTAACAATAGCACCACCACTACCACCACCAACAGCACCACCAACAACAACAACAATGACAAAAGCAGCAGCAACAACAACAGCAGCAGCAATACCGTCAGGCAACTATCATACCTGGAGTAATTATTAATGGCTCCTATACCAAGCATGATTTACTTCCTGATGAGAAACACTTATAGTTATTTGTTCTTATTTACAATTATGCTTCGATCACCATAGCATAGATCATCAGAATTGACAATTTATAAAATTTAATAATTCAAGGAGTTCAAATGTGTTTAGGTGTGACGTCATGGAGGTTGGAATTAATATCGTTCGAAGATCTATTGTGTGGTTGACATTATGTGGAATGATATTTTGGTGGCGGGTTTGTCCTATGTCAGGGTGTGCATGTGTGTAGCTCATGTTCCTGCATGATTTACTGTTAGCATGATGGTGCATGAGTTTGTTGTGTATTATCCACAGCTGTGCATACGTTATATCACTATGTGTGCGTGTTCGTGTGTGTACACCATTAAGCATTGTCATCCTGGCAGCGGCTCTGAAAGGCCTCACCGTGATTTCCTCCATAATGACAGAAAATTATAGTTTGTGTAGATATCAAAAGATTCTTTCGAACCTTTTTTTTTTACGTTCAGAATCTTATAACTTTTGTAAATGACGTTCATTATTATATCATCCCGTGATTCGTCTCAGAATCTAAGTCGAAGAAGGAAGGAAAAACTCATCGACAAATTGTAAACTTTCATTAGGTTAAAGTTTACTCGGGGTTTTCACATGACGTACATTTGCTTAAATATATACAAAAGATATTACAGTACAATATATGTGCTAGGACTAAAACAAAGAGAAGAAAAAAAAACACGATATATTTGTTAATATAAATAAATCACAATTAGACCTTAAATCTACCAAACCAAAAATAGCCAAAAGTCTCCTAAAAATAAACAAAACTCGTGAAAAATATCAGCCTGCAGTTATAAAGTGTTTTAATCACCGTGTGTGCCAAGGTTCACTCAGTACACTCTTTAAGATGATGACAATTATGACCAAAACTGTGTGAATATTTCTACTTCTTGTCTTAATCACTTTATTTATGTTACTCCAAACTTCTCTATTTCACGTTTTTCATCTTATTTGTAGGTTAGGTTAGGTTAGGTTCGGTACTACTTGTTCCGTCCTGCAGTAAAATGAGAGGAGTAAACACAGGAGACAGGTAGACAGGGTATACCGTCAATAGCAATGACTAAGACACTGTCGAGGACAACCCAATGAGCATAAAGTCATCATACTCAAGATGTTAAGTCATTATACTCACAGGGTTATTTTATCATACTCAAGGTGTTAACTCATTATACTCAAGGTGCTAAGTCATCATATTCAATGGGGCTAATTTATCATACTCAATACATTAAGTCATCGTACTCAAGGGGTTAAGGATCATTCAAATATCCCTTGACGTAAAGTTCTCTCCAACCTTAATAAAACTCCCCACAAAAACTGACGACACAAATATTCACCCGGAAATATAATTTTCATTAAAAGGTAAATAATTTAATGTGATGTGAGCTGACGAGAAGGTTCCTGAAAGACCTCCCTTCCCCTCTCTCCTCTGTGTAGTGTGATGAAAGTTTCATGCCATTGAAGTACTGTACTGTTACCTCATTGCTGTAACTGTCTACGGTGTCCGGCTATCCCGAATCTATCCAACTAACACAATAGCTTCTGCGGTGTTCGGCTACATTGAATCCTTCCATCTTACCACAGTTCATTAACTTTGTATCTATCTCGTTGTTGTCTTGTCACTTGGGAAACAATCAGTCACATTCACTTCATCAGCGTCACAAAACACAGAGGCCAAGACGGATTACTGAGACAACCTCTATAAGGAGGAGGAAGAAAGACCCAGAATACGACCATTGTTATTCCTTCACTTCTCATTGTAGATCAAAGAAGTAATATACACGTTTGATGGCTTCTATTGTTGTGTCTGCCTTTAGAAGAGACCTTAACCAACATACCATCAGGATCTTCTTGATGCGGGTTTGTTCTCACGCGGGAATTCAATTACGACCGATTGATGCAGAATGGAGTTGATCACCCGTTTTTCATCTCAGTTTCCTTGGAGAGCTTTAACTTAGGCCTTTAAGGATTGTTTTCTTGTGGGGTGTTTTAATCTGTACCACCAGTTAGTCATTATGATTCTAGTACTTGAGATAATAGATAATTTTAGGAGAAATTTGTTGAAGGGCGTTTATTTCAGGATATGTTATGTTAGGTTAGTATAGTTAAATTAGGTTAGGTTAGGTTAGGTTAGGTTAGAATAGGTTAAATTAGGTTAAGGACGGAGTAGTCTATCATGAATATATATGCCCTAAATACTGCCCTCATGGATGTTGACCTGGACGCCTATGACAAAAGGTATACCGCTACTACCTGAAGGAGGGAACAAGTGGGAACACAGAGTTGCTGGAGGCGGGGGAGGGGGGGGGCTGGTGGACAAGGACTCGCATACTCGCCTGTACCCTGAATGGTGATAAAACATGACTGTTTTTTTCTACTCTCCTTATTGGTGTTGAAGTACGGCGTGTGTTTGGGTTTCATTCTGTCTACGTTATTAATTTCTCTATTGCTTCTGTGTTGGGTATACCAAGTGACTCAGATACTCCAGATGTATTTATAGATGTAAAAGTTCATCTCCCGGTCCTAATAATTTTAACAAAGTATTCCCTGAACCTTTTAGCACAATGAGGACAATACCTGCGTCAGTCAAGCGTAAGTGTGAGTGATGCATCAACAAGTTTTGACGGAAGAGGACATTGTTATTTCTTGCCTTAATAAATAGTCTCGTCTCGTTCTTCGTCTTCTTTCTTCTTGAACTGAAGGTCTTCTCTTACT
Organism: Homarus gammarus; assembly: GCA_958450375.1. Taxonomy (NCBI): domain Eukaryota; kingdom Metazoa; phylum Arthropoda; class Malacostraca; order Decapoda; family Nephropidae; genus Homarus; species Homarus gammarus. The sequence goes on from CAUDMG010002610.1 coordinate 164,138, forward strand.
TGATGTAACAGAATAAAAGATTACGTCAGAGGAAGAATAAGATCTAGTTACTATATTTTAATGAGCAAAATCACGATGGTAAACTCAGCTTTTATCCCGTATTCAGTGAATTGCACATAATACTGATCTCAGGTGTTAATGTAGGTGTGGGGTGTAAACCCTCTGTCTCTCGTGTTGTGTTCTGTCCTTTTCTAGCTTTCTCTGTCTACTTGTCTATGTTTCTGCTTCTCTGTCTGTCTCTCCATCTATCGATATCTCGTGCCTCTCATTATCAACCAAAACAATATCTAGCGACGCACGGAAAACTGTACAACGTGAGTGATACAACTATGATCACCCAATGTGTGTAGGAGGGAACATGGGATGACTTTGTATGACAAAGACAAGGATTGAAGTTATAAACTTGATGATTTTGTGTCAACAACAGTCATTTAAGTATAAATAAAAAGGATGTATTTAATCTCTCCCTTACACACACACACATATATATATATATATACATATATATAGTACACACATTTTGTGATCAGTACAGTTTTTTAATTTAACCCCCTTTAATTAGTTATCACTAAGTTTTGAATCTTATTTGTAAACTATCAATTCAGTTCCGTCAGCGCACTACCGATTCGAGCTTTCTTTTACAAGTGGAATATCTACTTTTCAATTGGATTCATAATGGGTCGACAGCCATTCAACTGAGGCTGAATGTCTCCAAAAATATCTGGAAAATAAGTGTGTCAAGAGAGCGGACTGGGTTTTTTAACTCTAAAAGTAGGGCATCGGTTCACTAGATATCGTCTCTTTCTCTCTCCCTCCCTCCCTCTATCTATCTATCTAAATGTCTTTGTGTCTGCATATTTATCTATCTGTCTGTCAGTCTCGCTCTCGCATTATCTTTCAAACTATCTATCTATCTATATATCTATCTATCTATCTATCCGTCCGTCTGTCATTGTGTCTGCATATTTATCTATCTGTGTCTGTTATCCATAGATTTTTTTTTATTATTTTATCAGTTGAAGGAAATTTGAACCTTCTGTCTCTCGCTGTAACAAGTGAGTTAATATTAGTTTTAAAGGGAGGTGACTCACCACTGCTCCCCCCTAACTGCGTGAAGCTTATCATTTATGTCCCTCCTCTGTGTGTGTGTGTGTGTGTGTAAATCCCTACGTGGATAAGATAAATCTTGATAAAATCACACGGGAAAAGGGAAACAACGGTGATATCTTGAAAAAGAATCAACAGTAAGGCCAACCCGTCACTGTACCATTCTATAAAACTCCACATATTTGCAAATAAATTTTATCGAAATAGACGTTTTCAAGAGATATTTTGGAATGTCCCCAGACGAAAGCCTCTCCACTCATAACCGCCCACATGCACTGGTCGTACATTATCAGCGTGACCTTTCACCAAAATAGTTGGAGAGGTCAATGTTTTAACCTCCAGTCACAGGGTCAACACGAAGGGTATATCTGTCTCCGGAGTTGTATTCCACCCACACCTGACACAGTTGACAAGAGAAGCATTAACACAGATGCTAGCGACCAGGGATGTGTCAGGTTATGAGATGCACGAGAGTTGACGTACAAGGCATGTGTTATTAACTGTGGGGATATGTCAAGTTTCATCTTAGCGCGTAAACTTATATATTTTAAACTGGCCAACTATTCAGTTATTTATACAAATAAATTAAGGAGTTAGAAAATATATATGACATCTTAGGTATTTTTTTTTTTTTTACAAAATTTTATTGAAAACTACCTGTGTGATATCATCAGTAAACGTAGGGTCTTAGTACACGACTTATTTTAAACATACTAACTAATAACACTTATATTGGATTATCTTACACCCGTCAATAATATTACCTTCCCTTGTTCCCCACGCAATCCTTGACTAATTATAAATGCATGACACAATCTTATCTCGACTACCAGCTAACACTTGCTTCACCAACATCACCACCACCACCAACACCACTACGACCACTACTGCCATAAGCACCACCACTGCCATAAGCACCACTACTACAAATCACCATCACCACTACAACTACTAATCACTACCACCACCATCAGAACCACCACCACCATCAGAACCACCACCACCACCATCAGAACCACCACCACCATGATCAGAACCACCACCACCACCACCAGCAGAATGTAATGACAAGAGGAGACGCCGACCACCTCGCCCGGGGCCATAACTATATGAAGAAGGTTCGTGTCCTAAGATGAAGCGGTAAGGTCGAGTACCACATATTACAGGATGTCTCAAAGTTGTATACAAGCTGCCTTACAGATTTTCGTTGGGAGCGCATGAATGTTTGTATTACACAGCAACATCGTCCTCACTTGTAGGAGACCTCGCATATCAACAAATGAGGACAATGTTGTTCTTGTAATATAAGCATTCACGCGACATCCACCAAAATATGTAAGCAGTGTGTATACATCTATCTGAAACACGTTTTACATCAGCCGAGTCTCATCCTGAAACCTCTACGAGTTGTATATCCTCAGCGACCAATAAGGAAAGGTCAGAGAGCCATTCATATCACCCTATCTTTATTCCTTGTTTGATGTCCCTGGGAAATATCTTTGAATAGTATATCCTGAGACTTTTGTCAGAGGATGAAGTAAAAACGCCTGTGATGAGCAGATCAAAGTTTGTCATTTAAAGTCGACAAGTCAGTACTGTTGTGCGTCTGAGAAGCTTCCCACTGTATGTATATTATGTATGCTGTATGTATATTATGTATGCTGTATGTATATTATGTATGTGCTCCATTTATACACATTATTTATTCAGCCTAACTAGCAGCGTGTAGCAATGTATTTACCATGTCCCACACGCTTAATTAATGTGCCTGGCGACATATGGAAGCTGCTAATGTATCACTTGCCACATGTCGCCTGAAAGGCTAGTTGACCCCCCAGACAGAGTAAGGAGAGCCACCTCGCTTGTGTATCTCTGTTTGTCCAGTAAATAGAACCTACGAAAACTCTACAGGTGTTTGTGTTCGCTCCTGTAGATAGAACTTGGTACCCAGAACATATACACCCACCACTTGTGACAGTTTGCCTGCCAGACACCTAAAAGACGACTTATAATTATAACTTAAGGAAGCTCTACGAGAAATAATGGTTTAAGAGACTTATTAGTTTCGTAGAATGCATAAAAGTAAAGCCACTTAAGGTTTCATTAGATTGCATTCCTTTGGACTTAATATTACCAACGAATTGAAGTGAATGCTCATTGTTTTATTGAATTCCGATGATAATTTTCTCATATTAAATAAAAGGATGTGTTTGCATCATCGTCTTATGAGTCTTATTGAACGACTTAATCCATCTACGATCGTTTAGCTGCATCGCTATTTGTTCCTTGGTCATACCTTCAACTTATATACCCAGTGAAGATTTTAACAACACTTCCACAGTTCCAAACAATAACTGGTTCTCGCATAGATACACACACCACCTAGTACCCCCATAGTACCACAAACAACCACCTTGCATCACCACAGATACACACACCACCTAGTACCCCCATAGTACCACAAACAACCACCTAGTACCCCCATAGCACCACAAACAACCACCTAGCATCACCACAGATACACACACCACCCAGTACCCTCATAGCACCACACACACACCACCTAGTACCCCCATAGTACCACAAACAACCACCTAGCATCACCATAGATACACACACCACCTAGTACCCCCATAGTACCACAAACAACCACCTAGCATCACCACAGATACACACACCACCCAGTACCCCCATAGCACCATACACACACACACCACCTGGTATCCTCACACCCCCACACACCACCTGGTATCCTAACAGCCCTACACACCACCTGGTATCCTCACAGCCCTACACACCACCTGGTATCCTAACAGCTCTACATACCACCTGGTATCTACACGGCCCCACACACCACCTGGAATCCTCACACACCCACACACCACCTGGAATCCTCACACACCCACACACCACCTGGTATCCCCACAGCCCCACACACCACCTGGTATCCCCAGAGCCCCACACACCAGCTAGTATCCTCAGAGCCCCACACACAGCACGTCACAGCGTCTTGGTTCTCGCTCAGGTTGTGGTCATGTCAGCTGTGTCTTGAAGGACGAAGGTTTACACTTAGCTCATTCGTCGTCTACAATGATGATGGAGAGAGAATAGTTTACCAAGGTTGATAACTTACGTGGAGTGTGTGTGTTTATGGATAAATGTGTCCCCACACAGCTGTCTGTCACTTATAAAATTATTTCATCATACTAATTCGGTGTAATGACGTCACAGGCTGAGGCACATCAGGGTTGCCCGCTCCTCGTTATCATTACCATGCAAATGAACCTCATTTTTATTCATCAGTCATGATTAGCTTCTTCCAAAACACACTGATTGTACGTCGGGGAGGAACAATTATTAGCAATGGTGTCTGCAATAACATGGCAGTTAATACGACTATTATTGGCGACATGTGGTAAAATGGTCAGCATGCTCGCCTCGCAAGCGAGTGGATTCGGGTTCGATCGTCGGGTAAGGGGAAACTGTAGTCAAGTTTCTTTACGCCATTTAATTTGCATTTGTCTATCCAGCTGTAATTGGACAACCTGGATGTTAATTGATTTGCGGATCGTGTTCAGGGGTAATGGTCAACCAGTGCAGTTGGCGAGTTGTCCGGGCTTCTTGGATTATTATTCCTTGGGATTGGTTTATACGACTAGTTAAAATGGGGTGTGGTGGTTGTGTTGGCGACAGGTTCTACACCTTAAAACAAATTCACGCCTAGGTGGCCCTAGGCTACCTGAATAGTAAATAAACGAAAGAGCTGTTGTGGTAAACTGTTGCAATTTTCACCAATCTTCTGGACTGCCTGAGTTGGTCAACGACCTTACTGTCCTGCTTCGCTGTGCCCGCCCTCAAGGGTGAATGCCAGCTTTTACTCTCTAGAAATAACGTGGATAAAAGCTAGAGAGATTAACGAGAAACTAGTTTATACTTTGACTTTCCTAACAAAAAGTATTCAGTATCAGTATCCACCAAAAATAGGCATAAAACCTTTGAACAGCATTTCCCAGTTAAAATATAGACATAGTTAAACGTAATGAGATACTAAAACTGAAAAACAAAATAACCAATAGGACCCGGTCAACAAAACCAACATTTAACAACATACAAATGCAAATGACCAGAGAAAAGTCTTACACAAGCTCCATGACCCCGAAACTTCACATCATATTACTCTGGCCGACACTAATGATGCTCTCACCAGGATGGGAAGCAGTGTGTGTCGGATACTGCCTGAGGTTCTGTCTAAGTTACAGTGTTGAGACTCTGGTGTAAGAGGTTTTATTCCCAAAGTGGTGGTCGTGGGTAGTGTGGGATGATGCCCTGAGTGGTGCTTAGTCGGGAAGTTAAGAGGTGTGTGGATGGTGGGTGGGTTGGCGAGGGTAGTGGGTAGTTTTGGTCCGTTGATGGTACCTGGAACTGAGAGTTATGATCTAAAAGGTACTTTTTTACTGTGGTTATGAACTTAGTAGTGGTAGATAATGAGTAGTTAAGAATTAGGTGGTTACGAGCATGTAGGTAGTTATAGTGTGTCCAAGGTGCTGGTGGATAGTGCGTAGTTATGATTTATGAGGTCGTTGGTAGTTGTGAACTATATATAGTCGTGGGTGAGAGTTTATATCATAGGTAGCGTGTTTGTGACCCTCGGAAAAGGAGGCAAACGCTCTATCCACTCGGCCTCCTCCGCACTACTCAGTGGTAAGTGGATATAACACAACAGTTAGAAATGAAGCATAATGATGTGGGTGATAACAAGCTGCGACTGTTATAGGTAATACCAAACCAAACCTGAGAGTTACAAGATAATTCTTCATTAACTTACGTTCACGAACTAATTTGTACAACAACAGCAAAATTTACTTCGTGGTCCAGACATCAACTAAATGGAGTGCGCAAGACCCTGACACACAGACACACAACTGTTCATCGTTGCTGGTGAACGCTGTGACTGTCTTACAGTGCCATCACCAGAGAAAAGTTGTCATTAATATTCTAAGAGAAAGGCTCCTTCACCAGTGAGTCTTTTTCTGGTATCAAATTATTGTAAAACTATAACAGGATTTCGTCTCTTTGCATAAGTAGATGGAGAAACTTGAATGCAGAGGAAGATGATTTTGTAATCTGAATTGGAAACGGGAAGAATAGCTTGAAATATAAGTTGAAAGCAGGACTTAATATTCGATTATTTTGCAGATAATTTTGACGTGAAATTCTTTGGAAAATATATTTGTTTCAGGAACTTTATATTGTTAGAAACTTAATAATCATCTAAACTTTTTGGCTAAGGGTAATTCAATTTCTTCATAGAGTTCAACAGAAGCGGTAGTGTTTGTAGCCGAGTAGCAAGACGAACTGTTGTATTGGGTGTCAGGCTGATGTCATACTAAGCAGACAAGGCAAAACTTTTCGGAAGAGACAATACAAAACGTCTTGGAGCCACACTGAGCAAACAGACCAGTCAGTTGTCTAAGAGGTGTCCAGTGATGAAGATGGCGCTCTAACAAGATAGTGTCATTTAGAGTCGAGGAAGAGCAAGACGAGGCAATGGATTCACCCTCTCGTGAGAAAAAGAACAACATACGATTTAACATCAGTCTTCTGTGTAGCTGTCAGAGGAAGAAATACCTGTTTTCTGAGAAACGCCACTCAAACTCTGAAATAAACCTGCGTTATATTTAAAAATAATCGACTGTTGCATTCATTCCAAGAGGGAAGGATATGCTGCCAGAAACCTCAACAGAACTTTTATAAATGGTTGAATCTGTGAGACTCAATAAAGGAGCATTCTTTAGAAATTACAATATCGTGCGATTGATGCTAAACTGACACTGCTGGTAACACTAGGCTCTACAATATGAAGATCAACAACAAACCGTAAGGAGTCCTGTAGCTTCTACTGCAGAATCCTTGTCAGAACATTCTAGCGCTGTTGCCAGCAATAGAGGAGTACAGCGAGTTACAAATGTGAAAAATTAGAAAAGCTAACTAATAATAAATGTAATAAAAACACCAAACACTAAATCTCATCTATGCGCATGACAGTCTATATACAGTAGATTGCCTGTGGTAAATTTCCCTCAAGTACAGAGAACAATACACTGTACGACAACAGTTTTGTGACCATCTACCCTCTCATGGTTCACTGCTCCTTCACGTCTTCTATCCTTACTTTGTTTCCGTTTGTCTGTCCATGTGTTAATTCTTCAATTCTCCACCCTTGTCTTTAATCCTTTATACTTCTTTAATTTCTCTCTATCCGTCTCCCCCTTGTCACCTCTACTCGCGTCACTCTCCTCTCACATTGCTTGTTCGTCTTTTATCTTTCATTATACAGTGAAATATTTCCTTGACCAGTGGCTGGAAGTAATACGAATTAGAACTATCAAATTAATTAATATACATATATATATATATATATATATATATATATATATATATATATATATATATATACACATACATACATACATACATACATACAGGTGGATAGATGTAGACACAGAACAGTAATGTCGTGGTACATCACTACAACAAAATTAAGTTTACTCAGACAGCAAAACTATGTATATATATATATATATACACACATACATACATACATACATACAGGTGGATAGATGTAGACACAGAACAGTAATGTCGTGGTACATCACTACAACAAAATTAAGTTTACTCAGACAGCAAAACTATGTACCCTGAATTATTACCCATTTCCCTTCCTAATGTGATTACTGAAATTATCTTAATCAAACGAAACACTAAAGTGAATTTCGGGTAAGTTTTCAGATGTTGAATTACAACTTCATTACCAGACACACGAGAACAAATTCCAATGAATATATTAAACTCTGCCTCTCTCTGAGGAATGATATAGATGTGTTGGCAGACCTGGGTGTTGTTAGTGACGGGTGTGATGTGTGTTGGTAGCCCTGGGTGTTGTTAGTGGCTGGTGGGATGTGTGTTGGCAGCCCTGGGTGTTGTTAGTGGCTGGTGTGATGTGTGTTGGCAGCCGTGATTACTGTTGTTGACTGGCTTGAGGTGTGTTGGCAGCCCTGGGTGTTGTTAGTGGCTGGTATGATGTGTGTTGGCAGCCCTGGGTGTTGTTAGTGGCTGGTGTGATGTGTGTTGGCAGCCCTGGGTGTTGTTAGTGGCTGGTGTGATGTGTGTTGGCAGCCCTGGGTGTTGTTAGTGGCTGGTGTGATGTGTGTTGGCAGCCCTGGGTGTTGTTAGTGGCTGGTGTGATGTGTGTTGGCAGCCCTGGGTGTTGTTAGTGGCTGGTGTGATGTGTGTTGGCAGCCCTGGGTGTTATTAGTGGCTGGTGTGATGTGTGTTGGCAGCCGTGATTACTGTTGTTGACTGGCTTGAGGTGTGTTGGCAGGCCTGATTGTTGTCACTACCCCTAATACTGCTGTTGTAAAATTTCCTTGTGTATCCATAAACAAATTCGCAATTAATAAGGGTCATTTTCCGCCACATATCAGCAGTATCCGACAGTAATTGTTAGGGTTGATGCTGGTGCTTAGGGCGAATAGTGTGTGGATGGCGAGTAAAAGGTTAGGTTAGGTTAGGCTAGGCTGGTGTAATATCTCATAATAGAAGGTTGTACAGTAATATTGAAGGTCATAGTGTTCGCTAGGTCCAACATGCTCGTGATAAAAAGCTGTGGGCTAATTATAAGAAATTCCCCCCCCCCCCCCACCATCTGTGCCTGAATATTCACGTTCTCAGCTTGGGCGGACAGACAGACCATAAGCCGTAATCCGTATTAAACGAATATTTGGATTCCTGTCAATATGGTGCTGAAAAAATGATTACTTGTGTCTTAAGAAACAAACACTTGCATGGAGTACTCGCAGCTTGTACGAATTTCATGTTAGTATTTAAATTGCTGTTAAAATTAAGAATATCCACCTATATAACAAGGAGAGAGACGACAAATACGAGGACAGTAAGAGATGGATTCACACACAAGCGAACATGAAATAAAACTCATTTGAATTTAATTTATTATGGAAACAACATTACCTCTTGGCTGGTGCATCGCTGTTTACTGGTGAGGAATATATCTCATGGTCGACCTGCACATGTGGATGTGTGAGTGTGTGTATGTGTGCGTGTTATTAAGCGTATAAGTTCAAATTCCCTGGAGCTGTGGTTATGAATATCAATTTTGTTGTAAGGTTTGTATGATAATAATTAGCATGAGGTTCGCTGGACTGAAATATTTGACTTGAATTACTGGAATTATCCTAAATCTATATACTGATTACATGACTCATCTATTTCATCAAGTAGAAAGTCAGATTGGTAGTTGGTAATTAATTTCAGAATTAATAAAACACTTTTAGACAGTTTTTCCTAGTGTAAATCTATCATCATCCGACTTATAACATTTCTTTTCGGAAAATCCTTGTAAAACATCATTGCTCGCACACAACAAAATAAATATTGGCAAACATTTTCTGATACAATTTAGAAATTAGGTCAGTCAAGGTGGCACTAAGGTTAAAGGGAAGGGATCAACGATGAAAGAGAACTAGTGGGTGGACTTAGTGAAACGTGGGTTGTGTTCACCGTAGAGTTGTATACCCAACACGGTGAGTTGCCTCTATTTTTGTCGCTTTTACTCGTCATGTGGGAGATTTCAGCCTCCAGATACGTCCCTTGCCTTGAATTAGTAATGAAAAAGGATTAAGTTCTAGAAAAAAAATATAAATGAGTGGCAATTACAGCTGATTTATAAACCTTTTACAGGAATATTCACTTAAATATTTTACATCATGTCTTTCCCTGTGACATAGACCAGGCTATTTCTCAGAGCACAAACATTGCCATTCGGATATTCTAGTTTCCTGGATCCTGACCGAACTTGGCGGTCCTCCAACACACGAACACCAGTATACAGAGTTTGGATTCTCAAAAATAATCACACGTTAGTTTTTTGTCATCCTGGCTGAAGTTGGCACAGTTATGGTGCGGCACAATGTTGATGGCCGGATGGCGTCACAAAATGTTCTGAGTCCATGACTTGACTTGATGTGTTCTTTTATCTCTAGCCAAAAGAAATATTTTGACCCTTGTCCAGTTCTTATAGATCCCAACCTAGCCAAACCTGGCACTGGACTGGAAGTTTGAACCCATTAGGACTGGAATCCATCAGAACTGTGACCCATCAGGAATGGGACCCATTAGATCTTGGATCCATGAAAATTGCAACCCATCAGGACTGTGACGCACTAACCCAATCACAGAAATTTATGCACACAAGAATCGTTGATAATCCAAAACAATTCGATATTTGACGGCAGAGATAAAAAAAGACGGAGGTCATGCTGAAGATACTCCCGTTATATCTACGTAAGAGGAATTCTGGCAACGAACTTATTTATCTAACACGCTATAAGATTCAGATGATCCTGGAGTCTGTGTGTCGTTGTTTAGTTAAATAAATAACATAAGCTCTTCAATATTTATACCAGAGGGTTGTCGGGCAGTGTATGTCTGACGGACTGAGTATATTGTGGAGCGGAGGTCTGTTCACCACACTAGGTTGTTGTCCTGCCTCACACGCAAGGAGAGAGAGAGAGAGGGAGAGAGGGGTGCAGGAGAGGACAAAGGGAAAAGAATGAATGTACCACTGACTAAATCCCCTTAATTCTTACTTTTCCTCTCCATTATTTACTTCACTCACACCCTTCTTCCTCCTCTCCCACACAGCCGCTCCCACTCCCCTTACACCCCATCACAGTCCCTCTCACTCTCCCTTATATTCCTTCTCAACTCCCTTATAATCCCTCTCACTCTTCTTTACACTGCCACTCACTCTCCCTCCCTTATACCCACATCACGCTCTCCCTTACACTCCCGCTCACTCTCCCTTACACTCCCGCTCACTCTCCCTAACAACTTCTATCCTAGTCTACTCTCTACCCAAGCCCCTATGCGCCGTAACAATTCTACCCAGAGCAGTGAGAGTTAGGTGATGACCATTGAGCAGTACTACAGGTATAAAACTTTCCCCACAGTACTACCAGGGGACACGACTGTAGACCTCTGACTGCACCAGGTGTAGAGGAAGTTCATGTAGCAGTTTCTTCTTTCTCTATTCTAGTTTGTTGCGAGTTTGTTAAATATTTTCGGAGATACAGAAACCTAACCTAACCTATACATTTAGACTCTTGGTATTAACAAATGGCTATTGGCCCCACTTACGACCAGATAAACGAAAGTGTTCTATTAACGTAATAAAAAGGCCAGTTAACATACATAGGGTATACTGACCAATGAAAGGGCTTCAGCATTCAGCGTATCCTTGAACTGATGTGACAACTGTTTTTTAAGTCTCTGGCAGAAAGCAAATAACTGCTACTTGATCTTGGTTCGTTCCAGCAGACCGTCTCGAAGTGAGTATTTTGGACACACACACACACACACACACACACACACACACACACACGAGATGAAAGCGAGTGAGGTTTCCCAAGCTAGCAATCTTAGATTCAATAAAAAATGGTTTCCTCTTGGATGGTGAGCTAAAATCAACAACAACAACAACAAAGGCCCCTTTAACATATAAACCGTTAGTGTGATGATCAGATGACAGTGCTAATCCACTCGTTCATACCCAGAGTTAGTATGTATTGATATCTGTTAATTCAGCAGAGAACGAGATCGACAGGGCCTTCCATATTGAAAGCACCATTTTGGATGATGACTGATGCTAATATTCAGACAGATAATCACATGGAATCTGTTGAGGATATTTAAGAATTATAAGATTTCCAGTAATGTCGAACTTGGAGCTGCACGTGCTTGGCATATCCGGTGGAGGGTGGCTGGCTGTGTAGGCGTTGACTGACACGTGTAACTTTTCTATATTCATGGAAGGTGAGGAAGACCAGACGAAGGAAACAAACTTAAAGTATTCCCACTGCTTCAGTCAATCAATGGATGATTATGAAACTCATTTTATTCCCATTAAGTATTAAATGTTGAAAATTGAAACCACACAAATATAATAACATAGAAGCCCAAACACATAGAAACACAGAAACACAAAAACACAGAAAAACAAAACACAGAAACACAAAAACACAGAAATACAAACACAAAAACACAAAACACAGAAAGACATCCATTACAAAGTGACACAAATATAAACTCACGTGTCTTAAAATGTATCATTACCGAGGTGTTCAGGTGTTGACTTCCTCGTAACTTTTGTTTCTAGTCACACACACACACACACACACACGGGATGAGTCTTTGATCACATCTATTATAAAAAAAAATATATTGCTTATATAACAGTAAATTATTAACTACATCGGTTTTTACTGAAAGGAAGTTTACTGCGATACGTATAACAGTATATATTGTATTTCAGTCTGTGATTAAAGTTTTTCAAGGAATAACGATTTTAGGGTAATTGGCGAACTACGGGGGAAAACATGTCCAACAGAGTGTGAGGTTTTATTGTATAGTGTGTTTTTTTTCTACAAGATAATATTAAGCTCAAGACACAGAAAACACCGTGTGGATTATGGATGCGATTGATTAAAGTTGGAATCATAACACCATCGAACGCCAGAAGTCTCATTTCAGAGTTATAGTCAAGGGGAAATATACTGTAGTGTATTTTATTATTTTTACTTCGTGGCGATCGGGTGAACGTTTCTATTACAACAACAACATTGTCCTTACTTGTTGATGTTTGAGGTTTCCCAGAACGTTGTAAGAGAACTCACACATCAACAGGTGAGGACAATGTTGGTGTTGTAATACAAACTTTCATGCGATCGCCATGAAAATCTGTATGGCAGTGTGAACGAATTTTCGAGACACCCATTACGCCTTTTCACGATTTTTTTTAAAGGATTGTACAGTTGTGGTAATTCGTGTCTCCAAACGGCCAACCTATAATTATAACCTATAGCAAACCTATCCACCAATCACGTCCGTCGTTACACTGTCAATACCCATCATTCATGAATAATGAACTGGTGCTACTACTGCCACGTTGCTGTCTGGAGACACGGGTTACCACAGGGGGTGTAGAAACACATTTCCGCAACTGTACCATGCAGCTATAAATATTAGTACTTCACATATCACGAACACGTCCTTATATCACTCTTAAGGCTCATTGTGAAGTGTGTCGGGTTGGTGACATCTTGCTGTGAGAACTTTATAGTTTATGTTTACATTTAGAACGAAAATCCATAATTGAATTGAAGTAATGACGTGCTTGTAGATATTAGCCCAGTCTACATGCTGTTGTTATTTGTAGTCAAGTCACAGCTTGTTGTAATTATTCCACACCTTTAAATCAGACACTATCATTACTTCATCGTTTATCACCAATATAATCTCAGTTTTTATGTACATTAACTTTCTGTATTCACCTTTAACCTTCACAGATGTATAAATTGTTCATAATACATATACTCAGACAAAACCTTTACTGTGGTCTAATGGCGATAGATGGCGTTGTACTGACATAGCCTATTATCTAGGGCACAGAGTAAGTGGTCCCGAATTCGATCCCGAGCAGGGTGAAACTATGGGCTTGTCTTTACGCCACTTGCCTCTGTCTACCCAGCAGTAATTAGGAACCTCGACGTTAATTGATTTGCCACTGCACTTGGCGAGTTGACCGGACTTCTTGGATTATTCCTTGACACTGGACCATACAACTCGTTAATATACTGATGGTGTGGTTATTGTGTTGGCGACAGCTTCTACACCATAAACAAATTCACACATAGGTGACGTTTGGGCCGGCCATCCTTGAACACGAGACACGAGGGAAGTGATTACTGTTAACATAGATTCTCCTACACATCTCTCCATCACCCAGTGTCATTATGTGTCCGGTTTATTGTTTGTTGGTCAGCATCACTGGTGAAGGTCAGCAGTGTCAACCAGAAAGTCAGCAATGTCAACATGAAAGTCAGTAGTGTCAGGCCAAAGGTCATCTGAACACGATTCATCACATTACAAAAAAAAAAAAATTCCCTTAGCTTTCATCTATCACTTGTGTTTGTTTAATCTCAGCTTAGTGTGTCTGTCTCTGTTTGTTTAGTGTGTCTGTCTCTGTTTGTTTAGTGTGTCTGTCTCTCTGTTTGTTTAGTGTGTCTGTCTCTCTGTTTGTTTAGTGTGTCTGTCTCTCTGTTTGTTTAGTGTGTCTGTCTCTGTTTGTTTAGTGTGTCTGTCTCTGTTTGTTTAGTGTGTCTGTCTTTCTGTTTGTTTAGTGTGTCTGTCTTTCTGTTTGTTTAGTGTGTCTGTCTTTCTGTTTGTTTAGTGTGTCTGTCTCTCTGTTTGTTTAGTGTGTCTGTCTCTCTGTTTGTTTAGTGTGTCTGTCTCTCTGTTTGTTTAGTGTGTCTGTCTCTCTGTTTGTTTAGTGTGTCTGTCTCTCTGTTTGTTTAGTGTGTCTGTCTCTCTGTTTGTTTAGTGTGTCTGTCTCTGTTTGTTTAGTGTGTCTGTCTCTCTGTTTGTTTAGTGTGTCTGTCTCTCTGTTTGTTTAGTGTGTCTGTCTCTGTTTGTTTAGTGTGTCTGTCTCTGTTTGTTTAGTGTGTCTGTCTCTGTTTGTTTAGTGTGTCTGTCTCTCTGTTTGTTTAGTGTGTCTGTCTCTCTGTTTGTTTAGTGTGTCTGTCTCTCTGTTTGTTTAGTGTGTCTGTCTCTCTGTTTGTTTAGTGTGCCTGTCTCTCTGTTTGTTTAGTGTGTCTGTCTTTCTGTTTGTTTAGTGTGTCTGTCTCTGTTTGTTTAGTGTGTCTGTCTCTGTTTGTTTAGTGTGTCTGTCTTTCTGTTTGTTTAGTGTGTCTGTCTTTCTGTTTGTTTAGTGTGTGTCTTTCTGTTTGTTTAGTGTGTCTGTCTTTCTGTTTGTTTAGTGTGTCTGTCTTTCTGTTTGTTTAGTGTGTCTGTCTTTCTGTTTGTTTAGTGTGTCTGTCTTTCTGTTTGTTTAGTGTGCCTGTCTCTCTGTTTGTTTAGTGTGTCTGTCTTTCTGTTTTGTTTATTTAGCTCATTGTCTTTCTGGCTGTTGTTGTTATACAGAAACCTACTGGTAAACGCTTTGTTTTTGACAGTGACTAGTTAGAAGTAAAGTCTTCTGACCTGTGTGTGTGTGTGTGTGTGTAAGGTAAATGTGGATGCCTAAAAAGTGACGAGCAGTGAGGAGGAAGGAGGGACAATATGACGGGGCGGGGGGGGGGGGGGGTGTTAGATGACGGGCCTTTCACCATTAGCTGCTTTCCACTGCTCCCTAAATTGACCCATAAATTTCTCCACTCGTGTACCTATACCGCACTCTGGCTCTCCCGGGCGACCCCTACCACGAGAATTTTAATCGGATATTTGGGTCCTAAATTTCATCTCTGTTTCCCTTGACGATAGATGGAGACGATATGTTTATAATGTCATTCAGTTTAAGGGGGCTAAGTAGTGTGGGGGGGGGGAGGATTGGCTAATGTAGGTTAATATAATATTCTGCCAGTTAGTTGGATTGTCAGCCAGTAAGTTAATCTGTCGGTTAGATTTTGGTCAGTTCGTTAGTCTTTCGGCCAGATAGTTGTTTAGTCTGTCAGGCAGTTAACTGGTCATGAAGGTCCTCAAATCAGACTTTAACTGAGGTGAGAAAATTCCCTCAAGTAGGACAGGAAAATTACACAGTGTAGGAAGGGTTCCGCTATCATTCACCTTTAACACTACGTCGAGGTGCACGCACGCACGCACGCGCGCGCACGCGCACGCGCGCACACACACACACACACACACACACAGTGTTCACCTTATACACCCCCAAAATAATCACTGGAGACTTACTGTGTCACTTTTCCCGAAAGATAAATCCTAACCCGACTGAAATATTTCCTCAGGTACTGCATCACGGTCAGGTACCCAGGAGAGATACCTGTACTTCAGGTGTCTGAGTTGATCAGTCAAATAATACATTCACAACGATAACACCAACAAACCCGTACTTATATTGACACAAGGTACACACTTGCAACATTGGTGATGACGATGGTACAACAACACCTATCCAGGTGGTGGTGGTACAACACCCGTCCAGGTGGTGGTGGTACAACACCTATCCAGGTGGTGGTACAATACCTATCCAGGTGGTGGTGGTGGTACAACACCTATCCAGGTGGTGGTGGTACAACACCCGCCCAGTTAGTGGTGGTACAACACCTATCCAGGTGGTGGTGGTGGTACAACACCTATCCAGGTGGTGGTGATACAAAACCCGCCGAGGTCGTACAGCCAGCCACGTTAGGGAAGGTGTTCATCAGTGTGACTGTATACAACTTACAAAAATTCTCAAATACAAACGCTACAAATTATTAACCACATAATTCCAAGTCTGATTTTTATTACTGATAAATATGTCTCACTGGTGTTATTTCTTGGACCCAGTAAAGATACACGACACTTCCCCATTATTGATAACTGAGCACGAGAGTGAAAAGTAAGCCTAAGATCGTGTGTCATGAGGGAAGCTAAGTTACAACTCCTATCGGGTCTCTCTCTCTCTCTCTCTCTCTCTCTCTCTCTCTCTCTCTCTCTCTCTCTCTCTCTAATGACTGTTCATTATAGTCATCTCTCCGTTTCTTATCTATACAAACTGACAGAGATTTTTGTGAAGATCTCGTGAATACTTCCATTGCAACAACAACATTGTCCTCACTTGTGGGAGACCTCACACATCAACAAGTGAAGACAATGTTGCTGTCTTGATACAAACATCCACGCGATCTCCCCAAAAATCTCTAAGGCTCTGTGTATAGTTTTTTCTTCGAAGTCACCTTGTATTCAACTCACAATCCCTAATACTACCGAGACTCTCCACAACCTGTGACACCGATTCATGTATTCTAGCTCATATAATCTCTGGCGCCCCTCTCATCTACCCAGAGAGTGGAGGAAAAAATAGCAAATTGACAGTAGGAGTAAAGTAAATGGAAGCACACACACTAAAAACAATCAGTCTGCTGTGTCTTCCGGCGCCCTGGTGGAGCGGAAACTCTCCCCTAATGAACCTCCATGCCTGAGAAGCTCACTGTGGGGTCCTTGTTGAGCCACTCTCCGGGGCTAACATATTATGGTGTTTGGTAAAGGTTAGGTTAGGTTAGGTTTGGTTAGGTTAGGTTAGAAACATTTTTGAAGTTTAGCAAAGTACAGTATTATTTAATGTATTTTTTCATCAAACAACATCATAACAATAACTTCATCATGACAACACGACACTACGACAGTAACTTCATCATGACAAGCACAATATTAGGACTATAACATCATGACATGCACAATATTTTGACTATAACATCATGACAAGCACAGAATTATGACTAACATCATGACAAGCACAATATGATGACTAACATCATGACAAGCACAATATTATGACTATAACATCATGACAAGCACAATATGATGACTAACATCATGACAAGCACAATATTATGACTATAACATCATGACAAGCACAATATTATGACGAACATCATGACAAGCACAATATTATGACTAACATCATGACAAGCACAATATGATGACTAACATCATGACAAGCACAATATTATGACTATAACATCATGACAAGCACAATATTATGACGAACATCATGACAAGCACAATATTATGACTAACATCATGACAAGCACAATATGATGACTAACATCATGACAAGCACAATATTATGACTATAACATCATGACAACACCCCTTAATATATCACATACACATATGTCTCACAAAAGAACCTCCTCCACCAAATGAATCAAATCCTGATTCTTATGGATGTTGACAAGGTTTTTGGGATCACATTTGGGACGCTCAAGACCTGCTGTCTTTAGTGTTTTCTGAGGGAAAAATTAGTACCAGTTTGTCTTCCTGATGTACAGTACTATTGTTTTACCTGTCAAGACTGTTCATTCTCTCTCTCTCTCTCTCTCTCTCTCTCTCTCTCTCTCTCTCTCGCTCTCTCTCTCTCTCTCTCTCTTCTTTCCGCTGACGCCGCTTGGGAAATTCTTGAAATATTTTAATTAATCTGAGAACCAAGTGCCAGAAGCTTTGTCCATAGTGTATAAATAAACACACATTTTGTCCCTTTACTCTGACATAGTACAAAAATCTACGATCCTGACGTTCTGAAGATGACATCAAGGTCGAATTTTTAAGTTGGTCTAATTATTATTCATCTTTTGAGGCTCCGTTTTCTCTTTTTTTTTTTGGGGGGGGGGGGGGTATTTCGTTTTTATTCGTGGACAGACTTTCTCTTATGGTTCACGGTTAATATTATCAGTGTGTGTGTAATAATAATAATAGTTAACGGTTTATTGAAAGAGAATGGCAACCGGAAGGCTGAAAATATACAGTTGCATGTGTGTGTGTGTGTGTGTGTAGACGGACACTCGTATGGGGTACTAAAGATGGGAGTCCTCCACCTGACAACCTCCCGAGAGCATCATCAACCCCACCACACCAGGAAACCCACACACTGCCAGCCGAGCGTGACACGGGTCTTGAAGCTGTCTACAAGAAATAGCTGAAAATCTTGGAATATTAACAGTATCGTTTGATCACTTTACACTCACGTAATACTGGCAGCATCATAGTAGATTCTTGTTAAAGAATCAGTTTGAATTAAAATGAAAGGAGATAGTTTCTTATAGGAATGTTGAAGTATTATGGGAGGTAGAGGTAATGTGTTCATAACAAGATAAAAAGTTCCCCAAGCAGCCTTAGCCACCTTAATGTACTCTACTTACAAAATAGACTCGTTACTACCTTTTTTTTAGAAGAAGAAAGATTTTTACTTTGGATGTCATTGGCAGTTTGGTCATGATTCTCAGTTTACATAAGTCAATAAACCTTCACTCACCGAGACCTGAAACTTCCCTCGCGGCTGAGAAGCAAAATTGAGAGAACGTGAAAGCGCATATTGACTCTTAAAAAAAATAAATAAATAAATTCTATAGTAAAATTTTGGAGTTGAATCGATTACATAATTTATTTGTTGTTTATAAATGCTGTGATGGGTTAATTGGTCCTAACACATAAGTCAGTGTAACACCATGAACAATATTGTTAGGTCCACTATTGGTTGAAACTTCCTTCAGTATAATTTTTACTTAAATATAATCATTCATCTCCTTAAAAAAACCCTCTTAATATGAACAGTCTTACATCACCATATTATAAAAAGATAATTATCTTTTTAATTTTTTAAGTTGTTGTCGAGTGAAGAATCCTAGCCTTAGTGAACGGTTCTGTTGTAATACCGAATTACTCTTTATTAACTCAACAGAAATATATAAAACAGGTTCTATATTCTCTTTTATTTGTAAAAGCAACGACAGATAAGAGATGATGGATGATAATTAGCACTGGTACTCTTTTAGAATTATAGGATGTCTGAATAAGAAATAATATGCACACTACCTTACATGTTTTCCTAGAGATCGCGTAAATGCTTGTAGTACAACAACAATATTGTCCTCAATTGCGAGAGACTTCACACATCAACAAGTGAGGACAATGTTGCTGTTGTAATATAAGCATTCACACCAACACGAAAATATATAAAGCATTGTGTATACTTCCTGTATTTGTGAGACACCCCGCTCAACAAACCTGAATTGTGTGATAGAAGAATGTGTTGCGTGACTCCCTGCCGCCCTGCGTTTACGACGTAACACTGCATAAAGAATCCAATATCACTAGTGGCACTGACTCACGAGAATATTGTGAAGCCGATATACTTAGTATGGGAATCATGAACAGTGTGGAGGCAGCACCTCAGGATGAAAGTTTTTTTGGGGGGAAACTCAACAATCCTTTATTACTTCATACTTCATTCTCTCTCACACACACTATCTATCTATCTATATATATATATATATATAGGCAGTGGCAGGCAGGCAAAAAGACAAACAAACAGAGACGGACAGACAGACTCCCGAGGTCATTGAGAATTCGTTCCCAGTCTCTGCTCTGAAAAAATAAAACATAAACCACACTAGATTAAACATTTTCCAGATTTCCCAGCTGACTCAAGCGATCCATCCATCAGTCTCTGTCTTTCTCCTCTCAACGCTGTGTTTACTGGAGATCGGTCAGCTAGTGTATGTGGAATATAGTCGGGCCAAAGTTTTTTTTTTCTTTTTTTTTTTAACAAAGTTTACCACCAAACAAAAGCAAACAGTATTTGTATTTTTATTATACTTTTTGTTCGTGCTATTTTTTTATCTCTGTATTTTACATTATGTGTATATACTTGTCTGAGTGTGACTGTGTGTGTGTGTGTGTGTGTGCGTATCTGTGTGTGTGTGTGTGTGTGTGTGTGTGTGTGTGTGTGTGTGTGTGTGTGTGTGTGCATAGAGTAAATATATGGTGGTCCAGAATTACCAGCTAGACTATACTACACTTTTCCTGCTTTCATTACCAACGAAGCCTTTAACCTTAGCTACAACTATAGTCACAACCACAATACTTATTGAATGACTTACACACACACACACACACCACCTGCAAGAGAGGTTCCAGAGGCCTTCTATAATCTACACATTATACTCTTATAAAGTAATTTTTTTGACGTATCGGCAAATAATGTTATAATCTTTCTTGTATAACTATATAATAAAACTATAACGTTAAGAATGTGGTATATAACATAATGGGATCAACAACTCCTATCATTATGAAGTGTTGTATCAGTCATCATTTTTAATAACAGAGGGCTGGTGTAATTATTAATCTGACTCAGACCTTAAAGCCATTATTTTATAAAACTCAGTTATAATATTATAGCTAGTATGAACAAAAACACCTACCAGCAAGGTAATAATGATATGTGAAATGTTTTTGTGTGTGTATGTATGTATGTATGTATGTATGTATGTGTGTATGTGTGTGTGTGTGTGTGTGTGTGTGTGTGTCTATACGTCAGTGCATATGCCTCAACACTGGTTGCAAAGAATGACATCAAGGTGGCCTTTTACGCCGACCTCGACGAGTGCTAACCCTTATCCCCAGACAAGATAAGGTTGCGCTCCTTGGTGACTTCAATGCCAGAGTTGGCAGAGATGAAGACATTTGGCAGGGAATCATACGGAGAAATGGATTAGGCAAGTGTAATCCCAACGGCCTACTCCTCCTCAGCAAGTGTGCTGCACACAACCTCACTATCACCAATACCTTGTTTTGGCAAACTGACAAGTTCAAGGGTTCGTGGCAACACCCATAATCCAAACACTAGCATGTCATTGACTACATCATTGTCAGGGAAAGAGATTGCCGAGGAGTCCTCATCACCCGAGTCATGCGTGTCTCAGACCACTGCGACACTGATCATCGGTTTGTCAGAGCCAAGCTCTCACTTCACGTCGCCCCAAAACGGCGAAGGCAACAAGTCTCCAGAAGAGGTTTTAACACTAAGCGTCTGGAGGATCCAGCGGTAGCACATGCTTTCAGAGAGCAGCTCGAATAGGGGCTGATAAACAACCTAATATTTTTTTTTCCATAAGTGTGTGTGTGTGTGTGTGTGTGTGTGTGTGTGTGTGTGTGTGTGTGTGTGTTCTTGGGATAAGTTGACGTCCAGCCCAACACTTGTGGTCACAGAAGCCATCAAGTGTGAGTTACAGCAATAGGAAGATATAACTTATGGAAAAAATTATCCTTAAAGTTATATGATTACTCTGAAAAATCTTGTTCCTTAAGCCCTGGCAGCAATATTTTCCCTCAACTGGCTATTACAGCGATTTAACTTTCACAAACGAGCAGAGATCCCCCTCCAGCACACACCACTATCCCGGTCGTACATCGCCACTCATAAACGCCTACATCCATTGTTTACGTAATAATAATACCAATTTTCATTTTTTTATCACGGTTTATGTATAAACTCTATGTACCATCTGACTTAAATGTTTGCTATATACTTCCTCTCCCCCCTCACCCCAGGAATGAGTTTAATATATATACATATTTGTGTGTAGGTAGATACGCAATAACACTGCACATTAATGTTACAGTCATGTTTACTGAGGGCTTAAAACCTTTATTAGAAACTTTGACAATCGTGGGTGATGTGACTCGAGTAGTAATCTGTAGCTGTCTGGGGAAGTGGCATCACCTTGGACTGCTACTGGACGGGGATCCTCTAGGAGTCTAGATCAACAACCTCATTATTGTTCCCCCAGAAGTTGTGAATAATAACAGTTGTCGATAAAATATTTCCGTATAACAATAACACAATAAAGAGAAGCTGCTGTGTTAGTATATCAATGAGGTGTCTTTGGTGGAAAAAATAAGAAAAGCATGTGTGTGTGTGTGTGTGTGTGTGTGTGTGTGTGTGTGTGTGTGTGTGCGTGCGTGCGTGCGTGCGTGCGTGCGTGCGTGCGTGCGTGCATGTATGTTTGTATGTATGTATTATTCTCTGACCAGATTGACGTTATGAAGTTGGCCCACAAATACGAGAGGTGAATATAGAAAACCAATACAGAGAAAATATAACAAAAATATTACAAACTGAAATAAGATGCACGAGAACAACAGGCGAGTTAATATCATATCTAACAATGAAAGGTCTTTATTATGCACAGAAAAAAAGTCTAGAAGTACTTGAAAGTCTTAAACTTATCACGAGTAAAGTTTATTATTACTTAAAACAAACGGAGTGAAATTAAATTAAGAGATGTAACAGAAAATGAGAAGTAATCCAAAACTAGATGACCAGAACAACACGTGAGAAAAGACCAACAGTAATATGGCAATACATGTTATAGAGAATGTGTGAAATATAACTGCATAATATAACATATACTCTCATATGAATTAATTCAATTCAGCCAGTCATTGACAGTATTTCAGCTCCATGATATAAAATACTATATAATATGATATAGATTGTTACATGAACTATTTCATAGAAAACAATTTCAATATTCACTCTGAAACACGAGATGAACGGGAGTATATAAATTGAACTGAAAATTACCCCATAAATGCCTGAATATATTTGAAACATTAAAATTAGCTTATATTTATTTTATTAATTACCAGACAAAAATAAATAAACAATAAAAAATATATATAACGGAAATAAAAAAATAATGAAAAAATAAAAAAAAATAAAAAAAAAATAAAATTTCCTCTCGGATCCACGAGTCCCAGATGACCGGAGCAACGCAGAGATTGAACTTTGACCTTCAGAATAAACTCTCCTCTTTTGTCAACATTCAAGTTTTATGAAAATTTTTAGGAAGTTTAATTAGCTTCTTTTGACGACTCTTTTTAACACCGACTGAGAAACGGAAGAAGGTACTGAAAGGTACTACGGGGCAAACAAATAGACAAATAAACGATTTATTGACAGGTAGACTGACAGAGAGAGAGAGAGAGAGAGAGAGAGAGAGAGAGAGAGAGAGAGAGAGAGAGAGAGAAGGACTGACAGACAAACAGAGGGACAGACAATAAACATCCACACAGCAAGAGATTCACCACACACACACACACACACACACACACAGGCTGCTACCACCACCAGGAACACTACAGCCTTGAGCATCATACAGTTGAAAAGGAACCAGATGCCGTTCCCACACTACAGTTTATTCAGTCAATGTTGTCCTCGGCACAGAAACGATGAATCTGTCACCTCTGGCTGTTTGTTTATGTGTTATCGGGTGTTTCTGTGCCAAGACAAGTAGGTCAGGATAAATGGGGTTAGTGAATTACAACTTCCATCTTGTTTCTGTGTCTCTACTATAATGGTCGGCGGGGACATAGAAGGGGGTCTTTGTTTTTCTTACTATTGTTGCTAATTTATATTCTCTACCAGTCTCCCTCATACACATATGCCCATAAACTTACCTCAGCTGGCCCCATAAACCCACGAAGCCTACCATCTGTGTACTAGCAACACGATTGTTTATTTATTTTATAGACAAGACGATAAAACCTTTTTCTGTTATTTTCTCTTTATATTATCAAGTCTCTCCTTCTTACTTTATCTATCGGCTAGTCACTCTCTGCTGATTATCATTAAAGTGGAAATAATATTCACATACTTTCCTATCACCCTATCCAAGGTATTTCATCTGGTAAACCTACTTTAACGTCGATAAAAGATTTGCCACTATCAGCCTCTAGTAGCGAGGGATCCGGTGTATAAAAGTTCCCTGTTGCTTGTGTTGACGGTGTCCCTTGAGGAAATTACACAACCAGATACTCGTACATGGATATGGATTGATAAATTGATAAGGGAGTGACTAAACATAAACGATATATATATTATATACATAAGATTTTTTTTTAACAATTTATTTATTATTATTATTTTTTTTTAGGGGGGGGGGGGGGGGCTATAAAATTTGTAAAAGAAATATTCCTTCATCTCAAGGAGTACCTTACCTTTTCTTACTAAATTTCAAGACAAACGAGTAATGGTTTGTGTATGTATCTCAAACAATAAACAATAAGATGTAAAGAACTCGGAACATCGTGATCTAAATCCTCACAGTCCAAGGTTAACACAGTCAAAGCCTCTCTCTCTAGCACAAAGACGCTACACTCTATGATTTTGTTCATGCATGAGTTTTAACAAGGTTTAACTCTAATTCCTAACCTTTTTGGCGGGAAATATTTGCACGGGGTGGGTGTGGCATGTGTGTAATTGTTTCATAGCGAGGGTTTTACAAGTTTCAACCTCAATTCCTGGCATTTTTGTCAGGAATGTATATTGCGTTGTGTGTGTGTGTGTGTGTGTGTGTGTGTGTGTGTTTTACAAGTTTGGACTCTAATAACTAATATTTTTTTCCTGGTAATGGGTTTCATTGTCTGGGTGGACGTCTCGCCTTATTGTTTACAGCAGAGGTTCTCAATTAGCTTTGTTCCGTCACCTCAAAATAGACGTAACTACAACACTCATTACCACCCCCCCCCCCCCCCCAAAAAAAAATGGGCTGGCAGTGGCGCTGTAAACATGAAGCAGGAAAATTAGGAACCACACGCGCACCATCTTACGAACAGGTTGAATTGGATGTCTTTTTTTATAATTTCTATTTGGCTGCTGGGGGGTGGGGTGGGGGGGGGGGGGGCGAGGAGGACAGTGAGAGGCCCCTAAGATGTAATGATTATTATTTTTTTTCAACATTTTCAGAATAAACTAATTGTAAGTCTTTGCTCTCTATAAGCTAAATCAGTTTCTTTGGTTTTTCACTTCGTTAGAAAAGTATATTTGGGCAACAGAAATTTGAGATTGGAAAAGAATTTCCTCCACACCTATGTCCTGATAGGACTGTGGAATAGAAGTTTCGTTTTTGGTAAATATATCTGCGCTTCTGAATAGTTACAAATACGTCCTTGAGTTGTACATTTAACACCCTTTTTTTATCACAACATCAAAGTGCACAATAACTATCATTTGAGCCTCTACCGTCCCTCACCCCCCAAAAGAATCCTCTGCCTTTTACACCCTCCAAGTATTAATTGCGATAATGACTTTTTATTAGTAATAATCTTTCCTTGAGAAACTCAAATTTCTTGCACGGTTAATGATCAAATGTGTGTGTGTGTTCACAGAAGTGGAGGAATAATTGGAGTTCGTGAAACATAGCTCACTTTTCGGTATAAACGGTTACATTCTTTGATGGTACGCTTCAAAAAAATCCGATTTGTCGAGGCAGATTTAGAGATATCTGGATGACGATGTTGTTCATAAGGTCTGTAGTGACACATGTGCATATTTCTGTATACCTGCACCACGACACTCACATAAAAATATATATATTTAAAACAATAAACGCATATATATATATATATATATATATATATATATATATAATATATATATATATATATATATATATATATATATATATATATATATATATATATATATATATATATATATATATATATATATATATATATATATATATATATATATATATATATATATATATATATATATCTTCAATATTCGAAGACTTACTTCAGCTCATCAGATGACAGACGAAAGCCCAGTTCGCAATAAGCGTCCCTCCCCCCCCTCCCCCTCTAGATCGCTCTGCTAAAGCGCTGAAACCTGTAACTGGATTCCCTGGAGTCTGCGGTGACTTCATTAAATTTGGAGTCCAGTTCATTCGGGAATTCCAGATCATTGGTACCCCAAGCTTCCAGAGCCTCTGACGCAAATGGAACACAGCAATATTTGTGGCACTGGCTCCAATGTTTTACTTTCTTGAGTTTGTCATCCTTCTGGCGTCAAGTGAACTCAGGGAGAGAGGGGTAAGCACTAGTGTGTACTCCCTTACAAAATCCCATGTCAGCTTTCTACCCTCATCACAGGACAGTATTGTGACTCTTTCTGGGTTGTTGTCATTAGATCTATAGATCTGCAGTGTTCTGTCTATTGTACAGCTGGTGGAGGTCAGGTTCATCTTAATAATGTCATTAAATTTATTATGCTTGGCAGGTCACCCCCCCCCCTCCCCTTCCCCGGAGGCCCCGCAGTTGAGGGTGGAGAGGCCGTGTCGGTCTGCCTTAAGGCGGTTTATAAACCTCCTTGGTCTGCCTACTTACTGCTCCAGATATACTTGTAAAGAGTATGGATAGGGGGCACAAGATCAAAGGACTACTCTAGCAGAGAGGGTCTGTGAGTCGAGGGCAGTCCTGGGGGAAGAGTTTGTAGTGGCCAGTAGGAAGTCCCCAGCACGAGGAGCACTCATAACCCACAGCCCTTTCCAAGTTCTGATGATGATCTCCCTATCATGTCTGCGGTAACCTTCCTCCTGATGAGTCTGACTCAGTGGGCTTGTTTGCTGTCCTTTCAGGGTGTTGGTCTGGTTGCTTGGGTTGTGTTGTCCTTCTGGATGGCTGCCTAAAAACTTGGGTTGTTAATTCCCACAATCATTCTAAGGTCTTCTGGGGAGATCTTCCCTAACAGTATATTGGATGCTGCTACAGGAGGATAAGAGTGAGAATAATGGGTTTAGGCGGCGTTGAGGCCACGTCATGGTCAAAGTTAATGTCTTAGGGCGACCGAAGGATTAGATTTTTCTGATATACCTTCGTAACTCATCCAGGTGTGCAACACATTCACATTCTCCTATTCAGTCCAACGGGCAGGAACTTTTAATGAACCTTTGATGTTCCTTCAGGGATTCTTCCTGTTAGGCGGTGAGGTACACGGGCTCGAGGACAAACACGAATAAGATATTGATATATTGACATATGACACGTAATAGTGTGAGTACAAACAATGTGTGTCTCCACTGTATATATATTCTTCATCTGTATGATACATGTTGTGTATGATGTATGTGGTGTATTATGTGCTATGTATGATGCACACTGTCTATGGTGCATGATGAAATTTCAGAAGAAAGAAAATCGGGGAAGATTTTTTGTATGTGTTAAAATTTCCTCTCACTTTCTACACATGTGTTGTTCCATCCTACTGTTTCCCGCCTCTTTGCTACATTACAGAACCAGAGAACATATGTTTCAAAGCTTACTCTACAGTTTAATAATAGAAAATAACAGTGAAAAGTAAGTATGATTTGCTGACTTATTGTTAGTAAATAAACGCTATACTCGTATATTATGAAATTATATAATATAATTTGAATATATTAGTATGTATAAAAAAAATCACTCATTAGTGTTTAGGAGTTGAGATGTAGTTTGAGGTAAAATAATGAGACACTTGTGAAGATGCTGAGATGTTATTGGTGTGTGACTGTGGAGGAAAGAGTCTTCCACAAACACCGTCTCCGCCAGGACACACACTTAGTCTTCACCTGCAGCTTTATGTTCCGTAAGCCGAGCATTAAGAGAGGTTCTCCTAAAGCCTCTCCCTCAGTCCCTAACGAAGCCCTGAGCCCCGGCAAAATCTCAGCTCCCACAACATTGCCCAGTGTGAACTTCTCGACAACAACTGTGTCTTAACCATCATTACAGGTGTCCACGTTGACACTCGTGGAAGTCTCTCGTCACCGAATGATATTTTTTAATGACTAACAAGAAGTGGAAGCTTACCCTTGACCTCCTACAAACTCTGGAGACTTTGCGAGTTTTATTTAAATTTTAAATCTATTTCTTCAGACAGGCACAGATGTAACAATTTCATATATAATATATTTCAGGGGAGCGAACAGTACGTCTTATGTCTAGTGTTCACATTTCTACGAGTACTAAGTTTTCATTCTTTGGTGTAATTGCATGATTAATGGCAATACAGACGATCATTATATTCGTAAAGGTGAGGAGAGAGTTACCCCACCAGGTGTTATGATGAATCCCCGTGTTGAGTTATCACTCCTCTTCTAACCCTCCACACCACCACCACCATCTCCATGACACCTCTCTTTAACTTACAAACAATTGATCTGTGTGTAAGCGCCATGTTTTAAATGTTTTAGATGTGTGTGTGTGTGTGTGTGTGTGTGTGAGCTAATAAACAATGCGACAACAAACAACCCAAATCCCAGTACCGAATGAGGTATTCTCGACATTGTCATGACATAAACCTGAAGAGACCCTCGGCCAGATCGAAAGAACACAAAAGGCAGGTTTGATGAAAATGACCCAGAAATCAATGTACTCGTCGATGATAACCGTGCTGCTTTAACTGACTAGCAGACAACCCTCAAGCGGCCCAACGGGAACTTCGCAATCTAAAGAACGACTGATTTAAAAATACAGCATTTGAAACGCAAAAACTTGCAGATCAACACAAGATGCCCGAAATTTTCAATTCCATTAAAACATTCTGTGGGCCTGCCCCTGGACCAGCCGAACCTCCACCATCCATCCAGCTTAATGGTACTACCCTCTCTAATGTTACCCACTTTCAGTATCTCGGCTCCCACCTGTCCACCACCGCGGACATCGATGAAAAGATTCAACATCGGATCAGATGTGCATCTCAAGCCTTTGGCAGACTCCGAAACCGTGTCTTCAGCTGTAAGGAGCTAAACTTTTCAATAAATTTCCATGTATATGGCAGCGAGACATAACTCGCATACAGGAGGCACCTCAAGACACTTGAAAACTTTCACCAACTTAGTCTACGTTCCATCCTCCGAGTTCGCTGGGAAGACAAGAGAAAAATGACAGAATTTTCCCTGACACCAACTGTAGGAGCATCGAGGCGACAATTATCCATGAACAACTACGTTGGACTGACCATGTTACCAACGTGGACGAGAGTAGACTGCCAAAGCAGCTACTTTACAATCACCTAACCAATGGTAAACGTAACACTGGCGGGCAACGGAAAAGGTATAAGGATAGTCTTAAGACAAACCTGAAAAGGTGTCAAATCGACCCCCCTCACCTGGGAGACGATCACTTCATACCGTTACGCTTGGAAGAACACCACACGAGAAAGTGTCAATACTTTCGAATTAGCTTGACTGCATACCTAGGCAGACAAGCACCAGCAAGACACTGCCGCCACCCCTCCCGCACTATATGTAGCCCTCCACACGTCCCGTATCGTCCTCTCGAGTCACCTCAGAGCTCACCAACGAAGGTGACATCCTTAATAAATCATTTCATTGTATCATAGCTGGATGATCGTCATACTCGATTCTGAGTGATAGCTAAGTAGTAGTAGTAGTATGTGTGTGTGTGTGTGTGTGTGTGTGTGTGTGTGTAATAGATATTTTTGGTCAATGTTGTTACAATTTGAGGTCAGCGTCGCTACAAGACATACGATGAACTGGTCTGTGATCTCAGTAGCCTTCGCCTCGGAAATAACAAATGCTTCTTCCTAAAATATTCGCTCTATGTATTTCTTAGTTTGTGGAGAGTTATCGGAAGAATTGGTCTGCCGGACAAACTATACTGAAAGTGGAAAGAAAAGAACCGACCTCAAAGAGCGTCCTCACTCAAAGTACTGGGACACACAAGCCCAATGTTTAATTTATATACCAATGATTTGTAGATACAGTAAACACAAGCGTAATGTTATGAGAAGAGAGTAGAATAAGAGGAAGGCTTCTTGTGGAAAATATCAGAGTGTAGAATATACAAGTGTAACTCATTGCAAGGATGATAGGAGAGAAGCAGTAGTGTGTTGTATATCGTGTTCTAAAACTATAGAAGTTATTTTATCAAGTGTGAAGTTATAACGTTTATTATAGCATCCAATTGTAGAACAAGAGTAAAGATGAGTCTCTTATCGTTAATATAAATACATTAAGAGGCAGGTATCAGACGTAGTAATTTGACACTATTGAATGTAAACAAACATCACAGACGCCCAAACTTTAGATGTTGTGAATGTATAAAAATTGAACGTTCCAAAAGCGAACTGTTTTATCGAATAGCCCACAACACAGGAAAAAAAATGACTTCAATTCGGCCAGATCAACTCCCCTCAACTACAAATCGCTTTGGGGTGGTTTTGGAAAAAAAAAAAAACAGTGAAATGACCCGAATCGAAACTCCTGTACAAAATGTTTGTTACATTACAAAGGGCTTAAACTCTCTGAACATACCAGAAGCTATGAATACAAAACCATGGGTTAACAAGTAATTGGCGTATTGCTCTCACAGGATAAACTTGGGATGCTCACACGAGTTTAAACACTAACTTTTAAAGAAGTTAAAAGAATATATTTACTTGCAAGAGAGTAATTTTGTTATCATGGACAGAGTCTCTATCTCTCTCTCTCTCTCTCTCTCCATTTTTACTTTAACACGCCTGTCATCCTCCATTATTTCTCACCGCACCTGTCTCCCTTCATCAATCGCCGCCACACCTCACCTGTAACTCCTCAGGTAAATTAGTTAAGCATCCAACCATTGTGTCGTCAGCCTTGTGTTGGTAATACAATATTCATTATCAACATCAAAAGACAAAGAGAACCGGAACCTAAACTATACACACACACACACACACACACACACACACACACACACAAACGCATGCACGCGCACTCACGCCCACACACACACACACACACACACACACACACACACACACATTCAACATACAGCAACCACGTGATCCTAATGAAATATGCAAATGAGGTGTCACAGTATCACTCGCAATTGATACTTCCACGCAATTCTCTCACAAAGACTCAATTAGGCCGAGGTAATCTACATGCAGGACGAGTGAGTGCATGAGCCAGCGGTACCGTGATAACACATCTCTATTGACAACATACTGCATGATAAACTCTGCTTTGTAATACACTGCATGATAAATACGACTTTTTGTTCCAGCCTGCATAATGAATACGACTCATTGTTCCAGTCTGCATGTTGAACACTTTTCATTGTACCAGACTTCATGATGAACACTGCTCAACACAACAGGCTGAACGATAAGCGTCCCTTGTTATAAATACTATAAACTGAACATTTCCTTTTGATTGATACTTCCTTGTTGCAATAACCGTATAACAAATGCTCTCTCAATCACAACAAACTGCAGCGTAACACATTTCTTACTGCTACATAATGGATTAAAAACAATCTTGGTGGACAAAGGCTGCTTTAGAAACACACTTCGTTCCTCGTTGTAAGTTATTGCATGATAAACGTTTCTCACTGTAACATATGCAAGATAAACCTTCATAACTGCAGATGGTTTCGATATAAACTTTATGCCAGATGTAACACACAGCATGATGAAGCTAGATCAGAATAATGCATTTTACTTTTCATGGTATTTACAGTTTATAATTGTTGGTCCTTATAACGACAGAAGTTATACGAAAACAGCAACACGAATTAACAGTTTATTTTATTTTGTTTACCCATGCATGAACCATTTACTCTAGGGCGATTCTGCTCTTCATACAAGACTTTAATAATAATAATAATAATAATAATAATAATAATAATAATAATAATAAAAAGAAGAAAAAAATAATAATAAAAAAAGAAGAAGAAAAATAAGAAAAAGAAGAGGAAAGAAGAATATAGACAAAGGTATAAATTAGACGAACAGTAATAATGGTTCTAATAATCTCTCGCAGTCAGAATCGAGTGTGGGAAGGAGATAGTCTGCTGCACCACTGTTGAATAATGGCGGACCACACCACCACCACTGGGAGTTACTACTACACCATAATAATAATAAACCCATTACACCAATTTAATTTTAATGGTGATATATGAAGCCAACCATTATGTTGTAATTAGTGAGCTAATAGAATTCCTGTCAGGTTAATTACCAAGATTGGGGGGAGGGGTGTAGGTGGGAGACGCACGGAATATGTATCCAGGTGTGAGACAACGCCGCCACCACACTAACTTAACTTACTCTTGATGTTTCTTAAGGCTTTCACTCTATCCTTTGCCAGTGCGAGAATTAATTATCGCCTGGCGTTACGTTAGACAGGTGTTCATTAGTTCTGCTCGCATCGATTATATAATTATGATCTAATTACCCGCAGCCTTCCTGACCAGAAGTGTCTTATTATCGCTCTCCACGAACCCGGAAATTCTGCTAAGTCTGTCTATAAACACGAACATTACTACTACACGAGGTAAAGATTTTAATTTATGATCTTTTTCCTTAACACACACACACACACACACACACACACACACGTTAACAATTCAAGATCAATAAAGGTGATTGAATAATTTTCAGCTTACCTGGATCTAATTACACTTTCAGATATCGCTTGTGTGTCGTATACCCTGTGTCATATTGTCGTGTCGCTTACATTGTGTCATATTGTCGTGTTTCATTCCTTATGTCATATCGTATACCCGGTGTTATATTGTCCTGCCTCGTAACCTGATCCATATTGTCCTGTCGCGTACGTTGTGTCACCTTCTGGTATCTCATTTATTACTCGTATTTCTCTTATTTATCATCTCTGTCCTTGTGATATATTTCGTCGCCGTTGTGCGTTATTGCTCTGGTTCTCTGCTTCCTCTTTCCTCTTACTTTCTTCATATTTTTGCAAAATTTTTAATCACACATACACGCATACATATATATACATATATTCATAAACAAACACGCACACATATATACACACTCATGTATATATACAGTACACACACACACATACACACATACATACATGGGACCACTGTGCTTCCTCATCCTGATCAACGACGCTCTATCGGACACTCCTCACAGGTGGAAGTACGTGGATGACTGCACTGTGGGGGGTTTCAGTGGACAACACCGCACCAGACTACTCATCGCTACAAGGCACCCTGGACAGGCTACAGGCATGGACTCCGGAGAACAAGGTCACCATCAACCACACCAAAACCGTAGTCATGCACATCAATACCGCCACCACTCCAGTGCAAGCCCCAGCAGTCACATTGGGTGCCCATCCTCTCCAACTGGTGCAGTCTGCCAAACTCCTGGGTGTAACTATAGACAACAAACTGGACTGGAAGACCCATGTAAATAACACAGTCAAGGCAGCCTCGTACCATCTCTACATGCTACGACGACTTAGGTCACTTGGGACACCCACGCCTTAATTCTCCCCAAACTAACATATGCGTCACCAGCCTGGTCGTCTTCTCTCAACTGCACCCAACAACGTCGGCTAGAGAAGGTACAGAAAAGGGCCTGCAGAATCATGCTCGGCGCAGAATACTCCGGCTACATCAACGCTCTCTCCACCCTGGAAATGCCATCCCTCAGTGACCTCCACCACCAAGCACTGGAAAGGTTTGGTAGCCAACTAATGCACCACCCTCGTCATCGCCACCTCCTGCAGCCCCCCACCCACCTCGCGCAGTCCGCCACTATAACAAAATTCATCTCATAAGAGCCCGCACCGATAGATATAAGAATAGCACCATCCCATCTATTGTTAAAATAATAATCAACTCCTGATTTATGTACTGTACAACCCTGTAAATGTATTCAACGCATATTATATCATTATGTCTAAATTAAATGCAAGTCTATATATTTTAAGCCACCGGCTGCAACTCTATTAATAAACGGTTTATTATTATTATTATTATTATTATTATTACATACTGTACCTCCTTGTTTGATAGCTGCCTACTACATACACCTGCACATTTACGCGCCTACTCAAATACACACGCATATAAACGGACAGACACAAACAATACATACATTTATTTATTCATTTTATTTATTCAGTACCAAGTCATTTTTTTTTAATACGAACCTGGTGAAGATTAGTATGTTTTATGGATGTGTGAGCATTTATGCACAAATGCCTGAAATGTATACACTGTACGTGTGTCCGGCGGGGATTTGTGAAGTATTACAATCAGTTTCGACCCCAACGGAACTGCAATATCTGATAGAAGAAATAGGTTAATAATAGGATGTGTCAGCTGTTTTAAATATGGTAGGTGCGTGGTAGTCATTTCGTCTCTCATATCAGGTTTAATCCCCGATGGTGGAGGTTAGTTAGTATGCAGTGTATATTAATGTAAATGTATAATGTATAATGTTTGTGAAAGAGAGGGAGGTTTTTAATATATATACTGAACAACCTCTCATAGCACACCATCACCACCACATGTAACACAATCGCCATAAAGTTCAGTGTTTGTTATACTCGACTTAACAACAACACAGTACTAAAATATTTTACATTTAAAGCACCAGCTGAGATTAACTCGCGGAATAAGAGGATTTCAGATTGATTTTTCAAGAGCTGTCCTTTTATTTTTCAAATAAGTCTGAAACTGAATAAAAAGGATATTATTTTAGTGTTGCAGCGAAAGAAGACTAATTATCATGAAATGAGTAAGTTGAATTTTTTAACAAGATTCGTTTGCCAGACTGGTAGTGGTGATATTATGGGTATTTATATAGTCATGAAGGTTTTTGAATATGTATTTATGTTTAAGTATCTGCCTACGTGTGTAGAAATGTATATTCCGTGATTAATGCATTAAAGAGTGTATCATAATTAGCTTATTCCGACTTGCTTTACTCACACTTCTCAATATTGGTGTTTGTGGTTGTGAAGCAAGACATACCTTTAAACAGCAGCAAAGTGTATTTTCTGTGTTTTAAGAAATGTTTCACTGCTGTTTGAGGAAATGTCGTTCTCTTGTTGCTTAAACAATAATGGAGAAGTCTCTGAAAAATCGATTTCAAGGATATTGCTTCACACAGAAGGCGATCACCCTTCGGCTCACAACGTCCTGCTAACACAACGTCCTGCTAACACAACTTCCTGCTAGCACAACATCCTGCTAGCACAACATCCTGCTCACACAACTTTCTGCTCACACAACTTCCTGCTCGCACAACTTCCTGCTAGCACAACTTCCTGCAAGCACAACTTCCAGCTAGCACAACTTCCAGCTAGCACAACTTCCTGCTAACACAACGTCCTGCTCACACAACGTCCTGTTCACATAACGTCCTGCTAACACAACATCTTGCTCACACAACATCCTGCTCACACAACTTCCTGGTAACACAACATCCTGCTAACACAACTTCCTGCTAACACAACTTCCTGCTAACACAACTTCCTGATAACACAACTTCCTGCTAACACAACTTCCTGCTAACACAACATCCTGCTAACACAACATCCTACCGTCGTAGTTGTCATCATCTTAGTCGTAGTTCTCATCATTGTTTATTAAATAGAGAACTAATAATAGAGAAAAAACACAAGGACAAAAGGAAAAGAATATCAATAAAAACAAGTAGAAAAGGTTGTGAGAAAAATATAGAGGTAGACAAAAGCTGAACAGAAACACGATATCCAGTACATTATTTGATCACATCGTCTTTCCTACACCGTTCATATAAATATATCAATATCTACTCCAGCTACCCAGACCACTGAGACCATTAACGACTTTGTATTTTCTGTATAAAATTATATAAGTAATTTTAACCTTCATTCAATTTCTATCCACCATATAAAAAAATCTTAGAGTACAAGACCAGTGAATGTATCCATGTCTTGCAAAGTTTATAAATAATCTGAACTACCAATCACTGAATATGCCATTAACAACAAACATAATACAACTTTAATCAACAAGAGTTAATCCAGTAAAAGTTATAGAAACCAAATGATTTATGTAGAGGTCCATTATATATTGATCTTACAAGAGAGGAAACCAAGAGGAGGAGGAAGAGGAGAGGGTGAGGGCTGGAGGTCACTGAATAATGGACAATCTAACTCTCCGCCACCTGACTTGGTACAGTAAGACGAAGGTGAGATTTATGTTACATTAATTTTCCATAACCACGATCAACTACCTACATAAAGGAAGGTATAAATATTTCGGTAGGTTTTTAATAATTCTAAACTTAAGAGTCTGGCTGGACACACACACACACCCACCCACACACACACTGAACAAAGAAAATTTATTATTGTAAGTTAGGTGAGGACATTCAGAGCGAAGTTAACAAAATATCCAGAGACACATCACAATAAGTGTTTCATAACTTACCTCATTGCGTTCCCTTATGAGAATACCAACACTGTCAACACTTTCACTAATTGCTGTAAACTTGTGCCAATAAACATGTGGCTATTGTGTTCTGTTCTATGAGAGAGAGACATCCACACAGACAAGAAAACAGACAAAAGGACAGAGAGACAGACAGACACACCAGCCTCTCATCAATACAACCAGCACCCCGTCTACACACCAGCCCTACGTCCAATTGGCGAGAAAAATGTGTACCAAGTGGGCTTTCGGGTGCACCTGTACAAAAGGACAAATATGGCGTGTGAGGGGCTGACGGGAGCAAGAGAACATCACGGGGAGATGTGTGAAGTTGGTCATGGTTTTCTCGAATTTCAACAAAGATGACAGCACATTCTCAAATGTAAACAAAGAAAACGTGTGAGGTAGGTCAAGGTTGTCTCGAATGTCAACAAAGATGGCGTGTGACAGGTGTACCAGTGGACTTCCGGGTGCATTAAATACCATGTTAGATTTCACGTGGATATCGCGTGAATGTTTGTATTATAATAACAGCATTGTCCACACATCAACAAGTGAGGTCAGTTTAGTTGTTTTAATACAAGTATTCACGCGAACTCCTCGAAAATCTGTAAAGTAGTTTGCATACATTTTTCTGAGACACCCTGTGGAATTATTTGCCGTAATCTGTGCTTCAACAACTGAGGTCTCCTAGCAAGTTTACGACGACAGTTTTATACACAGAGGCGAGACTTGTTATACAGATGGAGATAAATCAATCTTCCATTCACCTTCTCTCTTCCTCCCTAAACTTAGGTCTTGCCTCTGCTCCTGGCTCTCATGAACACCTTTTGTGATGCCGATAAACTGATGAATGCTTGTCAATCTAATGAGCATCTCTCCTGAATGTACGACTACCTGACTGACTTACTGACTTACTGACTAACTGACGCTTCCTCCCAGTCAATTATTAGCCCTTATTCTTCATATCCCCACAACCAACATCGTGACATACTGAAAAACTTCTTTAAAGTAGAAATAAAGAGAAAAAAAAAATTAAAAAAAAACTGCCTCATTATACGATTCCGAAGACATAAGAAAAAAATATCTGTCAACTATCATAATTGTTCGAGGAATTTATAACAAGTAAATCGTTCAGGAAATGAAATATTGAGACGGAAAATTCAATCTCCACAACGAAGAAAAATAAAATGTGATCGTAAATTCCTGGAGCGTCCTCAATAAACCCGGGTATCCAAAATGTATGTGATTTTTTATTTATTTTGGGAGAGATAGCGCGAGGAGACTCTCCCATTATGCTCTTATAATATATTATATCTCAACTTGAAGTAATACAATGAGAGATGCGTGTGCGTGTGTGTGTGTGTGTGACCAGAGAACCAGTCTCTGGTCGTTCGTGTGCATCTGTCGTCGTGTTCACACTCAGCAACACATAAACGTCGGTGCATTGAAACACATTTCCACACTCACAAGTTACGCCATACTTAAATACACATACATGAAGATGACCGCCTGAAGATACACACATGCACTACTTTACATCTATTTAACCCATCACCCATTTGTACCTTTACGTGTGTTTGTGTGTCGGCTGACTATTAATAATCACCTGGCGGCAGAAATCGGGACCAAGCCGACCGAGGCCTCTGTACTTGCTGGCTTTCAACAGTCGCTATCACCCTCCCCAGTCGCGAGGTTCAACTCGGGTCACAGAACAGTAGTCATTGGGTCATGTTTTGTTACAATTATCTTGTTATATTACCAATGTGTGTTATTTTTGTTTACTTTAATAGTACTTTCATTTGTTATAATTTGTTTAATTTACTCAATACCTGTGGTACTTTTATGTTAATATAACTTTATAGAAAGTCTCATTGATTTGTTCTGGCCTGACACAGAAAACAAAACTAAATGATTCATGAAGCCTAGCACCTAGGAACTTGTTATCTTTTAATGACGATGACTGAGAAACTTACCTACTACTAAAAGTTTTAAGCATCTTATCAAAACACCAAGACAGCAGTCAATAAAATGAAATCGAGAATCAGGCAAAGTTTTCCGTCATGTAACGAGAGAGAGAGAGAGAGAGAGAGAGAGAGAGAGAAAGAGATACGTCAATGAATGGATAGATACATTGATGTGTGTGTGTGTGTGTGTGTTGGTAACCACAAAGTAAAAAGAAAATAACTCGATTAATTAGTGTAAAAGAAAGACCTGGTCTGCGTGATACCATTTCATGCTACTTTGATATTACAGCTACGATAATTCAATTAATTATTTTACCTTTAGAGCGAAATATTTCTTAATTACCTTAAAATATTAGATTGGTTTGGTTTGGTTAGGTTAGGTTAGTCACATTAGGAGACTAATACATTAGGATAAATCAGACTAACGTTATGCTGTGATCTGGTTAGGTTAGCTTAGCTTAGCTTAGGTTAGGTTAGGTTAGTCACATTAGGAGACTAATACATTAGGATAAATCAGACTAACGTTATGCTGTGATCTGGTTACGGGGGATTAGTATATCATGCAAAATTAGGTCGGGGGTTATGGTGTAGTCCAGTTTCTAGGTCCGTGTGCTGTAATCAGTGAGGAACTTACCAACAAAGTCGTATGGTAAGTTATAGTTGCACATTAAGGCTGTCTCTCGCTCTTGTATATTATTGTCCTAAATCATACTAACTGTCGCACTATGTACACTCACGCCATTTTGAACCTAAGTTACCTTTTAAATCCGACACAACTGCCATAGAGAGCGATTACCAGTTGCTTTATGCCTGTGCACTTTACCGCTGGGCTGTGATCGGTCAGGAGAGGAGAGTGTTTGTGTAGCTGACGGGAAGGTAAGTGAGAAGCGAGGAGAGAGGCAAATAATGTGTACAATTATTATTATTATTATTATTATTATTAATATTATTATTATTATTATCATCATCTTCGTTAGGATTAGTTATAACGATTAGTGAAAGACGAAGGTGTGAGAGAGAGAGAGAGAGAGAGAGAGAGAGAGAGAGAGAGAGAGAGAGAGAGAGAGAGAGAGAGAGAGAGAGAGAGAGAGACATATAGTTCACTTTACCATCTAATAGAAAAAAATTTCCAGACGAACAGAGAATTTCCAAAACTTTCTACTACAGGCTGTGTGTGTGTGTGTGTGTGTGTGTGTGTGTGGTAGCCATAAAGTTTGATAAATAATATCCTGGGACAATGTTAGACTTGAACAACAGATCCCCCAAAGTTGCTGGTGACGGCGTTTTTTCTTTTATTTTTTTTATTTTTAGGATTCACAATATGTTTCTCTTCAATATATTGAAAGAAAATATAGAGGTAGAAATCTTATAATAAATGAGTTTCGTAATGCTCGTAAACACTCGCTCATAAAAACTCACCCATATACACTCGCTTACAAACACTAGCCACCAAAAAATAATTAAACACAACCAAATAAAATTGGTACAGGAGTGCGTGCGTTACGCTATACAGGAATAATTACTATTGGCGGTAACTTCTATATAATTGGTTTCCTGTTTTTGAAACTTCTAATTACTGTAGACAATCAGTTAGATCATATTATAATTATAAATATAAATAAATAAATAAATAAATAAATATTATATATATATACACACATATATATATATTTCATTAGCCCAATAAAGCACGCGGACTTCTACATACAATCAACACCTCAACCCACCAGGATTCGAACCCACGGCCCAC
Organism: Homarus gammarus; assembly: GCA_958450375.1. Classification (NCBI taxonomy): domain Eukaryota; kingdom Metazoa; phylum Arthropoda; class Malacostraca; order Decapoda; family Nephropidae; genus Homarus; species Homarus gammarus. The sequence continues at coordinate 204,389 of CAUDMG010002610.1, forward strand.
AAGCCTATGACTGTGACCGGGGAACGCTAACCGCTGGACCACCAGGATACTAAAAGCAGTCCTAGACTTTGTTATATTTCACACAAAGCCTGTTCAACGAGCTTAAGGCGCCGTGAACCTCTAATGGGGACCACCCGTATCACTTAGGTGGTCAGAGTAACGTTTTACCAAATCCAGCTTCGAAACACGAGGATCCTGGTGGGTTGAGGTGTTGATTGTATGTAGAAGTCCGCGTGCTTTATTGGGCTAATGAAATATATATGGATCCTCGTGTTTCGAAGCCGGATTTGATAAAACGTTACTCTGACCACCTAAGTGATACGGGTGGTCCCCATTAGAGGTTCACGGCGCCTTAAGCTCGTTGAACAGGCTTTGTGTGAAATATAACAAAGTCTAGGACTGCTTTTAGTATCCTGGTGGTCCAGCGGTTAGCGTTCCCCGGTCACAGTCATAGGCTTGTGGGCCGTGGGTTCGAATCCTGGTGGGTTGAGGTGTTGATTGTATGTAGAAGTCCGCGTGCTTTATTGGGCTAATGAAATATATATGGATCCTCGTGTTTCGAAGCAGGATTTGGTAAAACGTTACTCTGACCACCTAAGTGATACGGGTGGTCCCCATTAGAGGTTCACGGCGCCTTAAGCTCGTTGAACAGGCTTTGTGTGAAATATAACAAAGTCTAGGACTGCTTTTAGTATCCTGGTGGTCCAGCGGTTAGCGTTCCCCGGTCACAGTCATAGGCTTGTGGGCCGTGGGTTCGAATCCAGGTGGGTTGAGGTGTTGATTACATATATATATATATATATATATGTATATATACATATATATGCTGGTTATCAGCATATACCTAGATCACGCGCACCTACAGTGATTTACTTGCATACATATATATATATATATATCTTGATAAAATCACACGGGAAAATGGAAACAACGGAGCACCTTAGCTTTCGTCTTTATTCAAGACATCTTCAGAGTTGCCTCTGAAGATGTCTTGAATAAAGACGAAAGCTAAGGTACTCCGTTGATTCCATTTTCTCGTGTGATTTTATCAAGATTTATCTTATCCACGTTTTCATTGTGGATTTACATGATATATATATATATATATATATATATATATATATATATATATATATATATATATATATATATATATATATATATATATATATATATATATATATATATATGTAATATTCAGAAATTTCAGTGTAATTTCAAATGCCGCACCATTGGCGATACTGAGCTTTCAAGGTCGTCTGAGGGAAGAGAGCGCTCCCCGCACATAGTGGGAGGTTGTGGAACTAGGCCTATATGATATTAAAAATGATTTGCCGATTTAATAATGATGCAATTCATGAAGTTAAGGGACTATTATTGAATTTGGAATTATTATAGATCGTTTATCAGTCTGAATAATGTTACGGGTGTCCCAAGGAGTTATTAGTTAGGCGGAAAATATGTCACGTAGGTCTAAGCTAGCGCCTTGGAGAGACGCGACGCTGGCTGGTCCTCAGTCACGTGAAAGCGATTGGACCTACAGGACATACCTGCGCGTCCGTCCACAGAAATAGTCACGTGGTCTAGTCACCTGTGCTGCGCTATTGCAGTATAACAAGTAAGTCTCATTCAATCTCAGACAGGGTTTAGATAGGGCAGTGATAAAGTTAACTAGAGCTAACAGTGAGTTCATTTCAGGGTTTCCGCCAGAACCCACTTGACTGCGAGAGATTGACTGCCGTTTGAGACTGCCGTTGATGATTGAGGGTGGCGATTGTCGCCATTGGACCGATCAGTGTAGGCCTGTCACTGTTTAGCGGGGTATCAAAGGATCTCTTGAGGGAATCTAGCCGTCTGGGTGCCCAGCTGACGACGGGACGATCGTTGGGGTCATCAGCACTCCTCTACCTCGGCTCACAATACCACATGTTTCAAGCAGCTTAGTGAAACCCTCTTGCTAACGGGAAGCTAAAGCTTCTCTCAACTGTACAAGGTCTGATTGGCTCACTCCCTTCCGCTTTATGGATGTACCGGGGGGGGGGGGGTGGGGGGGGGGGGGGGAAGTGAAGCTAGCTGAGTGATACAGGGTCGCACACTGGGGCCAAGAGTCAGTGGAGTTTAGAGGTACACTTTCCAAGGTGGAGAAAGGCTGATTTGGGCCTTCAACTACGGGTGCCTGTTGGTTGTGCCTTAAACGACTATGGAGTGCAGGTGGAATCTGTGTGTGTGTTAGGTTAGGGAGCATGGTTCACGGGTATTGGACTCAGTAACGTCTTTATAATAGTGAAAATATTTTTGTGTGTAGTTAATACTATTTTTTCAGTTACTAATGTATGCTGTGTGCATTTAAAATTTCTTTATAGTTTCAATCTCAGATATAACCTTTGTTCCCCAGAGTAGTGTTTAAGTTAGGTTAGGAGGTGTGCATCTGTTGGTGTAACATAATTATATTGAGTGCCCTTAAGGCCTATTCATTGTAGAGTATTTAATTTCTTATTTTTTAATACCATTTCCTCAGTGACTGATATTATTTTGTTGAAAACCCTTAAGGCCTGCATCTGTTGGTGTAACAATTATATTGAGTGCCCTTTAGGCCTATTCATGGTGGAATTAATAATTTCTTATTTTTATACCACTTCCGCAGTGGTGGATATTATTCTGTGAAAACCCTTAAGGCCTGTTTCATGTGTGCAAGCAACATTTCTTAATACTTTAAATTTATTGTTGCCTGAGTTTCTAATAATTTCAATATCATGTATAACTTTTATTCCCCAGAGTAGTGTTTTAAGTTCAAGTTAAGAGGTGGGCATATTGGTGTACCATTATTTGATTGTGTTTGTAGTGTTGGAGGGAATATAACTGTCTAAATTTTACAGTGTGTCTCATTCATCCCAGTCACAGACGCTATCCTCCCACGGGTCACGGACAAGTCATTTTGTTTAGTAGATTTAAGTGTTCTTGTGCTGGTTCGGGATTTTTCTCAAAGGGGCGCTTCCACTGCATTACCATCTAATAATCTTTAATAAACCCCAAGTGAAGTGAGAAAATAAAGTCCAATAAATTCCGACCGGTTACATATATATATATATATATATATATATATATATATATATATATATATATATATATATATATATATATATATATATATATATATATATATAAACCTCGGGTGTGGCAACAGACCAGACGTGCTGGATCCCCGGAGCTGAGGATCGTCATGACTAAGATGAAAATACATCACCCCGGAGGTCACAGGTGAAAGGTCAGGCGTCAATGTCAGGTTACGGAAAAGAGCTTAGAGGCAGAAGACATCCCTGTATTGGAAGACAAAAAGAGCTCTAAGGCCCCGGAAACTCTGAGGTCAGTCGATAAGTGTTGATGACAGTAAGGGGTTCAAGGAACCCGTGGCTAATGATGTGATAAATACGAAAGTCCTTGTGGGGGGAAGTGATCAAAGTCAAACCTAACCTAACCTAACCTAAGCTAACCTAACCTAGACGGGATGAACCATCTTGTCGTAAAGCCCAAGAAAATGAGTCTAATACCATGAAGACATTCAGCACAATCTCTTCAGGAAGTGGCCGATTATATGACTCTCTTCATTAGCTGAGGTCAATACTCTCGTCTCCCTGTGAGAATAATGCGGGAAATAGATATGACATGTTGTAGATACGACAGTGGTAGTGAGGGATAAGTGGTGGCTAGTGGCAGCAGTGATGGTGGAAGTCTGGAGGTGGCTGACCTGAGGAGGGGGATGAGGGAGGGGCTAATGGCCTGGGAAGGTAGTGTCGCTGTGGGAGGTGATGACGTTGTTAGTGGCGTGGAGGGTGACAGACTTCACTAGGGGAGACTGCCTGAAGTAAGGGTGTAGGGGACAGTCGTATAGGAGACATTACCCTGGGAGATAATGATGAAAGGGATAGTTCTGTGGGGTTAGTATGGGAGATAATGATGTCGGAGATAGTGTTGTGGGAGAACAGTGTTGACGGGGGGAAGGGGAGTGTTGACGGAGGAGAGGTGTGGGAGAGTAGTGTTGACGGAGGAGAGGTGTGGGAGAGTAGTGTTGACAGTGGAGAGGTGTGGGAGAGTATTGTTGACGGAGGAGAGGTGTGGGAGAGTAGTATTGACGGAGGAGAGGTGTGGGAGAGTAGTGTTGAAGGAGGAGAGGTGTGGGAGAGTATTGTTGAAGGAGGAGACGTGTGGGAGAGTAGTGTTGAAGGAGGAGACGTGTGGGAGAGTAGTGTTGACGGAGGAGAGGTGTGGGTGAGTATTGTTGACGAAGGCGAGGTGTGGGAGAGTATTGTTGACGAAGGAGAGGTGTGGGAGAGTATTGTTGAAGGAGGAGACGTGTGGGAGAGTAGTGTTGATGGAGGAGAGGTGTGGGTGAGTATTGTTGACGAAGGAGAGGTGTGGGAGAGTAGTATTGACGAAGGAGAGGTGTGGGAGAGTAGTGTTGACGAGGGGAGAGTAGTGTTGGTGGAGGAAAGGTGTGGGAGAGTATTGTTGACGGGGGAGAGTAGTGTTGATGGAGGAGAGGTGGGGGAGAGTATTGTTGACGAAGGAGAGGTGTGGGAGAGTAGTGTTGATGGGGGGAGAGTAATGTTGACGGAGGAGAGGTGTGGGAGAGTAGTGTTGACGGGGGGAGAGTAGTGTTGATGGAGGAGAGGTGCGGGAGAGTATTGTTGACGGGGGAGAGTAGTGTTGATGGAGAGGTGGGGGAGAGTAGTGTTGATGGAGGAGAGGTGTGGGAGAGTAGTGTTGACAGGGGGAGAGTAGTGTTGATGGAGGAGAGGTGGGGGAGAGTAGTGTTGATGGAGGAGAGGTGTGGGAGAGTAATGTTGACGAAGGAGAGGTGTGGGAGAGTAGTGTTGACGGGGGAGAGTAGTGTTGACGGAGGAGAGGTGTGGGAGAGTAGTGTTGACGGGGGGAGAGTAGAGTTGATGGAGGAGAGGTGGGGGAGAGTAGTGTTGATGGAGGAGAGGTGTGGGAGAGTAGTGTTGACGGGGGGAGAGTAGTGTTGATGAAGGAGAGGTGTGGGAGAGTATTGTTGACGGGGGAGAGTAGTGTTGATGGAGGAGAGGTGGGGGAGAGTAGTGTTGATGGAGGAGAGGTGTGGGAGAGTAGTGTTGACGGGGGGAGAGTAGTGTTGATGGAGGAGAGGTGTGGGAGAGTATTGTTGACGGGGGAGAGTAGTGTTGACGGAGGAGAGGTGTGGGAGAGTATTGTTGACGGGGGAGAGTAGTGTTGACGGAGGAGAGGTGTGGGAGAGTATTGTTGACGGGGGAGAGTAGTGTTGACAGAGGGAGAGTAGTGTTGATGGAGGAGAGGTGTGGGAGAGTAGTGTTGACGGGGGGAGAGTATTGTTGACGAAGGAGGTGTGGGAGAGTATTGTTGACGGGGGAGAGTAGTGTTGATGGAGGAGAGGTGGGGGAGAGTAGTGTTGATGGAGGAGAGGTGTGGGAGAGTAGTGTTGACGAAGGAGAGGTGTGGGAGAGTATTGTTGACGAGGGGAGAGTAGTGTTGATGGAGGAGAGGTGTGGGAGAGTATTGTTGACGAAGGAGAGGTGTGGGAGAGTATTGTTGACAGGGGAGAGTAGTGTTGATGGAGGAGAGGTGGGGGAGAGTAGTGTTGATGGAGGAGAGGTGTGGGAGAGTAGTGTTGACGAGGGGAGAGTAGTGTTGATGGAGGAGAGGTGTGGGAGAGTATTGTTGATAGGGGGAGAGTAGTGTTGACGGAGGATAGGTGTGGGAGAGTATTGTTGACGAAGGAAATGTGTGGGAGAGTAGTGTTGACGGGGGAGAGTAGTGTTGACGGGGGAGTGGTGTGGGAGAGCATTGTTGACGGAGGAAAGGTGTGGGAGAGTAGTGTTGACGGGGGGGAGAGTAGTGTTGACGGAGGAGAGGTGTGGGAGAGCATTGTTGACGGAGGAGAGGTGTGGGAGAGTAGTGTTGACGGAGGAGAGGTGTGGGAGAGTATTGTTGACGGAGGGAGAGTATTGTTGACGGAGGGAGAGTAGTGTTGACGGAGGGAGAGTAGTGTTGACGGAGGAGAGGTGTGGGAGAGTATTGTTGACGGGGGGAGAGTAGTGTTGACGGAGGAGAGGTGTGGGAGAGTATTGTTGACGAAGGAGAGGTGTGGGAGAGCAGTGTTGACGGGGGGGAGTAGTGTTGACGGGGGAGAGTAGTGTTGACGGGGGGAGAGGTGTTGAAGGTACTAGTGGGAAGGTCTTACTGGCAGGGCGCTGGTGTAGTGTAAACAAACATAATTAACTCTGGAAGGTGCTGCAATGCGTATCGTCGGAGATTGTGTGACGTAGTTCCATAGTTTCAATTCACACAAAGTACTTCAGTTGAGTTGAGAAGTAAATTAAAGTACCAGAATACGGGAAGTAAGAGACTAAGGTATTGACTGCTGTGGGAAGGTGTGAGACGAGGCATGAATGTTTGAGGTTATTGGTTAAGGTAGCCACAGGAAATGTTTAACTAGCGAAAAAAATCTATCTAATCAAATTAAATTATGTAGATTATGTAGCAATGTAGTCTATTTTTTGTCCTTGCTTTTCTTATCTCCTTTCTTTCGTAATTTACTACTATACTCAAACACGTAATAATCAGGAAAAGTATTATGATAACATGAAACTTGGTACAAAAAACAAAAACAATACAATAAAAACAATGGAAAATGAACCATCCAGTGACGCTCATATACAAACACATGAACAGTAACTCCAAGATGTCTTTAGAAAACGTATGCACACACTGCCTTACACATCAACAAGTGAGGACAATGTTGTGGTTGTAATACAAGAATTCACGCGATCTCTACGGAAATATGTAAGGCAGTGCGTATACATTTTTCTGAGACACCCTGTATAAGCAACATCAAAAATACACGTTATAATAGACGGGAACATAAAGATCAACAAACTCTGATTGTGGTGAGTAAAGTCCACGCAATACAAGTGAGGATATGTCTTTACGATGTGTTATATATTCACAAATATATATCTCTTCGTGTCTATATGCTAAACAAAGCCATCTCCTCGAATCTCCAGTCACTGTCACATTGCCCTGGACACACATAAGGTATGCGTAAAACAACGCACGCACGCACGCACGCACGCACACGCACACACACAGGAGTCGTAGACCCTCAGCAATTTGGCAACATGAAAACTTCCTCCACCACTCACTGTCTTGTCAGCTTTCTCGATTACATATACCGCCATCTCGAGAAACGAAAAACGTCTGTAGCTGTCGCCTTCATTGATTTCACTAAAGCGTTCGACCTAGTCGACCACAATATAATCATCAACAAAGCTATTGACCTCGGGCTTCGAAGAAGCCTCATACCATGGCTTACAGACTTCCTCAGTGACCGACGCCAAGCTGTACGCTTCCGAGGGGCTGTCTCCACCTTTCAGTCACTCACCTGTGGCGTCCCCCAAGGCACCAAGATGGGACCACTCTGCTTCCTTATGCTCATCAATGATGCCCTAAGAGAAACCCCTGCTCGCTGGAAATATGTCGACGACTCCACCATTGGGATCAGCGTCAACAATTCTGCTCCCAACTATACCGCCCTTCAGGATTTATTGAACAGTCTCCAAAACTGGGCTACCAACAACCATGTCACCATCAACCATACCAAGACCATGGTTATGCACATCAACCTCTCCTCCGACATTGTCCCACCTCCTTCCATTACTCTAGGTCCGAACACACTCCAGGTCGTAGATTCCACGAAGCTCCTCGGCGTCACCATAGACAACAAACTAAATTGGAAACCACACGTCAATGAAGTTGTCAAATCCTCCAGTTTCCGTCTCCACCTCCTCCGCCGACTCAAGTCCCTCGGAGTTCCTGCACACGAGCTCCTCAGTGTTTACACAACATTCATACTTCCCAAGCTCACCTATGCCTCCCCCACCTGGTCTTCCTCCCTAAATGCCACACAACGTAAACACCTAGAAAAAGTGCAAAAGAGGGCATGCAAGATTATTCTCTCCTCCTCCTACTCCACATATCAAGAAGCGCTCAACACACTGACCCTTTCGACTCTCACTGACCATCACCACGACCTCATCTGCAAATTTGGTAAGAAGCTTCTACACCATCCCCGACACCGGCTCCTACTACCACCCGAGGTCCCTTGTCCGAGAATTGCTGTTCGACACCACAACCGCATCCAGCCATACGTGCACGAACTGATCGCTATAAGAACAGCCCAGTCCCAACCATTGTAAAAATTATCAATAACTTGTAATACTGTAACACTGTCACTATGTTGAATTGAACTGTAGTTTGAGCTTTTCCCCATCTAAGTTGTTATATGTCTTATTTGTGTCACTTATGTTACTTGTATATTATTTGTAATTCGTAACCCACTCCCCAAATATGTAACTGTATATTTTCAGCCTTCTGGCTGCCAAGCTCTTTCAATAAACCGTTAATTATTATTATTATTATTATTATTACACACACACGCACGCACGGCTGTAGTTATGAGGGTGACTTCCAGTTTCAAGACACAGCATTCTTTAACAAACGAATATGTACAATAATGCGATGATTCAACACTAATGAAGGACACTTAACCGCCACCATTATCACCACTATTGCTACAAATAACATTACCACCACCACTAAACAACAACTACTATTGCTACCACCACCCACAACTGAAAAACCACTTCTACAGCCGGTACTATTACCACCATCACCACCATCTGCGCCATGACCAGCATCACCAACACCACTACCATCACCATCATTATCATCACTACCAGCGCCACTACCATCATCATCACCACTTCTACCAAAACGTCTGCTTCTCCATCATCGCTTTCAGTCTGGACACCACCGCGACAACCACCACCATTTCCGCCTACACCACCACAACCATTACCCCTACCTCCACCATAACCAACATCACCACCTCCTCCACCGCTACCACCACCTCCACCTCATTCTCCACCACCACTATCATCCCCCCACCATCACCGTCACCACCACTTCTACCTCTACCACCACCATTACCACCTCCTCCATTACTACCACCGTCACTATCTCCACCATCACTCCTCCATTGCTACCACCCTCATCTCCACCATCTTCATCTCCACCATTACTACTACCACCATCACTTCTTCCTCCACCACCACCAATTCCACCATCAGCACCACCACTTCCACCATCATCACCACCATCACTACATTTACCCTTCACAAATCTCCCTCAGATTTAGAGCGGATTCAAATTTTAACTCGCCACAAATTGGTTACAATGATATACAATTCTCTTTGTTTACGGTACAATGATAAGCTTGCTGACACATCTACAGCTTGAACAACGATCAAATAGAATACAAAAGCAGAATATGGCTAACTACGCCAAAAGCATGCATGATAAAAGCGTATATGAGCTTTGGCTTGTTGGTGACCGACATTTAGCTGTTCCGTAACGAGGCTTTATCGTTGAGACGTGAGCTTCCCTGGTCATAATAATCCAATATTTTGTATTAATTTATATTCTTTTTACTTTTACCTCTATCTTTTACTTTAAATGCTTATATCATATTTTCTTGGCAGTCATTATACGTGAAGATGACGGCAGTAAACAGAAGACCATGAGAACAGGATAATGTGATAAAGGAGACGAGTGTAAGAAAGTGTAGAGAAGGGAGGAAGAGAGTTGATGTAATTAGCAGCACCTCCTCCACGTGTACTGTCTCACACCAGTAACTCTCACACGAGGTACACAAAGTGAATCCCTAATACCTCACCTGATAACACTTCTCATCAATTTACTGTACATATCATATTGATTTTTTTACCGACATGCAGTCCCTTCTTGATATATTCATATTTACATATTGATAACGATAGTATAAGAAACGTCCAGGTGGGGGTGTGTGTGTGACAATAGCGAAGAATTACAACTACATGGCCGAAAGACGTTAAATGTGCGTGCGTGCGTGAGTGCGTGCGTGAGTGAGTGCGTGCGTGCGTGCGCTCTCTCTCTCTCTCTCTTTCTTTCTTTGACATGGCAAATAATAAAGGCCTTCGTTATACACAGTAATGAAGGAAGACCACCTTATCTCAACAGGATTGTTATATTGACTTTTCAGACAATGTTTGACAGTTGTGTTGTGTTAGTAACTATCCTCCTTCCCTCCCTCCCTCCCTCCCTCACTGACTCTCCTGGGGACTACACATTTCCGCCCCCTCGACTTACCTGTCCCAGACATTTTCAGGTAATTTATGTTGTCAATTTGTCACCTTAATGGTTGGCGGGATTACCAGCCTCCCAACTCTCTCGGGGACACACACACACACCCACTTAGTGATGGCCGGACATCTGTTCTTAGGATTTTATTTCCCTCACACGTCTTCCCGTTGGTCCTGGGGTTGTGGTGCGACAGTGGTAAGCCTCTGTCAGTGTGTTATCAGCTTTTGTCGTTCACGAGTAAATGTCAGTGTCCGAAGCAGTGTCTCAAATAATGTATACAAACTGCCTTATAGATTGGCCGTGGAGACCGCATGAATGCTTTTATTAAAACAGTAACATTGTCCTCACTTGTGGGAGACTTAACACATCAACACGTGAGGACAATGTTGCTGTTGTGATACAAACATTCACGCGATCTCCAAGACAACTTATAACGCAGAGATTATAAAAATTTTCTGACCAAACTGATGGAAGACTTAGCTGCTGAAACCACTCTAGTTGAAGCTGGCCAATAATCTAGATTCTAATTAAGTGAAGAAATAAACATTATATACCTGAAGTCAATAATATTGTTCGTTGAACCTAGCGGAGTAAGACCCCAGTTGCTGAAGCCCCACCACACTCCCCACCATGATAAACTTGGACCAGAAATACAAGTAGCAGTGTGATGGATCTCTTTCCCTCAATGCACTTCATCGCTGAGTGGAAATAAAATTAATACGAGAAAGATGAATAAAATGCATTAAACTGCAGTTGGAGAAAGTGGGTGAAAAAATTGTAACGTATGTTCCTTGAATTCCATTACAACTTCATTTAATTTTGTTTTATTTTGCGAATATGAAATTGAATCGAGCCATGTTATCAAGATCTTGGCAAGATATCTCTCTCTCTCTCTCTCTCTCTCTCTCTCTCTCTCTCTCTCTCTCTCTCCGTTGGTACGACACAGGTGCATCCTCTTACACTTCGTGACATTGAATCATAGCAGCCATTTCTTCGACGACTCTTGAAGCTCAGAGATCTTTTTGCAGCTATTTACAGTCTGTTTGGTTCTTAATTTCCCTGAATAACTTGGCATCGTCATCAAACATTTGTATGGAGGAGTGTATAGCTTCTGGCTTGTAATTTATGAAGCAAACGAACAACAACGGGCCCAATACACTGCCCTGTGGTACCCCGCTTGTCACGGGTACACATGATGATATCGTACCATTAATCACCACACACACTACTTGAGATCATGCAGAATGTCTCCAATCCACGCTAGAACACTTCCCCGAATTCCGTACCCTTCCAGTTTAATTATCAGCCTTTCATGGGTACGCTGTCGAAAGCCTTGGCAAAATCTAGGAATATATTGTCGATAATGCCACCCTGTTTCAGAATTTGGGTCCAAACATCAGTACCTTGAGTAGGTGTGTTACGCAGTAGCGTCCCGGCATAAAACCGAGTTGGCAGTCCTTACAAGGTTGTTTCGTAACAGATGTTCCAACATGGCATCTCTTATAATACTCTCAAGTACTTTACATACTATGCTGGTCAGGCTCACTAGTCTATAGTTATTCGTGGAGTTACTATCGCCCTTCTTGAATATAGGACTCACATAAGTCATTTTCCAATCACTGGGGACCTTTTGTCCAACCAGGCATTTACAGAACAGTAACCAACTACTTTCGTTTATCAAACGTAAATAACTGATGCCCATGAATACCCTTCAGCTAAATCGTCAATAACCTCTATTGTTTACTCGTCAGGGCGATACAACTTTACCTTTTCTAGAACACACTCGTTAATCATCAGGTCAAACAGCCACTGAGTATACAAAGGCTCTGATAGTTAGTATTTAGTCTATTTTATTATTCTCGTTAATCGCCACTGCAAAATCTTCTACACTTTTTTCTAAACAGCTCTCATCACATCTAACCTACCCAACCTAACCTAACCCAACCTAACCCAACCCAACCTAACCTAATCTAACCCAGCCCAGCCTAACCTAACCTTATTGCCATGCTGAATATTTACGAGAATATTCAGAAGTAAAACCTCGCTCACCACGTTCTGATTAAGGTATAAATTGTTAAAACCACACCTTTGATCGTTCTGGCACAACTAATTATTGCAATTAGCAGCTTCTGGAAGGCTGACTGTCCTTAGGCTTTAATTAGGGGACCTTATGCAGGGCTACAATGGCTTCAAGGGCTTTAGATGTGGGGACCCGTAATGGTCTCTCAGCTCCAGAACCGAGTGGGTACAAGCTCTCACTTTCAGTCCTTGGAATCACTGGTTCGCACCCAAGATATTCCCCAAGTTCACCCAGTTGTCGAAAGCTGTTTTGGCCAGACTGTTTCCTGGTATACAGAAAATTAAAGGTTTAATCAGTCTCATGTGACCGATTTATAGGGGGTAGGGTATTAACTGGTTGGATTTTGCTAATTTTTTCTTGTAATCAGTCAGAACCTGGTACTGTGTTATCCATCATCAAAATGTCTTGTAATATTCATTTATCCTTTTTCTCTTTTTTTTCAGCCAAATAATCACACTGTCGCTTGTTACCCTTTACCGATACAAAACAATATTAACCTCTATTATCCAGTGGGTTGAGTGACACCTTACTATTATCTGGTGAAGTCGAAGTTATGTTACATTCTCCTGCTAAATTATCCTCTTAACAATGCCATTTTTTTCCTTTTCCTCTATTAGAAACAATGAAAAAAATGTCTTGTTCAGTCGTCAGCGAACAGATCATCGCAAACGTGTTGTTATTCCGACTTCTTTATCCTATCGGTACGCAATTAAGGTTTATAAGAAGCGTCTGCGTGTAAAACAGCCTCCCACCCCAATATCCATGAAATACTTTAATAATAATTGTCTGGTTTAGAATTAGTCATAAAAACGAGAGAAAAATTATCGGGTGCCGTGGTCTATTGTCTTGGAGTTCACCATTAATTCAAGTTTTTCTTCTGTGTTCACGCTCACAAACGCTTCCGCAGCGCACAGTTTAAGTAGCGTTATGTTATACTGACGATTAGAGAGAGTTGAAGTGACGTCAGGTGATCTCTCGTTCACAAACAGTTCATATAATATCTGCTGTTCTCTCGTTCACAAACAGTTCAAATAATGTCTATTGTTCTCTCGTTCACAAACAGTTCAAATAATGTCAGTTGTTCTCTTATTCACAACCGCTACATACTGTAAAGTACTTGTGTTGGCTTGCCATTCACGTATTAACAAACTGGGAGTCTTGCAGAATCTTGCCAACCATCTGAATATAATCCACACTAACAAAACTTCACCTTGAGTACGAACTCGCTCAATCCACAGATCACTTGTATACTTAGCGTGATGTACAGCTCTCACTGTCAGGGAAGATCTGACAGCTCACTTGCCAACCACAGACTATCACATCTCCAGATTAAGGCTCACCAAAACGTTATACAATCAGATTTTCAGTATTTATTTTTTTTAGATAAACCGAGATAAGGAATACAAAAGAACTCCCGCCTCCTTCCCCCCCCACAAAAAAAAAAATATATATATATATATATATATATAATCAACACCTCAACCCGCCAGGATTCGAACCCACGGCCCACAAGCCTATGACTGTGACCGGGGAACGCTAACCGCTGGACCACCAGGATGCTAAAAGCAGTCCTAGACTTTGTTATATTTCACACAAAGCGGGTGGTCCCCATTAGAGGTTCACGGCGCCATAAGCTCGTTGAACAGGCTTTGTGTGAAATATAACAAAGTCTAGGACTGCTTTTAGCATCCTGGTGGTCCAGCGGTTAGCGTTCCCCGGTCACAGTCATAGGCTTGTGGGCCGTGGGTTCGAATCCTGGCGGGTTGAGGTGTTGATTGTATGTAGAAGTCCGCGTGCTTTATTGGGCTAATGAAATATATATATATATATATATATATATATATATATATATATATATCCTGCACGAGAATCAAACCACGAGTATGCGAACCACCAACCCACTACGAATAATACAGTACACAATACTGTGTGTCTTGAAAGCCCCTCCCCTTCCCTCCAATTCCGACACCTACTGTAAGTCGAGAATCAAACCCAAGACCTCTCGTTTGTGAAGCTATTGTGCTAATCATATCTATTCGGACGCTAAGGATATATGACATATGACAAATATTTCAGAGAAGAAGTTTTATCCGCCCAAAATGATAAAACGACAAAGAAAAACTAAAAGAATAGGACAATTTATTAAGACAAATCTATCAGGAAGAATGAAGGATGCAGGTTTTTACCGTTTCCTATTTTTTACAGTTTCATCGCCAATTCCACACGGGTTTCCACCTTGTCGTAAACGCCTCACGAGACGTGTTTTCTGGCTAAAATCTCCAATATATATAAATATATCGGTTCTCTCCTGACACAAGAAACTCGGTGACACAACAAGGGTGTGATAGTTTGTGATTCTGTTTCCTGCCGTCTGTTAGGGCTAAATATCTTTATTTCTGATGTAAGTTATAATAATCTTGGTCTTAATAACTGATACCATAAATTTAATAATAATAATAATGATGATGATGATAATAGGCTGTAGGAAGAAACAAAGACATACTTTAACATTGTGTCTTTATACAGTAGATAAGATATGAGAAGAAGCTAATTATTACTCCACAAGATGACACGAGTAGAGTAGTCAGAGTCGTCTTGATACAAGTGAAGTATGTGTTGTTCTATAACATTAGGTCAAACAGGTATAAGACCAATAACAGAGACCAGTTCAGCATTACATCACAACCAATAACACATTTACAACACCCTACAGCAAGACTATGAATGATTCTTAGATAAAGTGCGTTCATAATATACCAAAAAAATATTTGATTATTTACGTTGGTATATACATGTACAATGTACATTGTACATTACCATATCAGTGTTTTCGTTGGTACTGATAATACTTATTGTACATAATGTAAGGTCTACATATTAATGTATACCATCATGTAATCTATGATATTACGTGTACATGTTACACACACACACACACACACACACACACACACACGAGCTCCTCAGTGTTTACACAACATTCATACTTCCCAAGCTCACCTATGCCTCCCCCACCTGGTCTTCCTCCCTAAATGCCACACAACGTAAACACCTAGAAAAAGTGCAAAAGAGGGCATGCAAGATTATTCTCTCCCCCTCCTACTCCACATATCAAGAAGCGCTCAACACACTGACCCTTTCGACTCTCACTGACCATCACCACGACCTCATCTGCAAATTTGGTAAGAAGCTTCTACACCATCCCCGACACCGGCTCCTACTACCACCCGAGGTCCCTTGTCCGAGAATTGCTGTTCGACACCACAACCGCATCCAGCCCATACGTGCACGAACTGATCGCTATAAGAACAGCCCAGTCCCAACCATTGTAAAAATTATCAATAACTTGTAATACTGTAACACTGTCACTATGTTGAAATGAACTGTAGTTTGAGCTTTTCCCCATCTAGTTATTATATGTCTTATTTGTCACTTATGTTACTTGTATATTATTTGTAATTCGTAACCCATTCCCCAAATATGTAACTGTATATTTTCAGCCTTCTGGCTGCCAAGCTCTTTCAATAAACCGTTAATAATTATTATTATTATTACACACACACACACACACACACACACACACACACACACCTTCGTGTGAATACATTATCAAAGCTGAAATACTGCTTCCAAAAAGAGTAAAAAAAAAAATATTTTGAGTGGCAAAAATTCCAAACAGGTCAACTCCAGAAATCATGAAGTTGACGAAAACATTTTATGATAATGTGCGACCGAAAACCTTTGGGACACTGACCCATTTTCCATTAACAAAGTTTTTTTTCAGAATTTTTCTTGTGCTTTCATGCAGAACTTTTAATTGGCTCCCTCATGACTTTTTTTTCAGAGGGCGTTGACGATGAATACACCAGGTTTTGTTTTAATCTGTTATCGTGACATATTTCTAATTTATGTTAATTAATGTCTATAAAAATATATAAACATACAACGAATTCTCCTCAAACCAGTGATGTGGATATGTGTATAGTGAAAGTTTTGGTTACTTATAAATCGACTATTATTGTACAACTCTCTCTCTCACACACACACAACCCTCCTCCCCTCCTCCGACACAACACACAACCCCTCCTCCAACACAACTCTCCTCCCCTTCTCCAGCACCCCCACACAACACACAACCCTCCTCCAACACTCCCACACAACCCCTCCTCCAACACAACCCTCCTCCTCTTCTCCAGCACCCCCACATAACACTACCAAGTTATGCTCTTAATCTTCCTCCCTCCTGCTGACGTAATCTAGGTAGGTGAGCGATCTGTCATCACTACAGGTATTATCCTCACCCAACACCCCACTTCATGACGCTCTAGTCGTCCTCCTGAGACGTTCTTGGAGTCGTATCGTCTTGAAGAGAACCATTCTACCAGCTTTTGCTTTCAAGGCCTCTCATACCCTCCTCATCTGCGTTTATTAAATGTAATATGACTCGCACGCCAGCACTCCCCGCTGGGCGATGACGCTCACCTTCTCAACAATATAGACCAAACTAATTTCTGAATCCGGAGTGGAATTTTCGTAGTCAAATTCATGTTTTGTTTTTGGTGTGTGTGTGTGTGTGTGCGTTTCCCCTTATTAGGATACGACAAAGGTACATTTAGTTATCTTGGGTTAGGTAAGGTTAGGATGGTGTACGTCAAGGATATATTTAGACTAGGTTAGGTTAGGATACGTCAGGGGTACGTTTGGTTAGGTTAGGTTAGTTAAGGTTAAGGCTATGTTTAGTTAATTTTGTTTATATCAGAAGACGTTGAAGATATATTTGTTTAGGTTAGGTTAGCGTACGTCAAGGATGTATTTGGTAAAGTTGCAGTAGTTTAGGCTTAGAGATGTCAGGTTATGGTTAGGCTAGACTACGTTAGCTTAGTTTAGAATGCGTCAGGGATACATTTGGTTAAGATAAGCTGGGGTATGTCAAGGATAGGTTTAGTCAGTTGAGATTAGGATATGTCTGGTCGATTAGGTTAGGTTAGGTTTGAGAAGGAGGAATTTTTAAGAGGATGGCCCCAAGTGGTCGGCCTCTACACCCATAAAAGTGGAATCCCCTCATTAAAAACACAACTACTTTCCTGCTTCTCTGTTTATTTGCTATGCGTGGCCCAAGGAATGCTCATGAACGTCCTTGGCCAAAATTAAGTGGACATGGTAAAAAATTACTATATTAAATTTCTGCTCCTTGTTTCAAAAACCGTGGCCTTGCTTAGTGAGTTAAAACAAACAAATAAACCGACAGACAGACACTAAGCTTTGTATACACAAGTAAAGTCACAGTGGATTTCATTGTTATATAATTTCACATGTTAGTGCACTATTAATATCTTCACACCTATCAGTAATGTGGTACACGTAGCGTCACAGAAGAAACACCAGCAGCACGCCATCAACGCTGTATATCTGCACTTGGTGTCAAATGAGTTGAGGTAAAAATATCTCCGTACTAAAGCAACATTGGTGTTAATGAAATAGCTCCATAAACCTCCCAAGAAAAAACGCGGAGGAAAATCTCCCGCCGAAATGAAAGTCATTACTTGATGCCCATAAAAAAAGTCGTCCTCGTCTTTCAGCTGTTCCCCCAGCAGGGAGTGTGATATAGAGAACTGTCAACTGCGTCTGTCAGGAGTGCGGCAGCCAAGTAGATGTAGCGCTCTCCTTTTTTCCTCACGATCGTTGGTTTCCATCCAGTGCCACAGTTCATTCATATATGAATAGGTAGATTAATAAACAACTGTGGAAGTCAAGGCAGTTAAGCTTAATGTTGCCTCACTGTCTCCCAGTGTACTGAAAAAGACTTAAATCTACAGTGTGCTGTGTCCGCACTACACCTAAATGGCGTCAGGCCTAAGCGATGAACTTTCGAAGAGGATCATCAGTCCAGATGTATACATTACAAGCCTTCAACTTAACATGATCAATGTCCTAGAATCTATTTACTCGGATTTTGGTCATACAGTTTATACTTAAGTACCTGACTGGTGGTCTCCTTTACCCTTACCACACCACCCGATAAAGATAAAATGAAGTGACACTCGGTACAAATGATTAGTTTATGACGTAAGATTTTAGGATTAAACTCTTAACCCGGTTTAGCTGTCTACCAGGAGTGCATCATCGGCCAAGGCTCCTTCAAACATGTCTTCTTGGCCCTTATACCAATCATTTGAGTTTATGGAAATTCATCAACAATAAACCAAATAAGACAAACAACAACCACATCAATATTATAGGTTGTCTCACTTGTTGATGTCAGAGGTCTGCCAAGTGAGGACAATGTTGGGCTTCTAATATAAACATTTACGCGATCGTCACAAAAATCTTTAAGGCAGTGTGTATAACTTTTTTCTGAGATAACCTGTATGTCTGATGTACGTATTAGAGAGTTGTTAAACACACTTGGACAGAGAGAGAGAGAGAGAGAGAGAGAGAGAGAGAGAGAACATTATGCCACAACATCCAAGACCACAATAAACCAAGTCTGTTACACAAGTCATCACAAGATAAACATAAGTAGTGGAAATAATGTGCATATAAATAATTATATTTTATTAACAAACCAGCGAAAATTCACAGAACCCATGTGTGCGCGTGTACATATTGTGTGCGTGTGTTGTGTGTGCGTGTACATGTAAGTAGTATATGAATAACATGTACATAATGAAAGAGACTCTATAAGCTTCTCATTATTAATGAATCCTGACTCCCCCCCAAAAAAATCACTGGTTTTAAATAACACACAGTCACCTGACGACAATTATTCTCGACCAAGTAAACATTTTTGCTAGAGATATTTTTTTTTTTTTTTTTTTTACGGGGAATATCCCTCCCGGGGCACAGGTCACTGACCCACATCGGGGCCTGGGGGACGCAAATGTAATATTAATAATAATAATAATAATAATTCATAGTAAATAAAATAATAATAATAATAATAATAATAATAATAATAATAATAATAATAACACGGTAATAATAATAAAGAAATACAAAAATAAAAAATAAATAAATAAAAGTGAGAAACAAAATATTTATGTTGTGTTGTCAATAGTAAGATAAATAACTGAGACCCTGAAATTGTGTGTAAATGAAGCAGAAAGTCAGATCAGCAACCTGGGACTTAAAGTCAAAATTTTTGTGATGCCATATGGCAGCAGGGTCTACCATTAGACAACACATTATGCTTCCAATATCTTCCCAGGCGGTAGTACCTCCCTGTTTGGTAGCTGCCTACTTACCTATTACCTATGAGCTACCTTCTACCTATTAGCTGCCTACTACCTACTGCCATAAAAAAATTCCTCATTAGTAATTTAAAAGAAAATCGTCATTAGTAATTAAAAAACAAAAAATAAGTTGACCACCACCAAAAATCCTGAATTCTATCTCTGAATAGATTAGTTTCGCTTCAGGAAAAAAAAAAGAGACCAGACATATTTTTAATTTCCAACTGAGTCGGTTTTTACACGACCGGTGAAAAGTGAATTTAATCCAAATAATGACTTTCTGCATTTGAATTTTTGTTTCGGGGAGGGAAGAAGAAGGAGGGAAGGGGGGAGAAGGGAAGGGGAAGGGGGGAGAAGGAAAGGGAAGCATATCTTTTACATGGAACTTCAACGAGAATGCTTCAAAAAAATATTTCTTTCATCGCTGTTCAGACTCCGGAAAAAGTAATTAATATCCCTGGTAATTGACTTCCACCTGATGTGAAAATTTATTTTTTTCTTGTGTCAATTATTCTCTCGTTATTATGACTTATTATTTTCTCATTCTCCTCTTCCCTCTTCGTTGGATATAATAAAATTAAAATATTTTTTTTATATTTTTTTTATACACGATGGGGGAGGGGGGGGGACTTTATTAATGTATTGTTTTCTGAAAAAAACCGGTAGAAAAAAAAAGAGATAATTATATTCTAAAGAAATTCAATCTTCCTTTGATAATATATATAAACATCAATTTTCATCTCTCTCTCTCTCTCTCTCTCTCTCTCTCTCTCTCTAACCCAGATAAATCTCAACTCTGACCACTTTCCTCTTGTAAGCTTTGAGGTCAAAACCAACTATAACATGTCAAAATTTTAGGCTACTCGTGCGTCATGGGACTGTCCTAGATAAAGTTTACCCAGAGTTTTAAGCCTCAACTTGCTGGCAGGTTAATGTGTAGAGAGAGAGAGTTTCGGTGTGAGCTTCTCTGGGGACATTATTGTTGGTAATTGTTTCCCATTTTCAACGTAAAAGTTCAGGGGTGATTGTACCCGAAAGGTTAGCGGAGGCGACGTGTCAGTTCATAAATGTAATTATTACCTTACCCAAATTTTGATTGTTGTTACCAGGCTTGTTAGTAAGAAACATAACGCTTGTCTCATGTGTTTTGTATTCGTCCATGTTTTAAGGTATGCTATGACAGGTACAGGTAAATAAATATACTGTATCTTCTTTCTTTGAATCCATCACAGCTGTCTTTCTATTTAAGCAATGTAAATATTCCGTAAGTCTTTATTATCTTTCGACACACACACACACACACACACACACACACACACACACACACCTCTCTCTCTGGACGTTTCTTATACTATCGTTATCAATATGAAAATATATATATATATATATATATATATATATATATATATATATATATATATATATATTTCATGTAAATCCACAATGAAAACGTGGATAAGATAAATCTTGATAAAATCACACGGGAAAATGGAAACAACGGAGTACCTTAGCTTTCGTCTTTATTCAAGACATCTTCAGAGGCAACTGAAGATGCCTCTGAAGATGTCTTGAATAAAGACGAAAGCTAAGGTACTCCGTTGTTTCCATTTTCCCGTGTGATTTTATCAAGATATATATATATATATATATATATATATATATATATATATATATATATATATATATATATATATATATATATACACGAATATATCAAGAAGGGACTGCATGTCAGTAAAAAAATTATTATAATATGTACAGTAAATTGATGAGAAGTGTTATCAGGTGAGGTATTAGGGATTCACTTTGTGTACCTCGTGTGAGAGTTACTGGTGTGAGACAGTACACGTGGAGGAGGTGCTGCTAATTACATCAACTCTCTTCCTCTTTTCTCTACACTTTCTTATACCTATTTTATACTTTAGTGGAAATAACCATCTGATGGCCTTGTTAGTTATCCTTGATCGAATTGCCTTACTGTTTATTATTGTTTGTATACCCGCACTATTTATGTATACACCGGATATTGCATACATGCGTCGTCTACCTGTATTCTTAACTGTATACTTGCGTTGTCCATATTCATGCTGAACCAATTTTAAACTTGTATGGAGATCATATTAAATATCTATCTATTTATGTACAAAGTTTTAGAGAAGTGTTCATTCTTCCTCCCTCTTTCCAGCCTGTACTCTAAGTAACATGAAATAGAGTAAAACTTCCTACACACAGACTATGATACCAAACAAGAGGTGGTGTGATAGAAGGACTTTACGAGCTGAAGTGAAGCACAACGATGTAGGAGAAGGAAAATGACGTATCAGTGTATAATATCAGTAACAAGTCCGGAAGATAATGGGTGTATTTTGTCTTTAAAGGGAAACCCGTATATCTAGATTGAAAGGGGGAAGAATGTAAAAGACTCAGTCAATAACAGGAGGTAAATAAAGGACTTGTTGGTAGGAGGGAGGAGAGCTGAGACTCGCCTTAGTAGCGGAAGGATGGACGGTCGAGGGTTGCAAGACCGACGAATCCTTTTACTAATTTGATTTTCGACTATCTCTTCTCTCCTCACTCCCCTTACAACACCCCTGACCAGCCCGGAGGTACTGTTCATCATCATACTCTTGTCATACATTCCCCCAGTGCTGACTATGACGTACAAGTGTAGGATCATATTATACCCATACTGTCATACATTCCCCCAGTGTACACACACACACACACACACACACACACACACACACACACACACACACACACAAGCCAAAACCAAAAACAATTACAAAATTAAAACTGTAATGAAAGTTTTTGAAAAAAAATGCTAGCAACACGAAATGTATATTTTTTTAGAAAGTAAAATCAAAACAAAAGAATTAAGGAAGCTGATATATAGAACGCAGGAAAGCTCTCAAAATCGTTGAATTATGACGAAAATTAAAAAAATGAGAATCAATAACACCCAGAACCTTTCAGTGCAGTGAAATTATAGATAAAGCTTTTAATAATACATAAGCATTTACAGTGGAGGAGAGAGAGAGAGAGAGAGAGAGAGAGAGAGAGAGAGAGAGAGAGAGAGAGAGAGAGAGAGAGAGAGAGAGAGGGGTCAAACACAAAGTAAAAATAGATCAAAGACAAGGAAGCAGAAATTCAATAATAATAGAGATAGAGATAGTGATAAAAATAGTCAAAGGCAAAAGGATTCATTCAATAACAAAGTTGACTAAAAGAAAAAAAGATGATGAAAATGTGTGAAAAAAGAGAAAAAAAATAGAGAGTTGTGAGAGTACAGGCGAGAAAACGAAGTCAGGGAGAATGGGTGAGGGTCGGAAGAGGTGATAAGGGAGAGAGAAGAAAGGTAGGGATCAGGGAGAATGGGTGAGAGTTGGAAGAGGTGATAAGGGAGAGAGAAGGAAGGTAGGGATCAGGGAGAACGGGTGAGAGTTGGAAGAAATGGTGAGAGTAAAAGAGAGAAGGGAGGAAATCAGGGACAATAGATGAGAATTAGACAAAGTGAGGGGAGTGATTTCAAATGTCTATGTTTGTTTAGATGAATTTGTATGCGGGGAGGGGGGGGGGCTGCTAATGTGGGTGGGTGTGGGGGAGGGGTGTTTTTGTGCGTGTGTGTGTGGGTGAAGGGTGCTTGTAAGTGTGTATGTGAGGGAGGGACGCTTGTGTGTGTGTGTGTGTGTGTGAGGAGGTTACTTGTGTGTGACGGAGCTGCTCCTTTGTGTTTATGTATGTTTGCGTGGACATATGTGTGATGATATGCGTGTATGAGTTTGCATGAATGTATTTGAACTATAATACATACATGGATTTATTGGTCGGGGTAGATTATATATGTGTATGTACGTGGGTGTGTGTGTGTGTGTGTGTGCATGTGCGTGCGTGTCTCGCCCTCAACCACTACCTCTTTGACCTTTCGCCATCTGTGACATCATCAATATTGGGAGAGATGAACTTTGTGTTCGTCTCCATGACCTTTCAACAGAATGAGGGAAGGTTATCCACCAGTTGATTATACCTGGCCATCTGCCTCAGTTGGTTCACCACCGACGGGTATATTTTGGGATAGGTAACTTATGTGGAACAAAAAACAATTCCCTAATAATCAGTGGTTAAAAAAATGAAAAAGCAAAGATTAAAGGGAAAAGGAAATTAAAACTTTATTATTATTATTATTATTATTATATTTATTATTATTATTATCATTATTATTATTATTATCATTATTATTATTATTATATTTATTATTATCATTATTATTATTATTATTATTATTATTGCCCAAGCCGTTACCATGGCAACATTTGGTATATTTAGGCAGGACTTTCACTAAAATCTATCATGTGAACCTTGTAACAAGTTGATCAAATCTATCAAATTTGGTGCAAATCAACAAACTAGTTTTCGAGTTATTTTGGGGTCAACACACACAAACAAAAGACCGAAAGTAATACTGTTTCACATTTGCAACTGAGTGTGCTAGAGAACTGAAGACACCATAATATTCTACTTTGATTTTGTGAAAATAAGAAAAAAAGATTAAATTTGACGACTTAATTATTTCTAAAGAAGTTGTCTTAGGGAGCTAAAGGTAGCAGAATCCGCTACTGTAAACGGCCTTTATATTACTTTCTATAACAAACTCTTCAATAAAGACTCAATTATCCATTTCAAGAACATAAGAGTATTTTACGTAATAATTAGTCAGTTTCACAACTGGTGAGAAGTGGGTTTTTTCAGGTCCGTGAAGCACGTGACGTAATTAACACGCTAGTCTGCGGGATTTGGTCGTGTACTCGGAAAACTCATTGTCTAATTTGCATACATTAATGTATGTAGCCCACGATACTCGCAAACTAATCCCCTCAAAAAACAAAACCAACATTGGAATTAAAACAACAAAAACACATTAGCGCTGAGGGCCAGTCACCCCTACCAGTTATTGGCTTGTCTGTATTTTGAAGGAAATTATGGGTCTATTTACAGATTATTACAAAGCCAAAAATATTTATAAAAAAATCGCAGTATTAAAGTTATTCATAATAGAATTTGAAGGATTATACGAAGAAATTCTGAGAGCTATAAAATAACATTATCTTCACTTGTGGAAAACTGCAACAAGTGAGAACAATGTTACTCTTATAACACAAGAATTCATAATTATGATCTCCACGAAAACCTGTAAGGCAGCGTGGATACATTTTTCTGAGACACCCTGTATACATTTTCACCAAAAGCAAAAACTGTAATAATCAGGTCGCAGCTCAGGTAACGAGAGACACGGCCTTAATTTCCACTGGGAATCGCGTCAAAAGAAGATGATTAATTAACAAGAGCCTTTGATTTGTTGAGTAAAAAGACATCGACTTGGGAGGTCATTAAAAGATCTTTTATTCAGGTGATTTATGGTTTCGATACGACGACACCTACGACCAAAGAATGACAAAATAATTGAGAGATAAGTCGTGGTTTCTCATTTCTTAAGAATAATTTAATAAAGGAGTCTTAAATTGGTTGAATGAGATGACCTCAACTTGACGTACAGTATTAGCAGCTATTCTACATACGTAAATTATAAACCTAAAACACATTTCGAGGATTATAATACAAGTACAAGTGTTCCCATCTGGCGACAGGAGTCCAGTCGGTATTGGGAAGAGAAATCATCTAATTTCCGTTAAGCTTGATTATATATATATGCCTTCAGTGATGGAACGGCTGGCTAATTCAAGAGGTTTAAATCGCTGTGTAATGGCCCCCATCCTTGCTTGGTAAGACAATCTTGTGAAGGAATTGTGATCTGAGTGATATACCTTTTAGAATATTGACTTACCTATCTCTACACCTCGTGATCCATGTAATTATGAAGCCGGTTGATTTTCCTTGACGTGTGTCAGGTATGTCAACTAAAATGACTTAGTATTCATTATCAGGCTGTCACCATAAGCACTTTATGCCTAAACCCTAAGTACCAAATCTAACCAAATCTAACATAACATAACCCACTTTATGGGTTATGTTTATTGGCTTTTATGAACCTTGAGTCGGATAATACTGTACCTTAGTGCTGTACTTCACTGTCTTTCTGCAAAACTAAGTTGGTTATTTGCATCCCTTCTTGTAACCACTGAGGAAAAGAATTCATTTGACGTCTTTGCTTTCTCCGGGTCATTCCAATACACCTATAGTAACGCCTGTTTGATTTTGATTTTTCGAAACTTTGGTGATCTGCCATTGGAACTCTCTGTCCGCTCTTCTATTCTCTCAGTTTGATTTCTGATCCTTTGGCAAGTTTCGATTGGTTAATGTAAAAAAGTTTGCTGGTTCTTCATGAACTAACAAGCTTGGTCTTGGGTACATATTTTCCTAGCAAATATTCAACTTTACACTCAGTGATCTCCATGGAAGAATCCTCAACCATATTGTTCAACAGGTTAGCCCAGACAATGCACCCTGTTTCCACCCTCGTCTTCCAAGTCTCCGGTACATATTTTTGCAGCCAATATTTAACTTTACCCTCGATGATCTTTATGGAAGAATCCACATCATTATTGTTCAATATCACCATAATTGAAGTCCCTCATAACAAGGAGTTGAGTGAGGATACATTGTCTATTATAGCTCAATAAACTACACTTGGAGGAGAGGAGTGAAGGAGGTTGTATATTTAATATAAAACCGATAGAGAATATTATTTATTTATTTATTTATTTATTTATTTGTTTATTTTGTATTTGTTTGTTATTTATTGTAAAAAATGTGGAAAATTTTGTGATGGTAGATGTACAGAAGAAGTCAAAACAAGAATAGGGGGTGAGGGAGGGTGAGAGAGGGGTGAGGGGGTGAGGGAGGGTGAGAGAGGAGTGAGGGGTGAGGGAGGGTGAGAGAGGGTTGAGAGGGTGAGGAAGGGTGAGAGAGGGGTGAGGGGGTGAGGGAGTGTGAGAGGGTGAGAGAGGGTTGAGAGGGTGAGGAAGGGTGAGAGAGGGGTGAGGGGGTGAGGGAGTGTGAGAGAGGGGTGAGGGGGTGAGGGAGGGTGAGAGAGGGGGTGAGGGAGGGTGAGAGAGGGGTGAGAGGGTAAGGGAGAGTGAGAGAGGGTTGAGAGGGTGAGGAAGGGTGAGAGGGTGAGGAAGGGTGAGAGGGTGAGGGAGGGTGAGAGAGGGGTGAGGGGGTGTGAGAGAGGGGTGAGGGGGTGAGGGAGGGTGAGAGAGGGGTGAGGGGGTGAGGGAGTGTGAGGGAGGGTGAGAGGGTGAGGGAGGGTGAGAGGGTGAGGGAGGGGTGAGAGGGTGAAGAGAGGTGAGAGGGTGAAGGAGGGGGTTAAGGAGTCACTTCGTTACTTGGGCAGTTACAGCGCAATATTTATTAAAAAGTCTATAAATACGAAGGATAAAGCCAAATTATGACTAAAATGTTTTACTGCACATTAGGGTGGAATTCCCAGCTTGTTTCAGATCTGAGCAAATCTATGCATATATTTTTTTTCTTGTGTAATTCTTATGTAAACTAGGTGTGATGGGAGGATGGGTTGGAGTCTCTCAATATACGAGTATTGTCCTTTATGACTGGGTGGTTTTCATGACCCAATAAATAACAGATGTATTTGATTCTATTTACAAAAGCATCAAATTATTAAAAATATCAATTGTTGACAAATGATAGTTGTGCGGGTGCCAGATGTAGCGTCATGGTGTGTGCATAGTGTGCAATGCAAAGTTGGCTCCCGTACGTGTGGGGAGTCGTAACCCACAAAATCCAGAAGGCACAGGTACTGTATTTTTTGTTTCAACTCAACAGACAAGATGTGACAAAGAGTCGAAGGGGAGGAGAGGTCTGTGTGTGCGTTGGACAGAGAACGGGACAGTTGCACCGCCATACTGTTGATACTGTTGTGTCAAGAAATGCTTAATCTCTTAATTTTGTTGAAGTGTCATTAAGATAAACACTAAAACATTATTGAATCCTGTCTGTTATAGTATGTGGACATAGGTCATGCTCTTCATGTCAACTTTGGGCCAAACCCGAGCCATAACGAAATGTTCAATTGCATGAGGAGACATGGTATTTACGAGTTTATGCGTTTTTTTTTGTATGTTACAACAATATACCATACCATATTAATAGTGTAAAGGTGTGTGTAATAATAGGACATGATGCTTCTCCCGTCACATAATTGATATTTGGTAAACAGGTAGTAAATTCGATGATTGGGCAGAATGTGACTGGCCAAACCATTGACTTTGTCTCAGAATCCGATGCACCACGCCATCACCACAACACTTGACCCACACCAAACTTCATAAACCTTAGCACTATACTGTACACTTGTATTCTGACGCCTATTAGACTTAGCTTGACGATTACATAACAATGAAATAAACGGGGAGATTTAGACTGTGTAACTGTTTCAGCCTTACAGTGCCCACTGCACTAAAGGCAGTATTCATTCGATGTTAAATGAGTGAAAAGCGTTCATAATACAACAGTTAATCGACAAGAACATTATGCAAACTACGAAACATCAATGTTGCCGGACCATGTAATGAGTAAAATTATATCAAGTCGCTTTAACACAGGGGCTTCGGATTCACGCGTCAATACTCTCGGGGTTCACACCTCACGGAGAAATTGGATTGACAACACCGAGTGTACTAGCCAGTAATGTCCACAATTGTACACTTACTCGGTCCTCTCTACACCGTTCTCTCTGACTTCCTGAGCCACACTTCGCCCACTCCATCCACTGTCCTCTCCCATCCCACCCGCCCACTCATTACCAGCGGACGTTACTGCTGATTCATTGGTTAATTACGAGACAAACGCGGGCGGGCAGGAGTGGAGGACGGTGTCAGGGAGAGGCAATAGTATCAACGAGGGAACCAACACAGCCAGATGTGTGCCGGTCAGGCTAGCTCTCTGCCTCACCTCCCTCCCTACTCGTCTTTGTGGAGAGAAAGAGAGATGAAGACAGTTTGAGGGAAAAGGAGACAGAAAGAGAAAAGAAGAAAGACGCAGCAAAAAAGAAAGTGAAAGAATAACACAATGACAATATGAGGGAAAAGGAGACTGACAGACAGACAGGCGAATGGAGGGAAACAGACAAACAGACTGACAGAGGAATGGAAAGAGACAGACACATGGAAAAGATAAATCGACTGAGAACTAAAGATGGAGAGAATAACAGACTAAGCAGGAAAGGTAACATCCAACCTCTTACCGAGACCTTCGTTCGGTAAACACATTCTGTGGCTCTAAGTCCCTTCCCTGCAGTTGCCAACACATTTCCTCGTATTATTATTTGCCTCTAGTGTATTTAAACATGGACTACAGTAAGTCTTTGCTTCTCTACTGGATAACAGACTCTCATATGTCTTATTCTCTCACACACAAAAAAACCCAGAAAAGCATCAGCGGTGAAACATTATTATACATGGTAGAGTACTCGGGTAATTCTTTTAAACCCGCGATGCATGCTGGAGACTGCTGCTGCTCGGACCTAAATTCCGATTTACGACCAGAAAGAAACCGTGGCCGTACTTACTGTTGAATTATTGTCTGATACGGATATAAAGAGGATTTAGCAGCATTCTGGGGTTATTTTCTGTCAGTATAGTCTTGGGATTTATCAATAGTGAAATATTACCGTGTCTTTTGTTACATGAAGTCCTCCCACTGTAAATGTGTCCCATTGGAAAACCATTTATTTCTACAACAAATACTGTATATCACAGTAGTATGACAACCAACTGTAAAATATATTCTTGTAGGTGTTATAAGTAGCCCATGTTGCAAGTCAAGAGGATTATGATAACCTTTACGAGACTGTTAATACTCGTTACCATGCTGCAGACGGTGATGTACGTAATAATAGGTGGTGTCCAGGTTGGCCTAACCTCGACATCACCATATATATCACAAAGGCCGTATTGGTAGGTAGCAAGAGCGAAGTGGCGAAATCACATATTAATTACTCTCAGGTTCCTGTCACGAGTGAGGTGAGGCAGCATTTGACTGGGACCCGGGCAGAGCGAACAGCAAGTGTAAGACTCTATCTGCTATTGATTTGTCGCAAGAATGTGACTAAAATAGTAAAAAACATTAAGACAAGTACAGGTGAAATAAACCTTAAGCTATTTCACCCTTTCTCTGACTCGTGAAGTGGGACCCTCGTGGCTGACGCCGTAGATTGACTCGTAAATGCTTTCTGAGTGGCCATTAAGTCGAGTTCTCTGAGCCAAGTCTGGAGTGAGAGTGGGAGGAGGTGAGGCTGGCGGGGTTGTTGCAACAAGGCCACCTACATGTTGATCTGCAAGGCGAGATGCAACATTTCGCTACATTAACACACACACACACACATGTAAGTTAATACGAGAGTCAGGAGACAAGTCATTTTCTGCCTTGTTAGCGAAGATTCATAGCCTGGACAACTAGACTGTCAGCTCAATGCTTTAAAAGTCCTCTTCAACAACAGCAGCAGCGAGAGAAGGTTACACCTCCACACACATTCTAATATGACAACATTTCTCAGGCTCGATTTCTAAGCTTTCAATAAAATTTGTCTCCATTATTTAAAAAATTATGATACGTTGACGTCGTCGGATTATAATACTTTGAAACTAAAGAGATGGTTTGGTCGGAGGACTCTGCTCCCACAAATAAGACGTCAAACACAGTTAA
The DNA here is from genome assembly GCA_958450375.1 of Homarus gammarus. NCBI lineage: Eukaryota > Metazoa > Arthropoda > Malacostraca > Decapoda > Nephropidae > Homarus > Homarus gammarus. Next base: position 234,614 of record CAUDMG010002610.1, read on the forward strand.
AGTATTACCGAGCCACTAAAGACAGTCTACGGGAGATGGAAGTATTAAAGCGTGTTTATAAATTCCCCGAATTTTATGGTTAATAAATATTTGATATAAAATGAAGAACGTGAATAAATACCTGAATTTATTGGGACTGCAAATAATTCGTTCATATTTTTCTAAGTAAAAAGATATTATCGAGTATGTAAATAAATTTCTTTAATATTTCCGGGTTAAGAAAACGATAAATAAATCTAATAAATTCATCAATATTTTGGATCTCAAAAAGAGAGAGAAGGAACCAGTCTATTCGAAAGAAATCTCCAGGAATTTTGGGATGACGTTATATAGCACACGTAAGGGCTCCATTTACCTCATCCGTACAAGATGGATTGCTAGTTTTCGTGTGTGTACAAAAACAGAGAGAAAAAAACAACACGGCCAGGGAGAGCAGAGAGTTCCCCTCACTTATATACGACGCGTGTTTTCCCGAGTGGTAAAATCCTGCCATGATCGTATATCGTCGGCGAGCGTGCTGGCCGCCACCTCGAATTCTTGAACTCACTTCCTCTACCTGGAAATGTTCGCAAAAACTGGATATTGGCGGTGATAAGAACAAGTAATTATGGGATAGCGTGCTGCGCATGGCTGGCTTAGAGCTCTCTCTTTCTCTCTCTCTCTCTCTCTCTTCTTGGTCTAGCCTGTCATTCATCGCATCTTAGTCTCATCTCCCACCTTTACCTTTCTAACTAATGATTTCTTCTTGATAAATTGGAACATTTATCGTGCTGGTAGCTGAGGAGTGAGTTTAAGCGCTGCTGGGTTCAATCACTATTTACAAGAGTGAACGTCTCTAAAGAAAATCATGGCCGCTCCTAGGTAAATTCTTCAATCCAGGTTGCGAAATCGTTCCAGGCCCCATCCAGCAGCGGACTGGCATTTATAGATTTCTTATACATATGCCTGAATGTGTATGGATATGTGTATATGCGAGTCTGTTCGTGATTATTGTTTGTGTGTGTGTGTGTGTACATGTTAATATACATATATACATATCCCTCAATCAAAGGAAACAACATGATTCAGGATACAGTAATAACCTCCCTTGTAGTCAGCCTCAGCTCACGTACAACAATATGGAGGCTTTTGTTTCCTAAATTAATTAACGCTGTAATATGTTTGAAGAGAACGAGAGATATATACTCTGCTCATATCATGTATAATTTACCCTATATACATTAATTAAACGATTTTTTTTATAATATAAGGAATTCCTACACAATTATTACACCGAAGCCTTAAAAAGATTTACTCTTTTATGAAGCAACTCTGGAAAACTGAGCATGATTTGACAGTTTTGAATAAGAGAATAATATATATGAATATTCTGTGCTGTACAGTGAAAGAATGTTCTGTTTTACGCGATTGTGGAATTTGAACAATCTTGGAATACTTGAGGTTACAATCTAAATTATTTATGGCTGTATATGATATAGACTGACCTGACCTGACCTGACCTAACCTAACCTAAGTTTTCGGTACAGCAAGGTTAAGTTAAGCTTAGAGTTTGCTTCGTGTTCCGTTCTTTCACGAACAGAGGTGATTGGTGTCCGTAAAAAATTGACTTGCGTGAATAGGCAGCCAGACCTTTCGTCAAAATCAGAGGATTCCAGAGATTTAAAATATCCTAAACATTTTAAATTAATGAATAAGTATGTCAAAGTAACCATCCCTAAGTGAGTTCTGAGGGTTAGTGCCCACGGCCCTTCACACTAAACTTTCTCGGGTTGTCTTTACCAATATGGCCGTTTCTTGTCTCTCTCTCTCAGGACAGTAATTAATCTCACTTACCCATATTCTAGTTACTATTCTGTAGTATGATGTTATGATATAGGTGTCCCGTGTGGCAAGTGTCCCGTGTGGCAAGTGTCCCGTGTGGCAAGTCTCGGAGTTTACATAATAGTGCAAGATAGTGTGACAGGGACGGAACCCTGGCGGCCATAAAACACAAAGTGAGCTTCAGGTTTACTAATTATTTACTCACAAATGTTTCCCATAAACCTTGACGACTTTTTTTCTCTCAGGTAAAAAATAATAATAATTCTCCATGTTATTACCTACTTCTTGTAACGTCTTAATGTAGGTTTTTTTTTCTCTCCCGTTTGTAATAAAGTCCTTCAGCAGACGAGAACGCTTAATTTCTTCCATGTCCAGAAAAAGACAATTTCCTCGCCAAACAAAAACATGGAGAGTTTAGCTCTGAGTTTATTTTTGTTTTCTTACTATTTTAGGGATAAATTAATTTTACTCAAAAAATATTGTAGTGAATCGTATTAATTGCGTCAAAATTAAATTCAAATTTATTTTGATTCTACAGGAATAGTAATTATTTATGCTGTAACCTCCAGGACGCCAACCATTAAGTAATTTCTACGGTCATATATAATGTGCTATATAGTGTAAATATTATCTTATTCCCTTCAGTTATATAGTGGTCTAAAGAATCCAGTATAACATAAGCTATATTAATACTAACATAATATATTACAGGAGTAATATCTCTTCTATCAGTGAGTCATCATGTTTTATAAATAGGGAAAAAAGTGAAATTTAAACAACTCTGACTTAATTTAAGTGTTCCCTGAGGAGAATTAGAGTTGTTTCACCAAGTCACTGTGAAGAAGTTGTCTGTCAGTAAGTGTGGTGCACTGTTGCAGATGTTGTCAGTAAGTGTGGTGTACTGTTGCAGATGTTGTCAGTAAGTGTGGTGTACTGTTGCAGATGTTGTCAGTAAGTGTGGTGTACTGTTGCAGATGTTGTCAGTAAGTGTGGTGTACTGTTGCTGATGTTGTCAGTAAGTGTGGTGTACTGCTGCAGATGTTGTCAGTAAGTGTGGTGTACTGTTGCAGATGTCAGTAAGTGTGGTGTACTGTTGCAGATGTGTATATCATTTGTTTTTATATTATACCACACAAGGATTTAATAAAGTAAGTATATATATATATATATATATATATATATATATATATATATATATATATATATATATATATATATATATATATATATATATATATATATATATATATATTTTACACAAGAGCTGAACTTTAAGAACAAAAAATCGTTTCGGTGAGTCGACAAGAGAAAAAAAACGATGGAGAGAGTCCACAAACTGACGATGTGTGAGGAGGGTAAACACGGAGAAGGGAGGGGGGAAGGGGAGAGAGGAAGTTGGGCATGAGAGTAAAGGAGGGAGGGAGGGAGGGAGGGAGGTGGACGTGAAAAAGATAGAGGATGAAAGGAGGCAAAATAAGAGCGGGAGAGAGAGAGAGAGAGAGAGAGAACGCACCTAGCAAGTTAATGTTCGAATTAGATGAACGTATTTGTCATTCTTACGGGAAATAAAACGTGAAAGAGCAACTTTATTCGAGGTTATGTGAATCTATACTCCTGAAGTAAACCCAGGGGATATTGTCAAGGTGTATCATAGTGTGAAGACGCCACAGCGGATGATGAATTAATAAAATTAATATAGTACAACGCCTCATCATACCCTATACGTAACTTATTCGTGGTCAACTAACATAATCAAAGACAACTATATATTCCATATTGAGTTTCGCCCCTTGGTGCCGAGCCTACGCCAGTATGTACTTTAGTGAATGAAACAAAGCCATTCCTGGAAGCCAGCAGTATTATCAGGAATGTTTGAGCTGTACAAGATACAGTCCGCCAGGAAAGGACTTGGTTTAACCTGTTGTCAACGGCCTAATATAGACAGATGAACTGGATACTCCATTACTGTTGAGCCAGAATAGCAGATTAATCATGATACTGAGACACACACTCGACGCTGTCTCTGATCTACCCTGGATGTGAGTGAGAGATCTTCCTCCAGCTGGGATGATGGACTGTCTCCTCCATCCCCTTAACCTGTGTCACACAGCCAAGATGGGAGAAGCGTGTTGGAACTGTCTCTTTGTGACTCTGATGTAATGTGAATATTTCAGACGGGTCTGATGTTATTAACGTTATTTGCTGCTGCACAATTCTGGGATTTCTTCAACTTGCACGGTCTATGTACATAGTATACCGACGTTGTTTATATACCGGTACATGCTGAACAATACAGTATACCTGCATGCATTGTCTATACACAAGCTGAACTGTACAACTGCAGTGTCTATATTCATGCTGAATTGTATGCATGCATTGCCTGTATACATGTTGAAATTGCATACCTGTACTGTGAGTTTCTGCCAGACCAAAGCTATCCAGGCTAGGAGAATGGTGTACATATCAGTAACTATGGGGAGGCGCTACCGATAAACCTATCACGACCAGAACACCACACGGGTAACTCCCAAGCACAATGATAACAAGGAACAAAGGCCAGGCACGCCCAAATGAGTAGGAATATGGAGGTGCCAGGTGCACCACATCGTGACTCCCAAGTGCACGGCAACAGCTGCCAGGTGCACCACATCGTGACTCCCAAGTGCACGGCAACAGCTGCCTGGTAACAACACGTGACCCTTAACTCCCCAATAAACGAGGGTCTACAGTTCATTCACGGAATCACGCAATCCAGAGCCAGTCGGAGTCATACTCAGGTCGAGTTTCAGGTCGGGGGGAGGACCCGTCTCCCCACCTGTACCAAGCCGTCAGTTAAGAGTCCCCAGCTGCTGAGCCTCCCACAGGTTATACGTGAATCATTGTCAGAGTGGCCCATAGGGTGAAGTGTATTAATGTCATGTTTATATCTAGGTGTCAAAAGTTCATTCAGTTAACTAACAAATTGCTTGGATCTAATATTGGTGTATAGAAGACTCCCTAATACAGTATCATATATATTATTGATAACTATTGGGTCACACTACCAACTTTCCTCACTTTACAATCCCTCCTACTATAAATCTACTATAACTCTCACTATATCTTTATTATGGTGCCAAATGTACCCATAGCATTGGTGTCAATGGATACCATTGCACTAGTGCCAAAAACAGTCATTACACCTGCATTGTCTTTATTCTTGCTGAACTGTATACCTGCTCAATCAATTGCAAACTTGTATGAAGCAAGCAGTCCACAAATTACCCCCCCCCCCAGCAAAATAAAAGAAAGGAAGACAATTTCGCACACCTTAACCAAAGTGGAAGGTTAATATCATTATTCCACGGTAAAAAAATAACGAAGGATAAAAAGAAAAAAAACAGTAATCTGTATGATGGAGAAGGAGAGGAAGAGGTGGAGTGAAGTTTAGTAGACAGGAGAGAAGGAAAGAGCAAGTGAAGAAGCAAAGGACTGATAACTATGGAGAAGTGAAAACTGAAGAAGCTCAACTCACAACAAAGAGTGGAATAAATAAGTAGGTAACAACAGGTATGAAAGCAGCAGCAGGTATGAAAGCAGGTAGAAGCAGGTAAAGTTTAGAAGCAGGACACTAGCGTCCGGGTATGACGTCGCCGACTAACTTCTGGCAGAAAAACATTGTCGTTTAGGTTCTGGCTGATGCACACGGCCAGGTGCTAATTGCCTTGATGTCCTACCAGGTGAGCTGACCCGCGAGTCACTAGCAGGGAGACCGTACCCAGGTGTAATTTATGTGTTTGTGTTTTGTTTGTATATGTGTTCTATTTGTGTTTGTATTGTGAGTGTTTAAAGTTATGTGCGGGTAAATGTATGAATATCTGTTCATAGGGGTGGGTGTGTGTGGGGGGGGGTGTAAATAGCGCACTACGAGAAAATACTTCCTCGTCACATTTCATTTTCACAAATTAGCAACGCAAATCCCACAGCACCACGTCCATGAACACCACGTCCCACAGCACCACAGGTCTCACAGCACCACAGGTCTCACAGCACCACGTCCCTGAACACCACGTCCCACAGCACCACAGGTCTCACAGCACCACAGGTCTCACAGCACCACGTCCCTGAACACCACAGGTCTCACAGCACCACAGGTCTCACACACAGCACCACAGGTCTCACAGCACCACAGGTCTCACAGCACCACGTCCCTGAACACCACAGGTCTCACAGCACCACAGGTCTCACAGCACCACGTCCCTGAACACCACGTCCCACAGCACCACAGGTCTCACAGCACCGCAGGTCTCACAGCACCACAGGTCTCACAGCACCACAGGTCTCACCACACGTCTTAAGCAGTTCAGCAGGATAGAACGAGGGATATCCATCATGTGTGAGTGTGAGGGAGTGAGAGAGACGGCGAGGAATATTAATGGTTGCCACCACCATCACCAACAACATCAACACCATCAGCAACACCATCACCAACAACATCAACACCATCAGCAACACCATCATCAAAACCAACACCAATACCACCATCATCATCAACACCACCATTATCATTATTAACACCATTAACACCATCACGCCTCACACTAATAATAACTTACAACCCTTTAACAAGAGTATATTGCTCCCTACACATTCCCCTCCCTCACTCCCAACAACACCACCTCTCTCGTGAGCCACACCCTCTTGGTACTTCCTGAAACGTAAATAACAATAAACAAAAGTGATATGAAGGCATCAATAACATTAACCAACCAAACTGAGTGTCTGTCTCCCGCCACTTGGGGTCATCTGTTACTGCTGTAAGCGTTGGGAGGAGGAAGTGGTGATGCGCCATTAAGCGTATAAGGCGGGAGGGGAGTCGCGTCACCAGGGTGTTGGCAGCTAACAGGTGCTATGTGTTAGTTTATCAACGGATTGGCTTTAAGGACTGAGGCGCCTGTCAACGTCACCTCAGTCGGCTCCTTTCGTAGTCTTATGCCCGCAGCCTCAGGGTAGAGCTAATTAAATGATGATAAAATTCCGAATCTACTCCTACCCCCATTGGCACTGGGGCCGGTGTACCAAGGGCATCATCACGCTGGGCTGGGCAGCAAGGCGGGGGAATATAGTCTATATGCCTCGGTGTACATAGTGGGATCTATGTTGGGGCATAAGAGATCATACGTGAATACAGACATTGTTTCACTGACAGACACTCGATCGTCTCGTCTAGCTTGAACATAAGTGTGTTTAATATTATTGTGATTATATTGCCATTAAGGCACTGTCTTAATACACACGTCAGTATTACGTGTCTCTTCTATATGCGCGTGCCGCCCTGTTGTTAATTCGGCATCTTGTCGATCGTACGTTCCTTCTTCATGAATCATATATGTGACTAATTCTATCTCTGCTAGGCCACGCTTGTTATTTCCGTACACATAACAAATAGTGTGGACATGTTTGGGGACTATTTGTCTGTGGGTTTTTGTGTGTACTTGTCACAGGTGTATACTCCATTATTACAATAATAAAGTTAGTTATTGTACAGTACACCTGACGTTCTGTCGCCCAAAAGGAGAGATCCGCGGCTACACCCTATTCAGCGAAGCTCTCCATTCATGGCATCCCTGAGGAAGACTTGTACCTGGAATATCTAACAAAGGACGGACAGCTGGCGACAACCTCCCCCCATAGTAACGAAGGACTCGGCAGGAGGTTTAAAAAATTAGTCGCTTTATTATTCTTGAAATATACATTACCTCACGCACATCACCCTTGTGCGTAATGAGCGAAGAATCTAAGCGTTCGTAAGTGTTAGGTTCTGAATAATAAGTTCTATATACAGGAGAGAACACAAACACCTGTATAGTTTTGTAGGTTCGGTTTACTGGATAAGAATATGTACACAGAGGAGAGCAGCGGTCTCCCCGGCTAGACTCCTTGATCAACTGCTATAGGCGACGTATGGCAAGTGATACATTAGCAGCTTCCATACGTCGCCAGGCACATTAATTAGGCATGTGGGATATGGTAATAACATTGCCACACGCTGCTAGCTACATAAATGGAGCACATACATAATATACATACATGACATATAATCCAGCATACATAATATACATACACCTCCCTCCCCCCTATACGCTCATAGCAAAGTCTTGAGCGGACCTTTTCTTTTGGATCCGTTCTGAGCGTCGAGGGACTTCATCACTGGGAAGGGTATGGGACTCAACACTGGTGGCGGGGCCAGCAGACGGCATTGTTACGGGTCGGAGGAAACGGCGGTTCCTCCACCACACACGACCACTGGGTAACCGCACCTGGTAGTCCCGTGACCTGCCGAGACCCATGACTACGCCTACTTTGTCCCAACGTAGGGAGGTCGGGTCCTGAACACGGACTTGGGTGCCGACACTCAACCTGGGGAGAGAACGGGCGTGGTCATTGTAGCGGGCGACGACGTCCTGAACACGTTCGGCGGCTCGGCGATCACAATCCTCTGTCTTGGCCTGCCACTCCTTGGAGAAGGATTGAGGGTGAGCAGGGACACAAGAACGAAGGGGGCGTCCATACAAAACCTGGGCAGGGGAGCGTCCGGTGTAGTTAGGTGTGTTGCGGAGTTCAAGAAGACCCCTGTCGAAGGCCTCGCAGTCAATGTTCCCAGAAGGGGCCACCTTAAGGATGAGGTGCTTCAGGGATTTGACAGCAGCCTCAGCGTGGCCGTTGGACTGCGGGTAATGGGGCGATGACAACACATGCCGGACTCCCCATCGGTCAAGGAACACAGCAAAGTCCCGGCTTGTGAACTGAGGCCCTCAGTCGGTTCGCAGGCGTACAGGAACGCCCACGTCACGGAAGTAGTGGCGGAACTTGCTGATGGTGGCGGCAGACGTCGTGTCATTGCCGCACTTGATGACAACGGCCAACCAGAGAGACGGTCGACGATAACGAGGAAGGACTTTCCTGACACACAGAAAAAGCCGGCCGACACAGACTCAAAGGGGCGGGTGGGGTTGTCGTCACTCATAAAGGATTCCTGCTGCTGGCTGGGTTGTAATACGCGGCGGGGCTTACACACCCGGACAGCATTGGAGATGTCGGGGTCGATGCCAGGCCGGAACACAGTCTGTCTTGCACGCCGTTTGGTGGCCTCAGCTCCACAGTGACTGTCGTGGAGGCGAGCCAAGGCGTGGAGACTTGAAGCAGCAGGGACAACTACCGAAGGAGAGGTGTCACTGGCCAGAGGTAGGGGCAGGGCGGCAGCAGGGTAGTTGCTGCTCCCTTCGTGCACCCTGTTGGCGTGTTTTACCTCGAGAATCGGTGTTGGGAAGTCCTGGGGGATGATGGCCAACTCTTGGCAATGTCTGTAGGACAGCAAAGGAGTCGGGACGCCATTATGCACATCAATCCAGGCTTGACACGACCTGTTGCCAAAGGTGACGTGTGCATAGAGTGAACCTAGGGCCGGGGTCATCTGTGAACCATCTGCCATAAAGCGGAGATCCTTGGGGGGCGGTCCTAGATCACTTGGAGAGAGCCCCAAGCATTGCAAATGCTGGGGACCGATGACTGTAGCATCAGCGCCGGTGTCGGGCAACATCTGAAGACGGGATGACACACCGCCGTAGGTCACGATGACGCTGATGTACTGGGGGACTTTGGTCCTGGGACGCGGGGGGGAGCACACATTCCTAATGTGGCTCGAGCGTTGTCAGGAGTCGTCGTGCCTCTGATTGGAAGGCTGTGGGCGGCCCTCTCTGGTGGAAGGGGGCTGAAGCTTCCGCCGACGCGGTCTCTTGGGTATGTTGGAAGGGCAACACTTGTCATAGTGGCCCAGACGACCACACACATTGCACTGGACGCGTTTGGCTGGGCACCGTACTGTGAGTGACCAGTGGCCCTTACGGTCGCAACTGTTGCAGGTAGACTGAGCAGCTGGACACACCTGTGTTCCGTGCTGCTTACCACAGTTGTTGCAAAATAAACCGGGCGTGGACGTGGTGGGCGAAGGCGTAGGAACGGACTTCTTGTCCTTCTTGTACCGGGACACAGCGCGTACAGCTGTAGGGGGAGCACGGATGGCAGAGGTGGCACACCTGGCAGCCTCATAGGAGCGACATATCGTCGACACATCCTTAAGAGAAGAGGAAGAGTCGAGGGAGGTGAGGTGTTGGACAAGTTCCTCGTCCTTAACACCCATCAGGATCACCTGCTTCAACTGGGTCTCCTCGCACTGCTGGTGGTGGCCTGGACATATATCTACCTCTTCCGAGGCTCTCTTAAGACGCACGTAAAAGGCATCAAAAGATTCACCCTCCATCTGTCTGCAGCTAAACAATTCCCTCCTGCGCAGAGCTTCATTCTGCTGTCCTTTGATGTGCCGTTGTAGAACGTCCAGTACCTCCTCTACAGACAGCAAAGAGGTTGGGGGTACCTGCAACGTATGTTCCAAGACACGCTGAGTTTCCAAGGACAAGCACATACGCAGCTGGATGAGTTGTTTAGGCTGTGACAAACTCTGGAGATCCACCATTGTAGAATAATCAGTCCACCGTCGCCGCCATTCACGAAAAGTCTGGAAAGTCTCATCAGGCTTCAAGATGGGCGGCGTTTGAGCTGCTGCTTTAGGTGGGGCTGGGGGGTGTGAAGGAAGCATGGATGAGGTATCTGAACCAGTCAGTACCGAGGCAGTGTTAGAGCCAGGGGCTTGGTTAACAGTGAGGCGAGATATCAAGGCTTCAAACCGTTCACTGTCTTCCAATCTCCGTTGGTTGTCTCGTTCTGCCTCTGCTTGCCTTCTGTGCTCATCCGCCAAACGTCTGTGGGCTTCATCCTCGCGTTTCTCATCTCTCATAAACTTCAGTAAGGCAATTATCTCTGGAGACAACGCTGAATATTGAGGTGAGGGGCTGCACGATGTGGGGGCTGGAGCGTCGTGGCCGGCCTGGTCATCCATCTCTGCGGGGCTATCACCCGCCTGGCTCATCCAGGCTCTGGGTCCACGGCTACGTAAGGCGTGAGACATAACTACTTCATCTGTGTACTATGTCTTAAATCAGTGTTGACCGGTCAGCCCGTCGTATCAAGATTTCAGACAAAAATTAATTAAATACACAGATAAGTAGGTCATATATATAAAATATATATAAGAAGCCGCGCGGTCAGCGAGTGTTAGTATGTGTATGTGTGGTGTCCCGGGCGGGTAGAGAGTCTCGCCCCAGCTGTGAGGGGGGGGTGGAGGCGGCGCTGTGAGGGGGGGAAAGGGAGAAGCGCTGCGACTCCCAGTCAGTCCAGTTACCCTCAGAACGCGGTCAGAGACGGGTGCACTGAACTCTACTCCTTACAAATGCCCAGAACGTGCCGTATACCTTGGGAATCCTTTAGAACAAGGTCACACATGAATGGCACGAAACACACAATGCGCTAAACACTTCACAGAAAATCACTGTCACTGACACTGCTCAAAGTTGCTGAAATTCTTCGAGGAGAGATGGCGCGGGAGTTGACCCAAGCGAGAGTCCATAGAGTACATAGCCGGCTTTCTACAAACTTTGCACTATCACTCGTAATTATCCAGTAAGATCGGATCACTGCGCCATGTTAGGTTCTGAATAATAAGTTCTATATACAGGAGAGAACACAAACACCTGTATAGTTTTGTAGGTTCGGTTTACTGGATAAGAGTATGTACACAGAGGAGAGCAGCGGTCTCCCCGGCTAGACTCCTTGATCAACTGCTATAGGCGACGTATGGCAAGTGATACATTAGCAGCTTCCATACGTCGCCAGGCACATTAATTAGGCATGTGGGATATGGTAATAACATTGCCACACGCTGCTAGCTACATAAATGGAGCACATACATAATATACATACATGACATATAATCCAGCATACATAATATACATACAGTAAGGTTATTTTTTAATACATTTAACACTATTTTACTTTAATAGCAGTCTGCTTATTATAGTATTATGCTTTATTTTTAGTCTATATAATATTGTTCTACTTTGGGTAATTTTTCTTTACATAATTCTATTTTATCTCTTTAACAAATAAAAGGTACAGGAAGAGATCAAACTAGTCTCGTTGTTAAATCTATGCACCAAGTTGTTCCCTGAAGGTAGCAGAGGGATTTGAAGTGATTGAGGTATAATTATGACATACACACAGTACTCTTGAGGTAGGGAGCTCCCCAGAGTACTAGTTCGGAGGTAATAAGATAAGATGGTGGTAGTTAGGAGGACTTAGGAACTATCATTGACAGAGTGATAAGAGGAAAAATCGACCAGAACTAAGTTAACTCTGACACAAGGGAGAGAAGGAGAAAATAAGGGGACTACAGGATCGAAAGACCACGAAAGGATAATTTTAAAAACAAGGATCAATTCTAAACTGTGTCAAATGTTTTGGTGATGTCAGGAGTCACTGTAGAGGTGTAAGGGGTTCACCACTAGTCTATTGATAGCTAGACTTCATATAGTGTGCCCTATACGCCCTATCCTTGTTATTTTGACACGCTGCTTCCCTCGTACAGTACTTTCTTCCCTAACGCTAATTAATATTTTACTTACTATCACTCAAATAAATATTATATTAGGTAATATCACTAATAAATATACGTTTATTCAATGATTCTATTTACTATGGTATAATATATCCCTCTGTATAATATTAATGATAATTTCTATTGTTTTCGTCTAGCGTCGCCACCTCTCCGTCATAAACACGAGGCGTCCCTTCAACACACACTGATAATTGCCTCATTAATTACCGTAATGGCGAGGCTGTCTTCTCCCTCACCCTCCTCCCCCACCCTCCTACCCCTCTTCCCCCACCCTCCTCTCTCCTCCCTCACAGTGCTCGGGTGGCGTGGGGGTAAGGAGGAAGATCAGACACACCCCGTCTGATCTATCCTCCTTTCCCCCACGCCACCCGAGCAAAGATTGGGTGGCTGGGTGTTGTTGACAGTGTGGGTGACTGAATGTTGACAGTGTGGGTGACTGGATGTTAACAGTGTGGGTGGCTGGGTGTTGACAATGTGGGTGTGTGTGTGTGGGTGTGTGTGTGTGGTGCACACAGGGTGGTGCAATGCGTCTAGAGTGGCAGCATTATGTTAATGTTAAGGTGCAAGCACTGCTTGCTTCCTCTCACTTTCAGCTACCGCCGCTGGCTAGCCCTCACGGCGAACAGGGAAGCAACTTGCATAAGTCCTCCCCTGCCAGTACACAGCCTCTTCACCATCAAGACTCCTGCTGTGTCTCCTCGTAGCAACAAACGGTAACTGGGTGCCTCGTTGGCCCAGGTTTGACCAGCAGAGAATTTCGAAGCAGAAATGGGCCCCAGAGGGACGGCGCATAGGCCCACTGGCTTGTGGACACGTCCTGGCGCCTACCAACTACTGCCTCGCTGCTTTGCGGATTGACCTTTGGTAGGTATGTACAAGGTTACGGGAGAAAACCCCAAACGAAAAATCTACGGTGAAGCCCCGCAACAGGTATACATGCTTACAGAGCTCCAACAAGACCCCCAACGGCTGTATTGGAGGGAGAGGTGATCAACATGGTAACCCTACTACTACACCGGCGGATGAAGGCAATGCATTATGGACAGGCTAAGGCGAAACCCAACAAACTGGGCTATTGGCACTCCATTGCAACTCTCCCTCTCCCCAGTCGTTGAAACACTTGTACCACTGGATCAGGAAAAAGGAGAGCCAAGATGTGTGGTCGCACCTTACGCTGCAATCACACATCTTGGCGTACCTAGGCGTAATTTATGTGTTTGTGTTTTGTTTGTATATGTGTTTTATTTTTGTGAGTATTGTGAGTGTTTAAAGTTATGTGCGGGTAAATGTATGCATATCTGTTCATAGGCCTCACCACATAAATCACCTCACGCGCAGTCATCATCCAGCTCGTCACACTTATCATCAAAACCCCTATACCCCCAAAAGACCTATGGCGACGGACGAGTGGCGACGGGGACAGGGTGTCTCTCTCTCCACCTTCCATCCCTTCTTTCCTTCTTTTACCATCTTCCTTAAAGCTATTCCTTACACCTTCCCTCACTCCCTCACCCCTTCCTTTTTTTAAAGCTGTTCTTCCCTCCTTCTCTCCCTCCTTCCGTCCCTCCCTCCCTTCCCTTACCACTATACCTCTTCGCCCACTCTCTGACGTCCATTATTTACCATCTGCCAGAAACTGTCATCTTCTATTCCATATTTTTCAAAAGCTTCTTATCTTTTATTCGCGTGGATCCTTTGTGTGTGTGTGTGTGTGTGTGTGTGTGGCTGTCACTTCAGTATCCAGAGATATTCCCGGATGAAGGAGAATGATATTAAGGAAACTCGTGTTCAAGAATTACCGTGTGTGGAGAATGTGAGTGAATATTACCTTTGTCTCCCCAGCATATGAGATCTATCAGTCTTACAATGTGACAACAGACAATCTAAACATAACTGGATCCCATTCACACCCACCTAAACCCATTTACACCCAGCTGTATCCCACTTGCATCACGACTCCCCATGAATAACCCTTATACACCCACTTACGCCCCCGTACACCCGCCCGAAGCACCCACTACCACTCAACACAGAGGGCCATCGCCAGAGTTATCAGAAATTCAGTAACTTTCAACACCACTCTCGGCTGCTCATGTTCAATTAACTATCTACCCTCCCTCCTACTCTTATCTCCTTCCCTCCCTCTCCCATTCCTTCCCTACCTCACTCATTCCTCCCCTCCCTCCCTCCCTTCATGGTTCATTTCGTTTCTTCTTCCATCATTCTCTCCCTTCCTCCCTCCCATCCCCTCCCTCCATCTCGCCCTCCCCTAATCCTTGCCATCCCATCTTTTTCCTTCACTCTCCCACTATCTCCTCCCGCCGATCCGTCACTCCTTCCTGCCTTCCTTCCTTTCTCTCTCTCTCTCCCGGTCCTCTCTTTCCCCATCCTCATTCCTTTCTTACCTTCTTTCCTTTCCGCTTTTAAGTTCTCTTCCTCCCTTCCTCCTTCTCTACCCCCTCCTTCCCTATATCTCCCCGCTATCATACCCTCAGTTTACAGTTTCTTCTACGTGTTTTTTGAGACATATCCCTCGTACACACACACACACACACTAACATTATCTGCCAGTTTTTTATGTCAGGAATAAAAACCGCAGTTTCAACATTTCTTCAACTAATTCCCTCAATAACACGAACTAACACCATATCAATATAGAAGACAAAAATAAATTATATATACAACACATCAGTTTTATGATACTTAACCAACAGCTCAGAAGGTCTATGGGGGTCAAAAGTTTGTTCTTTCCCAAACTGAAGCAGCGTCGACCCTAAATGAAATAAAACAATACACTCACACCCGCGTCAGTCAGGGTAAAAAAGGTTCGGAGACTCATTCTCGTGACTCAGTTTCACCGCTTAAGAGGTTCATAAGGAAAGGAAAAGAATAGAATGATCGCCTCTAGAACGTATTGTAGGCCCTATATGACGTTCTGTTCACATGATCCCAACAACATATTTTGAGGAAGAGGTTACTAGACTGTTGTGGAGAGTGATGGTATGGTTTGAAGGTGATTAGTTTATAAGATTGAGAGAGAGAAGAGGGAAAATGAGAGGAAGAGAGAATAAGGTGGAAAAAAGAGTGAGAGTGAGTGAGTAAGAAGAGAAAAGAGAGAGAAATCGAGGGTAAGAAATAAGGAGAGAGTAAGAGAGAGAGAAAGAAAACAAGGTGGATAGAGAGAAGAAGACAAAGCACAAGGATGAACGGATAAAGACATATACAAAGGTGGGAAGAAAATATACAGAGAAAGAAGAGAAACAGAGAGGAGGAGAGTGAGAGAAAGTCAGAAGGACAGAGCCAGAGAGAAAGAAATAAAGCCAGAGTGAGAGAAAGTTGTAGAAATAAAGGAGAAAGTCAGAGAAGGAGAGAGAGGAACCCACCAGGCAGGTAGTAGGTCCCTGTACACACAAGCCTCCTATAATAGCCAACAACTATACCGACACATCAAAGCTTCGCATCTCTTAAAATCCTGTTGTTTATCCATTTAGAAAAATTGGACAAGTAAATAGAGAGGATTTTCCTTTTTCCAAACGTGAATAAACTCAATTTAGACGTCAAAGCCGCTTTCTGTACAACAGAGGGATCTGTACAGAGTAAAATTTAATTTGACTCTTCTTTCTCAATAAATAAATATATATATATATATATATATATATATATATATATATATATATATATATATATATATATATATATATATCTTGATAAAATCACACGGGAAAAGGGAAACAACGGAGCACCGCTGTTTCCCTTTTCCCGTGTGATTTTACCAAGATTTATCTTTTCCACGTTTTCATTGTGGATCTACATGAAATAAATAAATATATATATATATATATATATATATATATATATATATATATATATATATATATATATATATATATATATATATATACACACACACACAGTGTGTGTGTGTGTGTGTGCCCGTGGCACCACTGACATGATCTTTGCTGCCCACTGCAGTGTCCTGCACAATGGCACGCAGTCTGAGTTCTTACCCATCCATTCCTTACTCGTGCTAATTGCCAATTCAGCCGGCGAAGAAACATCGAGTACCGGATGGAGGGCCCTTTCAACATAAGACGACTCCAAGCTGGAAAAAAGATGTCGGCAGCTTCCATTACTGAACTTTAGTATGCAGACAACCTCAACCTTGTCGTTCACACTGAACGCGACCTACAGGATATCCTGAACACCTACGCAGATGCGTATGCACACTTCGGCCTGCCCCTGATTCAGACACACTTCCACCATTCATCCATCTTAACGGTACTACCCTCTCTAATGTTACCCACTTTCGATATCTCGGCTCCCACCTGTCCACCACTGCGGACATCGATGAAGAGATTCAACATCGGATCAGATGTGCATCTCAAGCCTTTGGCAGACTCCGTACCCGTGTCTTCAGCTGTAGGGAGCTGAAATTATCTACACACCCTGCTATATGGCAGCAAGACATGGGTCACTTACAGGAGGCACCTCAAGACACTTGAAAACTTTCACCAACGTAATCTATGTTCCATCCTCCGAGTTCGCTGGGAAGACAAGAGAACAAATGCCAGTATTCTCGCTCACACCAACTGTAGGAGCATCGAGGCTACCATTATCCATGAACATTTACGCTGAACTGGCCATGTTACGCGCATGAACGACAGTAGACTGCCAAAGCAGCTACTTTACAGTCACCTAACGAATAGTAAACGCAACGCTGGCGGACAACTGAAAAGGTATAAGGAGAGTCTTAAGAATAACCTGAAAAAGTGACAAATCGACCCCATCACCTGGGAGACGATTACTTCACACCGTAACGCTTGTAGGAACAACACACAAGAATTTGTCAATACTTTCGAGTTAGCCCGACTGCTTACTGATTCAGACAAGCGCCAGCAAGACGCTGTCGCCGCCCCTCCCGCACTAGTTGTAGCCCCCCACATATGCAACATCTGTGAACTACCCTGCCGGTCCCCTATCGACCTCTCTAGTCACCTCCTTAATAACTCATTGTATCATAGTTGGATGATTGTCATACTCGGATCCGAGTGACTGCAAAGCCTCCACCCTCTTGAAGAAGCTATCAGTGTCAAGTTCATTCCCAAACTAGTGAAACACCCTGACTTAACCCCAGCAGAAAGAACACTTCTTGCACTTCCACCAAGACTGGGAGGGATGGGACTAACTAATCCAGAGGAGATTGCTGACACTGAACATCAAAATTCACTTAAGCTCACGGCAGCCCTCACTGACCACATAATAGCCGAGAATGCAACAGGAGAAGTGGACACCAGCGAAGTAAATAAGATCCGTAGGTCCATTACAACAGATCGGCAGCACTGCCAAAATGACATGTTGCAGCAACTATTGCTGCAGGTTCCAGAAAAGTTGACAAAAAAAGTAGCTATAGCGCAGGAGGTGGGCGCCTCGAACTGGTTAACTACATTACTGATAAGGGCAAATGGTTTCAGCCTTAACAAACAAGAATTTACAGATGCCATTGCTCTAAGGTACGGTTGGCCAGTAGAAGGTTTGCCCTCCCAATGCGTGTGTGGCTCTTCCTATGATGGCGATCACGCCATGGTCTGCAAGAAGGGTGGCTTCATATGCATGAGGCATGACGAGGTAAGGGATCTCACAGCAAATATGTTGAAGGAAATCTGCCGGGACGTCATGGTAGAACCGACCCTCCTTCCATTGGATGGCGAGATCTTCCAACACAGGACTTCAAACACATCTAACGAAGCCCGCGTGGACGTCAGTGCTCGAGGATTCTGGAAGCGGGGACAGCGAGCTTTCTTCGACATCAGGATTTTTGATCCCATGGCCGAATGTCACCGTAACCTAGCTCTCGATGCTGCACATAGGAGGAACGAGAACGACAAGAGAAGGGCATATGGGGAGAGAATTCAAAACGTTGATCAAGGCAGCTTCACTCCTCTAGTGTTCACAACCTCTGGTGGGATGGGCCCAAGTGCAAGATGTTTCTAGGCCAGACTCGCGGAGTTGATCTCCGAACAGAAGCAGCAGCCCAGAAGTTATGTTACAGCCTGGATGAGATGTCGACTGTCCTTCTTTCTCCTTCGGTCGGCTTTGCTCTGCCTCAGGGGAACGAGAGCTTCTGCCCCTACTCCGACAACTGCTGCAGATATTGACTATGAGGCTCCAGTCACTGAATGCTGCATAGATCTGTGGCTCAACTAATTTAACACAGATAGGATAGCTTCTTATGTACTAGGATATTTAATATTAAGGTAAATAAATGGTGGCGAAGGTGTGGCTATTGGGGGAGGCTGGAGGCCATTTAAAAAAAAAAAAAAAAAAAAAGTAGTAGTAGTAGTAGTAGTAGTAGTAGGGTGTGTGTGTGTTGTTACTTAGCATATACAAAAGGTCATGGTATTAACAGTGTACTACCACGTCTAGGCAACATACAGAATCTCATATGTCAAGCTTACATCATTAGCTCGTCAACCTTCTCCTGACATATGTTGGCCGAGAATAACAAGTAGATGAACTGTCGGGTCGGACCTGACCTGACCTGACCTGACCTAACCTAACCTAACCTAACTTAACCTAACTTGACCTGACCTGAGAGTAACGTAATATAACCTAACCTAACACACTGTAAACTGACCAACAGGACAATAAAGCCCCAATATGACAACATTAACCTCTTTGTATTAAAAAAGGACAGTTTGTGTTAGGTTAAGAGAACCACCCACATTCCATTTACTTTTTACTCAGTATCTTTGTGTTTTCCATTACCGACCACTGACCTTTTACCTAACGTAACAGAGTCAGTAAAACATTTCTGGCATTTGTTTAATTTAGAAATCTTGATAATATTTTTCGTCGTTCACCACAGCAGTTTGTCCCAAGGTATAAATACAATTACAGGTAGAGCAGAATGGAGGGCACCAGACGCCCCTTTATAGTAAAACTTGGAGAACCTGAAGGAAGAAGACGAATAGGAAGACCTGAAGGAAGGAGATGAATAGGAAGACCTGAAGGAAGGAGATGAATAGGAAGACCTGAAGGAAAGAGATGAATAAGAAGACCTGAAGGAAGGAGACGAATAGGAAGACCTGAAGGAAGGAGATGAATAGGAAGACCTGAAGGAAGGAGACGAATAGGAAGACCTGAAGGAAAGAGATGAATAAGAAGACCTGAAGGAAGGAGACGACTAGTGAGAAGTTCTAAGGAGGTGGCAGGATGACATCAAGGGAGAGAAGGTCCTCTTTTTCGGCATGACTGATGATGAGTGGCTGAAGGCTGCACAGGAGGGAAAGAGAGAGAGAGAGAGAGAGAGAGAGAGAGAGAGAGAGAGAGAGAGAGAGAGAGAGAGTCGTCAGGCCCAGGGGAGCTATAAGAGTGAGAAGTTAATGTATATAATACGTATGTCTCTCTCTCTCTCTCTCTCTCTCTCTCTGTACTAAGCTATCTCAGATGAATTTTTCCGAACGTCATCGCAGACAAATCAATGAAAACCGAAAGTAAAGTTAGGAGGGAAGAGGAAGGACAGATTAAAACACGAGAGTAAACTTGATTAAACAGGAGTGCAAGGATGGTCTTAATTCTCCAGCAGGGCAGAAGTGGTAAAGAAAAAAAATACTTGGAGCCTCACACTCTTCCTCGTCTCACCACTCTACCTCTCGCCTAGACACAGCCTCAAGGACTCTCACCCTCGCTTTCCTTCAACTAAATTTCTTGACTTCTTCTTCTGGTGTGTGTCGCAGTAGTCTCAGGTTACCCAAGCTCCTACTACTTGACGCTTCACTCCGGCGTTTATTGGATCAAGGAGCTAAGGAGAGGATGGCACTTGATGTCTGTGTATACTTAAAGCCTAAGTGAATGTCAGCAAGGTCTTGACATATTGGCAGGGCTTTGCTTTAAAGAGAGTTACACCTCAGGTTTCATTTACTTATACAGGGTATCTGAAGGATTTGAGGTACAAGTAGTCGAAGGATTTTAGCAACTGGGCGAGATTTTTTATTTCTGGATTTCTATAATGAATCGATTTCGTTGAAGGTTTAAGGAATAAGGAATAAGTTAATATATTTGATTCTTAATAAACTTTGCTAAACTTCATGTGTTGGTGTGGGAACTGAAGAATTGACTCTTTTTAATGAGAAAATATCAAACAGCCATCTAATTAATTATCGATGAAAATAAACCGTTGCCCTTTAAATTTTGGCCACAAGGAAGAGTGTTACGAATTTTGCACGAGGTGGGTGGGTGGGTGTGTGTGTGTGTGTGTGTGTGATGTGTCTTGTGTGGCTACCAACCACTGCCTGCTTTCCTTGCGGATTAACCTTGGTAGGTATAAGGCCACGGGAGTAAACCCCGAATGAAAAATCTGTGTTGGAACCCCGCATCAGGCAGACATGCTTATAGAGCTCCAGTAAGACCCCAATGGTGGTGTAGGCGGAAGAGGTAACGAACATGGGAACCCAACGACTACACCGGAAGGCGAAGACAATACATGGTGGACAGGCTTCTAAGGCGAAGCCCAACAAACAGGGCTCTCGGCAGTCCATTGCAGCTCTCCCTCTCCCCAGTCGTTGCAACACTTGCACCACTGGATCAGGAAAAAAGGAAAGCTAATATGTGTGATTGCAGCCTGTGCTTCTGCCTCACCACATAAATCAACTCACGGGCAGCCATCATCCAGCTTATTATACTTCTCAGCATCGTCAAAACCCCTATACCCCCAAAAGACCTATGGCGACGAACTAGTGGCGACGGGGACAGGCAAAGATGACTGCTGGGAGTCTAGTCACAATTCTGAACGTGGGCGGCATAGATAAGATGGTCGTTTATGCACTGGGATTTAGGTAGCAGTGCAATCCGGTCGTGGTTATGCGACTGAGCAGCCCTTTCGAGGAGTCACTCTGCTCACACTACATGGGGAAGGGGCTAAAAAAGGTTCCCTAAACAGTATGCCTAAAAAGCCAACCTGACTGGGCAACCGCACCCAGTTAGGTCATCCTCATAATTTGTTGTTGTCGTAGTAGTAGTCTTTATATGATAATGATAATATTGAGTAAACCATAGAGTCAAGACAATCAATGAAAAACTACTCACTCCTTCAAAATATCATCCATTAAATATTTAAAATACAACTGTATATAATAAACAAGTGAAGGATGTACAGTATTGGCCATGAAAGTCAATCATTCATCTTGACTAACTCTAGAAATATAAGTAACGTCAATGTTTTTGTAGCACTTTTTATAACCCCAGGGTACTTTCCCTGGTCACAGCTATTCACCTCTTTCTCCCAGTATAGCGTCAAGTTTCTCCCGGTAGGACACATGTACATGATATAAGCACCGATTATCCTGAAAAAAACCCAGCTTCTGAGACCTTGAATAGGGAATTCTTAATATTTTCGTGGTTGTGGCAGTGAAGATTTATAACGTTGCTTCTTTTTTCTTGCATTTTCCAGTGTTTCCCGAGTATATTTATTACGACGTGTGTTTTTTCTGTTTTCTTTTATATATTGAAATATTTCTTAAAGTTAAATGTGACTTTCTGAAACATTAAGTTAGTTATTAGGTACGTATTATATCTTCATCTAATGTCAGTTATTTCTTACCTTTTAATTTTAATTTTAGTAAAAAATATATATTATTTTGTATACTCTTAAATAAAACTTTGTATATCATATTTTTCTTCGCATTACAAATTCTCAATATATTTCTGTTTACTGAATACTGGGTTTTATTTACTGCCTGTGGACTTTGTTTTTTTACCTTATCTCTCTTATTTTTATGGAGGTTTTTCTTGTCATATAATTGGTATATATTTTTTGGTTCTGGTGAATATTGCTGTGGTGTTGCCAGAGAAAAGGTGTAGGAAGGGGAGGGGCGTGGTGGGAGGTTTTGGGTGTGATGGTGGGGAGGTGTGGGGAGGGGAGGGCGTGGTGTGGGTAGGTGGTGTGGGGAGGGGAGGGCGTGGTGTGGGTGGGAGGTGTGGGGAGGGAAAGGCGTGGTGTGGGTGTGGGGAGGGGAAGGCGTGGTGTGGGTGGGAGGTGTGGGGAGGTGAAGGTGTAGTGGGGGTGGGAGGTGTGAATAGCGGAGGATGTTGTAGAGTTGGTGGGGAGGTGTGGGAGGGGTACAAACATTCTCACCGCGACAAAAACGGGTACGCACACATGTAGTAGAGGCCGGTGTCGGGTTCCTCTACAGTATATCAGTGAACTGAGTATGTACAGTCGGGTCAAAAGTTCGCTTCCGCCCAAAATGAAGATGAATCACTCATGGTAAGTCAATTTGGACACGCATTCCCATAACTTAGTTTCACCACAGGAGCGAACTTTTGTCCCCAACTGTACGTGAATATCATGCTGCCTGGCCTAACAAAGATTGTATCAATAAATTCTTAATTGTTGAAAAAACTTCGTTGTTGAAGGGCAGTAATAACACAACAGCAACAACAGCTCTACCCTACAAACGGCAAAAAAATCTGGCGTCCTATCAGATAATTGTCACTGCCCAGTCTTGAAATATAAAGAAACCAGACCATGTATGTTCAACTACGTTATTGATATTGAAACAGTTTATTTAGCCAGAAGAACACAGGCGCAGTCGACAAAAATAACAATATTAACATGGCTGAGCCAGTTGAGAGCCAGAGCTCTCTTGGAGGCACCTGATATATACTGTACCTGTATATTTACCTGAAGGAAGTATTATGTAACATTTAGTATCATCTGGAATAGTACAGGTACACATAGCATGGTGGTAGTAAGAACATCAGAATGTTACCACGGTTATCACTTCGTTATTTATTCATTGTATTTACAGTATTTTACTTGTTTTTTTTACAATTATATTATAAGTATATACATACTATACAGTGAAATTGATATATGATAAGGGAGGGAAGCAGTACAGCATGGGTTTTATTAAGGTGGAACATGTTCAGCCGTGGGACATGACCAAACATGGCAGGTTTTCCCCAGGTACTCTGGTTTCCTCCTGTACTAACACTAGACAATAAAGGTCATAACAAAGTAACATAGAACAGAACAACCGCCCGAACGACTAGTAAGCTGATAAGTGGTGAAATGATGATTTAAATTATACTAAGTGATGCAATGGAAATAATTTAAAAACTATTTATAACAGAGAAATTATCCAGAGATTACCTGAAGGTAAGAGATATTAACAGCTTGAATATCGGAAAATGATTACTTAAAACTACAGTTATTTATCAATTTCCTTGATTTTAAAATTATTAATATCTTTGACCGAGTGTTGTCAAGGGTGGGGAGGGAGTGTGGTGTGCCTCTGTCTGTAACATCTGATAGTCTTAACATGTCACACATCCTGCCTCGCCCAATCCCTGTATCCCTCCTCCACCACTCCCCTTTGAGGTCGGACTTCGTTGTGGTGCAGTGTGGCTCACGAGTCGACCGTTTCACCACATTTACTTACACACCCACAACCTAATCTAACCAATTTTAACCTAAACTTACTCAACTAACTTCTCCTAACCTAATCTAAGCTAATATTACCTAATCTAACCCGACGGATAAAAAATCTATCCTGTTGTTACACACTTTATTAAAACTACAAGCGCGCGTACACACACACACACACACACACACCCCCACACACACACCCCCCCACACACACACACACACACCCACACACACACCCCCCACACCCCCCCACACACACACACCCCACACACCCCCCCACACACACACTTGCAACTACAACAAGCACAGAATATGTAACAAAAGCTCTCCTAGCAACAAGTTCGAACACAGAAACAATCGTAGCTACAAAAACAGTGACATTCACAAACAGATACAAGTATAAATACATATTTTTACAGACTTAAAGACCTTCGCGGTTACAAAGACAGAACCCTACAGTCTCGCGGCTACAAGCACACACCTTCAACATCACAGCTATAGGAACAGAGAAGATAGCGACAGCAGACAATACTTGCAACAGTGACAGCAAAAATATTCTGCATTAAACTTGTATCAGGAAGTCGGAAGAATCTAAACTGCTTTTCCAAACTCGGCAGAACCTTACAAGTTTCCCATTTAAAATTCGGAAATGTCGTTTTATCTTTTATTTTCTCTTCTTTTACTTTTTCTTTTTTATTCGTTTACTTTTTCTATGTCTTGCTTATTTTCCTGATTTTTCATTCTGCTTTTACTTTTGCTTCTTTCTTCTTTTCCTCCATTCTTTTTCTTCTTCCTCATTTTCTTTTTCCGTCTTCTTTCTCCTTATCCTTCTTGTTCTTTCTTCCTTTCCTTTTTCTATAGTAACAAACAACAACACACTCTACCAACACTGACAACCACACACTCTACCAACACTGACAACCACACACTCTACCAACACTGACAACCACACACTCTACCAACACTGACAACCACACACTCTACCAACAGTTCCACAGACGGGTGCCAAAAATGGGTCATCATGTGAAGTCATTAGTCTTCATCAGTGCCTCCGGCCCGAACGTTCACACCTAGATATTGACAGAGGCGGAGGGCTCGTTCACAGTCCTCGGGCATCACCAGTGACTCCCTGCAGTGCCAAGGACCGCAGGCATCATCGGTGACTCCCTACAGTGCCAAGGACCGCAGGTATCATCGGTGACTCCCTACAGTGCCAAGGATATAATGCATCATCAATGACTCCCTACAGTGCCAAGGACCGCAGGTATCATCAGTGACTCCCTACAGTGCCAAGGACCTCACGCCGGACGAGGATTTCATAGTGGTGGTGGTAGCGGGACTATTATTGCTGCTGCTACCCTTCCAACGCCTCGACGTTCTCTCCCTCCCCTCTCCATCAACGGGCGCCTCAACTGTACGTTTGGGGACTGTATGCTCGACAAATAGCGTCACCGTCACCATATTTTCTACCACAGGTTGACCACAGTTCTACCAGAGTTTAAACCATAGTTAAACCACAATATCTACCATAGATCTACCACAGTTTTAACCATAATCCAACCATAGCTTTTACATTCAACCACAGTTTTAACCATAATCCAACCATAGCTTTTACATTCAACCACAGTTTTAACCATAACTTTTACCACAGTTCTGACTCCACCCAGCATGCGTATACCATCTTAATCAATGGTTTCTTCTATTTGGTAAACTTTTTGAATCGGTGTTAACTAATCTCCCCTCCACAGGCAGACAGACAGACAGATAGATAGAATTAAAATACACACACAACAGTAATACAGCATTATGACACCATCGACCAAATCATAGAGCAGTCAAATGATATTATAATATAACCTCAGAACATCTACACTATTACCTGGAGATAGGTAAGCCCGAGGAAGGAACAGCCCAAGACTCAGAATTGATAATTGGTCATAGAAACATTCATGAAGTTCCACCTCACCATCCCTCTCCCACACCTTAGCTCCCATGTGTAGGTAACTTAATGTATCTGGCTACAAGGCGTATAAATGTTTCCTTAAACAACAGAAATTGACAACAGTTGAGTTCTCCAAGCGTATTATTTTAGTATCGAGTGCTACCCAACCATGCCACAAACCATTCAGCCGTACCAGTCAACTATTCAACCAGTACCGGTAAGTTAGTTTAGTTAGCCAGCCAGTCAGTCAGCTAGTGAATAAACATTTCTGTGCGGAGTCAAATCGCCTGGTGTTATCCGAGTAAAATATTAACAATGGCGTCCCCGCAGTGAAGGAGTTAACCCATCCTCCTACTGTACCTACCAACCCATTCAATCAGTCAGTTCACCAGCCCCCCCATCCACCCACCCATTCAGCAAGTCACCAGCCAAGCTCCCCGGTAGGTCTTCAGTTGTTGCTACGATAATGAAGCTCCCGAGTTATACTTCTGTGTATGATAAAGGTTCAGAGCAACACCACCACCCTAGAAAATTCAACCTCCTCCTCTTCTTCTTCCCCCTTCTCCTCCTGCTCTTCCCCCTTCTTCTTCCTCCTTCTTCCCCTCTCCTCCCCTTCCTCCTCCTCTTACTCCTCCTCCTCCCGATGAACCACCGTGACCTCATCAACCCTTAACAACCTCAACACGATTATGTAGCTTCGTTATACCACCGTCGGCCACCAGATTCCCGACGCTCGTTAACCCTCCCAGCGCCCACTCTACCATTGATCCAACCCCCGGTAAACAATTAGGACAATTTGGTGACGAGAAAGGGAGAATGAGAAGAAGAAAGGTAGGGAGGGAGAAAAACGTGAAAGAGTGGGTGTGAGGAAGAGAGAAAGAGAGAAGAGGGAGTGGGAGTGAGGGAGAGAGAGTTAGGAAAGAGGAGTTATGAGAGAGTGTGAGGTAGGGAGGGGAGAGAGGAAGAGAGGCGTCAATCATGGGTAACAAACCACGTTCCCTCCATTCCTTCCCTCCCTCCCTCACCCCCACTAAAGTCTACAGGTTCTCATTACAACCTTCCCACCAGTCATGTTGATAATCTCCAGTTACTTCCGCCCTACTGGCCACTCACCAATTTTGTTGACAATGTCCACTTACTATTATTTCTCAAGCCATTTACACGTACTAGTCCCTCTTGACAGTCTCCAGCTAATTCCTTCACCCACGTTACTTCCATCCTCCACTTACTACTATCCCATCTGTTAATGAGGACCCTCGACGCCAGTTACCATTCCTGGAGAGAACATCACGCGATAGTGGTGACTGATCCTCCCTGGACGTGAGAGAATATCATCGATGGTATAAACCGAAAAGTCCAAAGTTCAATTTCGTGTTGTCAAAATATAGATATTGAAATGCTTCTCAAACTGTTGCATCGTTATATAAGAATTTTTTCTTCATCATACTGGACTTATCGGTTAAGGTGAAGTGTTGTGGACTGCATCGTGCAAGAGTAATCTAAGAGGGAACTCATTACATCAAAGTTACTTCCCAGAAATAGTGCTTTAAAAGAGAGTTCATCTCAAGAACTGTAAGGTCGTAAGGGTTACCTCTGCTGGAGAAGACAAGACAATGTTTGTTTATCTTCTCTTCCTAAATCATGTTATCAGGGAGTGAACGATAAAGCCAAACTCTATTGACTGTTCGTACTACCAAGGTTTCTTTGTTATTTTTTGTTTATAGGAAGACTGTGACGGTAGACACTTGTAGGACCTAGAGCCATCAGGGTGAGTTGAAGAAATCTGTGAGGACACTTTCAGCAGCACTACGACAAAAACACTCCTGTCAGCCAGATGTCTCTTGTAAGCTACTGAACACTCACTTAACCTAACCTCTGCAAACCTTCGTTACTCCAGAGTGTCTGCCACTTGCCTGTGACTACGTTCTCTATCACCTGAAGAATCTGCACCCCAGCTTATTTCACCTAAAGATTAACCACCCTAACCTAACCTAACCCCCAAATAGTATTAGGGTGGTTAACCTTTAAGTAAAATAATTTGGGAGACATATTTCAGGTGATCCGATTATTTTCATCCACTCTTCACGTGTGCTATTCAGAAAGACCTCTCATTGCTTCCAATTTCCTTATATTTTATTCCTATGTTTTTTGTTTTCTTATTCTAAATTTAAAGTCTATTTCTCCATTAGAAACACTTTCATGTGATTTCATCAGACTCCTTTCTCCTCCAGACACTCGTAACGCCCCGTAGAAAAACTTTCCACTTTATCCGCCGCCATCACTGCCCTCCAAGACACTCTCTCTACCCTGGTATCTGAAAATCGTTTTACGGGGAGTGGCCGCTAAGGTACTTGTTGGCCACCTCACTGCTACCCTAGGCAGGGAGTTTCCCCTCCCACACTACTCTCTCTCTCTCTCTTTCTCTCTGTTTTGCTTTTCCTTCCAAGCTTGATTTCTCTCGAGTTAATCTCTCTCTCTTTTTTCCGCTTCCCTTACTCTCCCTCTTCCATTACTCTCTCTAATTCCTTAATCTCCCGCTTTCCTTATTCTCCCTTTCTAACGCCTGGTAATCTGCTATAAATTACCCCCAGGAATCAAATAAGAGATTCCAGCTAAGTTCCTTCGAAGAATTTATCCACATACTTTACCAAGTTTGAGTATGACGTCACACTCGAGCTGCCTGCCTATCATGAGGGGTCAGATCTGGTCAGGGGACACGTCTTAAGTGGGATGATATTTGGAGGAGTTTGTAGAGATGTCTTTCCAGGATTTGTTTAATATTTTATACCTCTCCTAAATAATTTGTCTGGTGACGCTAATTTGGTCATTTAATGTAAAGGGGCGAAAGGGGTCGTTGGCTCTTTGTTGAAACTCCTTTAGATATAACTTCAATACCACGAAATATTTGCCTTAGTCGGTGAGGTTGAAACCTCGATCAATCGTCAACATCCAACCGATTGAATCACTAACTTGAAGATATTAACAGGGATGATGCACCAGGAAGATGTCCACCGGAGGGAAGTTTAGTAAATACTTGAATTTTTAAATTTTTTTAAATTATTTATCTAAATATTTTTGCATTAATGAATCTCTTCTGCAGTGGTGTTATGTTTGCCTGCCCCGAAAATATTATATAGAATGTTTTAAAGAAATGTATACAAACTGCCTGACAGATCTTCTTGGTAATCGCGTGAATGTTTATATTACCACAGCAACATTATCCTCACATGTTGATGTGAGGACAATGTTGGTGTTGTAGTAATACAAGCTGGGTCATGGAGCTCGTTAACTCAAGGTGTGGTTGTTGTGTTGACGATAGCTTCTACACCTTATAACAAATTCACGCGTTGATGGTCTTCGAGCCGGCCATCCTCGTTAGACGTGGGGCAACTAAAAAAGAAAAAAAAACAAGCATTCGCGCGCGCGCGCGTGTGTGTGTGTGTGTGTGTGTGTGTGTGTGTGTGTGTGTGTGTGTGTGTGTGTGTGTGCGCATTTTTTGAGATACCGAATGCAAGTACCACGAAATTATATTCACATCAGGTATTTCCGTAGTATAGGAAGCTGGGAGTGCGCCATCTGTACGTGAACTAAACGCCTCAAATTTTCGATATGTCACAGGAGATGATATCATTACGAACATCAATATAATATTATATTTACCTTCGGAGTTGACGAGTCTTGTCTCTCTACAGAAACAATATTCCCAAACCTGGATATTTTCACAGAGAAAAAGTAAAGCATTTCACTCTACACTGAGGAAAGGTTGAAAATGAAATCCCATACTTAACTTGGTGTAGGGGATCCAATCCATATTGCAAGGAGATAGAAGGGAATCTGATCCTTTATCGAAGGTGGGATTGGGGATCAGAGCCCATATTGCAAGTAGGCTAGGGGATCAGAACCCATTAGTCACGGAGAGAAACCTTGGATTTTGCTCTCCCCTTTTTATAACTTCTCTAATAACTAAATGAATCCTACGAGTTCATAAAGGATTGTAAAGCGAAATGTAGTTACACACTTTTTAATATTTTTTCTTCACTGTGTAGCAAGTATGATGTATACTGTATAGTCTGTATGATATGTTGCTTAATATGTATGTTGTGTATAATGGTATGATGATAATGGCAGAAATTTACCTTAGGTTATAAGGAATCAGTTATGTCTCCCCCCCCCCCCACTCCCTTGCAACCAGGTTTTATAGAATATTTTCAGTATTACAGAAAAAATAAATTAAATTACATCTATCACGTATGTTGATTTGTGTTTGTATAACTAATTACTACATAAATTATATATGTTTAATTAATATATCTCATTTCTCTACTATAAAAAAATAAAATTCTTCTAAATACTGTACGTGACTTTTTTTTTGGCGATATGACAGCTAAAGAGTAGAGTAAGCTATTAAGGGTGGTGAATAAACTATTTTTTTCAGTGGTTTAAAAACGAAAAAATAAATAACGTAATATGTATCAACGTTTGTCTACATATTATATATCTAGTCTCGTGCTATTGTTTTCATAATATATTTAGGTGACTGAACAACTAAAACCTTCAAATATCTCTCTCTCTCTCTCTCTCTCTCTCTCTCTCTCTCTCTCTCAACACGTCCTACAAAAGTCTGAGGCCAATAACCCTCCTTGTTATCTGCTGCCATGTAAACAAAACGACTTTTTTTTTTTTAGGATCCTCTTATAGGTAAAGATTCGTTAATTGTATAACACCGCAGAAAATTGCCCAAATTCTCTCTAACGAAGGTCGAGGGCTTTTGTTGAGGACAATACTGAGCTCAGGAAGTTTACTCTCTTGATGAAGTAAAAAAAAATTCATCTTTACCTTCCATGCCTTCTTTTATCTTTCTGGGTATAGAGAGATAAAGAGAAGAGGAGTATAGAGAGATAAAGAGAAGAGGGGTATAAAGAGATAAAGAGAAGAGGAGTATAGAGAGATAAAGAGAAGAGGGGTATAGAGAGATAAAGAGAAGAGGAGTATAGAGAGATAAAGAGAAGAGGAGTATAGAGAGATAAAGAGAAGAGGGGTATAGAGAGATAAAGAGAAGAGGGGTATAAAGAGATAAAGAGAAGAGGGGTATAAAGAGATAAAGAGAAGAGGGGTATAAAGAGATAAAGAGAAGAGGAGTAGAATAAAGAGATAAAGAGAAGAGGAGTATAAAGAGATAAAGAGAAGAGGAGTATAAAGAGAAGAGGAGTATAAAGAGATAAAGAGAAGAGGAGTATAAAGAGAAGAGGAGTATAAAGAGAAGAGGAGTATAAAGAGATAAAGAGAAGAGGAGTATAAAGAGATAAAGAGAAGAAGAGTAGAATAAAGAGATAAAGAGAAGAGGAGTATAAGAGAGAAAGAGAGGAGATAAGAGATAAAGAGAAGAGAGATAAGAGATAAGAGAAGAGGAGTATAAAGAGATAAAGAGAAGAAGAGGAGTATAAAGAGATAAAGAGAAGGAGTAGAATAAAGAGATAAAGAGAAGAAGAGTAGAATAAAGAGATAAAGAGAAGAGTATAAAGAGATAAAGAGAAGAGGAGTAGAATAAAGAGATAAAGAGAAGAGGAGTATAAAGAGATAAAGAGAAGAGGAGAATAAAGAGAAGAAGATTAGAATAAAGAGATAAAGAGAAGAGGAGTAGAATAAAGAGAAGAGGGGTATAAAGAGATAAAGAGAAGAGGAGTAGAATAAAGAGATAAAGAGAAGAGGAGTATAAAGAGATAAAGAGAAGAGGAGAATAAAGAGATATAGAGAAGAGGAGTATAGAGAGATAAAGAGAAGAGGGGTATAAAGAGATAAAGAGAAGAGGAGTAGAATAAAGAGATAAAGAGAAGAGGAGTAGAATAAAGAGATAAAGAGAAGAGGAGTATAAAGAGATAAAGAGAAGAGGAGAATAAAGAGAAGAAGATTAGAATAAAGAGATAAAGAGAAGAGGAGTATAAAGAGATAAAGAGAAGAAGAGTAGAATAAAGAGATAAAGAGAAGAAGAGTAGAATAAAGAGCTAAAGAGAAGAAGAGTAGAATAAAGAGATAAAGAGAAGAGTATAGAGAGATAAAGAGAAGAAGAGGGGTATAAAGAGATAAAGAGAAGAAGAGTAGAATAAAGAGATAAAGAGAAGAGGAGTATAAAGAGATAAAGAGAAGAAGAGGAGTATAAAGAGATAAAGAGAAGAAGAGTAGAATAAAGAGATAT
This sequence comes from Homarus gammarus, assembly GCA_958450375.1. NCBI lineage: Eukaryota > Metazoa > Arthropoda > Malacostraca > Decapoda > Nephropidae > Homarus > Homarus gammarus. Next base: position 266,547 of record CAUDMG010002610.1, read on the forward strand.
AGAGAAGAGGAGTATAGAGAGATAAAGAGAAGAGGAGTATAAAGAGATAAAGAGAAGAGGGGTATAAAGAGATAAAGAGAAGAGGAGTATAAAGAGATAAAGAGAAGAGTAGAATAAAGAGATAAAGAGAAGAGGAGTATAAAGAGATAAAGAGAAGAGGAGTATAAAGAGATAAAGAGAAGAGGAGTATAAAGGGATAAAGAGAAGAGGAGTATAAAGAGATAAAGAGAAGAGTAGAATAAAGGGATAAAGAGAAGAGGAGTATAAAGAGATAAAGAGAAGAGGAGTATAAAGAGATAAAGAGAAGAAGAGTAGAATAAAGAGATAAAGAGAAGAGGAATGGAATAGAGTGTTAACCAGAAGAGCAGAAGAGGATAATAAAGAGATAACCAGAAAAAAGAAGAAGGAAATATGGAGATAAACAAAAGAGAAGAAGAGGATAATAAAGACAAGCAGAAGAAAACAAGTGGGAAATAGAGATAAAGAGAGGAGAAAGTAAAAAAAAAAATAATATTAATTTCTCAAAAATACCTAAACCCTAAAGCTGCAAAATTCAATACTTTTCTCAGGGAAGAACCAACGTGTATAACCAACAGCAGTACCTTGAGGGGTCAGGTAGGCAGACTCTCAAGAGTAACAAAATTAGGGTGGTAGAAGGTGGGTGATCCAGTGTTAGTGGTGGTGATGGTGGTCCAGGGGAGGTGGTCCATGAGAGGTGGTCCCTGGAAGGTGGTCCCTGGAAGGTGGTCCATAGGTGGTGGTCCAAGGTGGGTGATCCAGTGGTAGTGGTGGTGATGGTGGTCCAGGGGAGGTGGTCCATGAGAGGTGGTCCCTGGAAGGTGGTCCATAGGAGGTGGTCCATGGTAGGTGGTCCATGGGAGGTGGTCCATGGGGGGTGGGTCCAGGGGAAGAGATGGCTCTTGGGTCAACATCAGCCATTTGTCTCACTTAAGGTCAGGCCAGCGATATAATAGCATTGGCCGGCTGTAAACTCTTAAATCCAATACCTCGAAACTTTCTTTATGTAAGAATGATACTTATCTCTCTTTCTCCTCTTCCTCTCCGTCTTTCTCTCCTCTTCCTTCTACTTCTCCTTTCTGTACACCTCTCCCTCTTTCTCCTTCCTCCTCCTCTTTTTCCTCCTCCTCCTCCTATATCGCCTCTTCCTCCTCCTCCCCTTTATCGGCTCTTACGTTTTTCCGTTATTCTGTCGACTCACCATTTTCCTTCATACCCTAATTATTTGCGTCTCTTTCGTCTCTATTCCTCTCTTCATCTTGCCGTCCTCTTCATTCTTTCTCCTCCTTAATTCTTCTTTTTCTTGTATATTTACCACTAGTTTTTCTCGGTTCCAATTTCTTTCGTTATTATTAGTATTATTATTATTATTAACCCACCCTACCACCACCCTGTCAACAACCACCATTCAACTCACCCTACCACCCCCTGTCAACAACCACCATCCTCCAACTTACCCTACCACCACCCTGTCAACAACCACCATTCAACTCACCCTACCACCCCCTGTCAACAACCACCATCCTCCAACTCACCCTACCACCACCCTGTTAACAACCACTCCAATACATCCTGGCACACCCTGTCATATACACAGTGGCACCAAATTTGTCACTGGCAGTCTCTGTCAAGGCTTCATAACTCTTGCTTCAGGACCTTTCAATATTGAGCACCGACCCAGGCAATATATCCCCGCCTTATCAAAAACACATATACAATGCATACACACACACACACACGCATACACACACACACATTCGTCCCTGTGTGCCGCTGGTCACGACCCCAACGCTATAAGATCCGTACGTTAAATTATTCCCCTAACTAATATGAAACACATTTAACTGATTCATATAAACTGTGAAACAAAGATGGATTCTGAAAAGTTGAATTTTCCCTAAAGATCGGATCTAAGTGGGTCATTAAGCTACAGCACAAGGATAGGTGTGGGTCCTCAAAAGGCTATGGTTTACCAAATGCATAAATTGCCTCATTTGTGCATGCCTAGTTGTACCCTATAGACATATGCCACATTTCGTAACCAATCAGAACTTTTTATGCTCATGGTGGGTTATGCTCTCAGAGAAAGAGGTGCCCCATGAGGATATGACCAATACATTTTGAATATACGAACTGTTGTGAGTTATTTAAACGTATAATACGTACACCAAACAAATAATTCAAATTTTGCATATCACTGTCTATTTATATTAGATATAAACCCTAGATATAGAGTAAACAAACAGAAAGAGTATTGTACCGGCACACTGTTAATTTCTAATCTGCCAACACACACTGAACACGGTATGACGTCAACTTGTGTTCGAATCGTCGCCGTGATAAGTGACCACGACCAGCAGATACATGTGTGCGTGATATGACGATTAAAAAATTATCCAAGTATGATATAATGATGGGAGAAAATCGGTTTCCTTTTAATGAATACTATAAATTCAAGCTAGGTAAATAATTGGTAGGCATACCATATGTGTTGATGGCTAGTGGACGCTACACAGATGATTCAGGAAGCAGGAGGCGAGGCGGCCCAGTGAATAAAGCGGCGTTCGCCCCCTGTCATATGGGTCACTGGCTCAAGCCCTCGGCACCCACGCAGTCCACCCAACTATAAATGGGTAAAGTACCTAACCACGCTGTTGGAATAGTGAAGGTGATAGAACATTTAGTATAGTGTCTCTAACGGATGGCCAAGCCTTTAGCACGCACTTTCACCTTTCATGTACGAAAGCGACCGACATAAGCTTCTCCAGGATACAAACGCTGCTGTTTTTTATTATTAATTGTTGTCCTCCAGCCGGCGTTCTCTCAGCTGTTCGGTGCTCGGAACATCTGGCAACGCGGCGATAAAGGACCGTCGTTTTCCATATGTTTGCAATGACAATGTGTCTGATAAACAGTGTCCTTAAAAAAAATATTACGTCAATCTTGCTCGCTTAAGACACACAGTTGGATAATGAAAGATTGTTACAGCAAATACTGTTGCTAACTAACTGGATATGTTAGAACACGTCTGTTACACTTAAGCTACGACACATTGATGGGTTAATACAGGAAATGGGCAAAATTTCATCCCTTAATTATATATGCATGATCATACCGAGCTGACTTACGACACTAAGATGACTTCACAAAGATTCCTACGTTAATCTCCAGCCTGTGATTAGAGATGAGGTATGTATCTAAGCTGGAGATGTCGGAACACACATCAATAATTCACTAAATGTTACGACACACATATAAGAACAACATTGTCTTGAAATCCCTTTGAGGTACTACCGTGACAATATAAGTTCTTCTGTTATCAGGTGAAAATAAATCATTGTTAACCTATAGGAGGCCAGACCTAGGAGAAAAATTCTTCACCTGGACGATAGATATTTGTGATATAAAAAATGATAAATGTTTATATTAATTTCAATTTATTTAATTAACGTGGAAAATCAATTAAAGAACACAAATTCGGACATATGGATTGATTACTCAATATAAGTAGTCCAAACTGACAAACTATAAACCTAACACAGCTGTAGTCCAACATGGAGGATATTCTAGTCAATTATTTATATACACTTCATATTTAAATACTCCTCTAATCCGGTGATCCGCAAATCTCCATTGTTTTGTGAACCTTTCTGTCTATTCCACATTAATCCCACGCTTCCCAGCTATAACCACACAACCTGTTGATTCCAATAACAAAGACAAATCCATTCTTTGTTTGTTTCATGGTGTTTGTGTGACCCGAGTGATCAGTAGCCGCAGACATCACGGCTCGCAGCGCTCAATGGGAAAAATCTCAATCCTGACCACACTCTAGTCTCAGGGGGTAAATGGTGACTGTCGGCTTGGTGTTCGTAAGTCAATGGTTGCAAGTCAAGAGAAGTGGATTTAGGGTTATTGAATGATCGGGGGGGGGGGGGGGGATCATCAAGGGTAGTGTGTCAGGGGTAGTGTGTGTGTGTGTGTGTGTGCACAGGGTGGTGTAACGCGTCTAGTGTGGCAGCATTATGTTGGTATTAAGGTGCAAGCACTGCTTGCTTCCGCTCGCTTTCAGCTACCGCCGCTGGCTAGCCCTCGTGGTGAACAGGGAAACAACTTGCATAAGTCTTCCCCAGCCCGTACACAGCCTCTTCACCATCAAGACTCCTGCTGTGCCTCCTCGTGACAACACACGGTAACTGGGTGCCTCGTGGGCCCAGGCGAGACCAGCAAGGGATCACGGAGAAGCAGTGGGCCCAGGAGGGACGGCACATAGGCTATGGGAGTAAACCCCATACAAAATATCTGCGTGGAACCTCGCACCAAGCAGACATACTTCCAGAGCTCCAGTAAGATCCCGAACGGTGGTATACTGGTATAGGCGGAACCCAACGACTATAGTAGTAGTAGTAATAGTGTGTGTGTGTGTGTGTGTGTGTGTGTGTGTGTATGTGGTAATTGTTATGTGTTATTAAGACACTCTCTCTCTCTCTCTCTCTCTCTCTCTCTCTCTCTCTGACCTACCACCGCCCTTGGCAATATACTGGGTCACGCAGGCTAGGCTCAAAGGACTTGTGAGACACGCATCTCTCTCTTCTCTTGTCATGTTATGCCTTTGTCTCTAATTTTCCTTGTTATGTATCTTTCTCAAAATGTTGTCTTTCTCACACCTTTCTCTCATTCTCACACTTTCTCTCATGATCATATTTGTGTCTTTAATTTATTATTCTTTTTCTCACATGTTCGTATTGCATTTTCACACTTTTTGTCTCATTTGCAATCTTTAGTATACTGCATACAATCTTTAGTATACTGCATACACTCTTTAGTATACTGTATATATCAAATTACTTTATGAAATCCCGTATATATTGCAGGAAATAAATCATAATTGGACATGAAATTTAAGAATATAGCATTTATAGCAAAGTGATAAGGTCCACAATCAACATTATTTTACGGAGATATGGGAGGCGCAATATCTATGAACAACAACTGAGTGGCCGAGTGAGGGTGGATGACTCTCCACGGCGTTGGGGATTCACGAAATTCAGGGACACCTTAGTGCCGAAACACGTAAACATCCTTAATGATATTTTCCTCCACTCTCTCCACTAGAGGAATTTTCCCTTCCATCCCGCCCCCATAAAATTTTTCCAGGATTGCTACCTCGTCCACACAGCAATGCTGGTTCAGCAGTGGTTCCTCGCACAGGAGACCCTCCACCTGTTGGACTGGCTTAGCAAAGGGGGACATGTAAACCCGATCGAAAATGTTTGGGGTTGAATTGTGAACACCTGGGAGCCAGCAAGGGAGAGGCGAGCGGTGGAGCTGATGGTCCACAAGGACCTTGTTCGGAACTATGCCAGGAACATGAGATCAAGACTGCAGGCTACTAAATAAAGGGGAAAAAATATATGCGTTTTTCAATATCCTCTTCCAAATGGCTGGTGGTAAGAATAATAACGAAGAAAAAGTGTTTAAGTCTGCATTGTGCTCTTTTACTCCAAATATAATTAACTATAGGCCTACACAATATTATATGAAAATAATTCAAAATAATATTGTTTTATACTACACAAAGTTTCATTCATTAATGAGACGTCATTTGGTGTCAAAATATGGTGAAATTGGATTGGATCAAGTTATGACCACTTGCTTGCGCTCGCGTTTTGTTGTTGCTGTGAAACACAGCCAGCGGAGTGGTGAGGGATGTCTGACATAAGTGTCTATAATGGGAAATGACTCACTACTGTTGTTGTTGTTTACAAAAACTATGCCGATGCTAGGATTAGTCAATTAGATATTCTAAATGGCGTTAATACATTGTACAAGATAAAGGTTAATCCTCTCCATGCTTAGCATAGTTGGGATAGGACCTTGTTCTTCCTGGATAAGCATTCACAACACAGTAGCTTGCTGGCTGAATATAACTCAGTAACGTTCTGTCATAACCATTTTAGGGGGGGGGCGGGGGGAGAGGGGGGGGGGAGAACTACGACATCCTCATTGACAGCGTGAGGGAAGTGGGAGGGGAAAGGGACACTTTCATCTACTGTAGACAGCGACGGGACCACAGGCGACCGCAAAGACGGTGTAAGGTTAAAGAGTGGGGCCACCACGTTGACTCACTGATGAGGGAGGGACACGACGTCCTCAAAGATGGAGGGAACAAGCTCAACATACTATTGTGGGATGCGGAGGACTTAGCTGATGGATAAAATGAATATGATAACTTGGACGTACCTTAGATCCCTCGAAGAGCTGTTTTAACTCGCTTAACTGGAAAAAAGAAAAGGAAAGATGCAGTTGAGATTATTTGCAGTCTATCCCCCTTCACCCCCCACCACACATACACACACCTATATGCTTATTCACAGTTAACTTGCAGGAACAACTAAGGCAGTACCAATGATCTTAAACGAACTAGTTCAATATGTCAAGAACACAACAGTATTATTATTAGTAGTTATCTTGTGCTGGTGGTCACGGAAATCCTGGCACCATACAGGGTCACCTCCTGGCACCGTCCTGACACTTTTATGACACCCCATGGCACTTGACGGCACCTTGATGTACTCCATGAAGCACTTTACACATTGCAATAGTTCAAAACACTTTGTAACACTTTACGACATTAATGAAACTTTACGACACTTGGCGAGACTTTAAGGCATTAATGACACTTTACGACATCAGTAGCACTTTACGACACTTTCAGAGACTTCACAGCTCCTTATGACACTTTTTAACACCGCATGCCACTATTGAATGTTGCTTGGATACTTTATCAATATTCAAGACTTCGAGATTTGATGACACTTTATGACACTATGAAACTATACGGACTTTTACGGCACTTTAGAACACTGCCATTTTTGGACACTTCATGACAGTTTGGTACACTTAAGGCCACTGATACCTTAGGACAATTCATGACACTTTAAGACACTGACACTTTATGACACCTTAGGCTATGTAATGACACCCTAGGGCACTTTAACACTTTACGACACTTTAGGACACTTCATAGCACTTTAGCATTGAGCACCACATCTTACGACATTACACAACACTTAATGGCACTTTATCAGGACTACTGGCACTTAAAAGTACCATCTTAAAGTTATGTTTAAAACTACCGTCTGAAGTTATGTTAAAAACTACCGTCTAAAGTTATATTTAAAACTACCGTCTAAAGTTATATTTAAAACTACCGTCTAAAGTTATCTTAAAAACTACCGTCTAAAGTTATGTTAAGAAATACCGTCCAAAGTTACGTTAAAAAATACCGTCCAAAGTTATATTAAAAAATACCGTCCAAAGTTATGTTAAGAAATACCGTCCAAAGTTATGTTAAAAACTACCGTCTAAAGTTATGCTAAAAAATACCGTCCAAAGTTATGTTAAAAAATACCGTCCAAAGTTATGTTAAAAACTACCGTCTAAAAGTGGTAAGCGTGGAACACCGTCACGTTGTGGTCATACATCCAAGGAGGACTCGTGGCGTTTGTTAGTTCTGCGGCTTCCATTAACGACTCAACTAAAGCCTTGTTACGGCTGCTTGCTCTTTACAAGGGAACTTCAGAGACTATAATCAGTGTCATTAAGTCGTATATTTCATGATTATCGGAAGATGCTGTAGACTTTGTGTTATTCAAAGCCAGTTTTAGTACTCCTTAACGAACAACTCACACCAATAATTGTCGTTTCCTGCAACAAGACAGTCATCATTTTAGCACGTCAGCAGACAGTAATGACAATAAAAATATGTGTGTGTGTGTGTGTGTGTGTGTGTGTGTGTGTGAAAATTTAAAGTAATATCGCTAGTGGTGCCCTGTTGCCACCAGCACCTCAGTCTACCATCACCGCTGTTTTTACTACTACTACTACTACTACTACTAAACCACATCAACCAATACCACCACCAACCTCTAACAGCATAATCACTACCGCCAGTCTCGCCCACCACCACTATCATCCTCATCACCACTAAAACCACACCGCCGCCACCACCACCACCCTCATTACCACTAACACCACGCTACCATCGCCATCACCACACCGCCGCCATCATTGTGTCAGGCAGGTGGACGCACCACAACCCCACATTTACATAAAGAGCGGATAATCTGCATATAGCGAGGCGCCGCCACAGCCTGTGTAACAGAAGGCGGGCGACACGAGCACTGGTCCCTGATGGTGGGAATATATCGCTACATAAATAACACAATCTGTGCTGCAGGAGCCTCAGCCTCAGTGTTCCTTGGTAATACACAACAACAAGACGCCGCCACCTAAACATATATTCCTCTTCCTTCTCTCAGACGAGGCAGATTAACCCAGCATCACCATACAGTACGCTCGCGCCAAACAGCCAACTCCAGGTTCTCAAAGATTCGTATGTAAATTTTTTTCGCAGCTCTTGGGATTTGGGAACGTTTCTAGCTACATACTATATACTCGAAATAGTCCCCATCTTAAACTAATGAATAAAAAAGATGTCTAATAAACTATATACAGTGAATTTCAGTTTCCCTCCAGAACGGACACAGTTGTACAGAAACTTCTAAATGTTTTCCTTTCCTTTTTATGGGCTTGAGTGACTGCGTCCATTAGCTAGGCTGCCCCTCGGCTTAAGTGGTCTTCCCTTCCCCAGAGAGGTGAGCGTGTAGTGAAGCATGGCGTCAGGTGATTCTTCTCCCCAAGAAAAAAAAAAAAAAAAACACACACACACACACACACACACACACACCTCTAAGTGTATATTGTTTTATATTTTATACTTAAGTTTAAGAGATAACATATTCAGTATATTGACATAAGAAAGTTTCTAATCCATACTGGGGAAATGGCGAGTTTTGGAAAGCATTATTTGAGTTTATAGCTCATTTGAGAAGAGTGTTGGTAAAGTACTCCAAGTTCTGGCGGCATTTCACAGCACGTACTCTTCCAAGAGAGGGTCTCAGGTCTCCCTACCATCAAGAGCAAGAAGAGACAGGCTGACAGAGATGATAATCATTGTCTGCGTGCGTGAGTGGCGGCGATACGAAATTTCGTCCCACAATTCAACTTGCTTCCTGCAAGTGTTCAGCAACAAAAAGCACTGAAATTATTGCTTGCTTGACATATATAGTTTGTGATGAGGCCTGACTGCACGAGTGTATGTGCTAATTATTTTATACTACTGTGTGTAGTGTGACTTTTATTATTACTGTAATATACTTGTATACCCATACGGAAGTGACTTGACTTGATTTTCATAACAGTTGTGTCATTTCTCAAATGACAAATTTGAAATGTGGCCAAATGATCTTGAAGGTCCTGGGAACTGTAACCCAATGTTAAAAAGGTTGAAGAACACTAATGTAGAGAATAGAACGGACAGGGGAAGGCAGAGACTGGGATGGATAAATTAGATTAAAATCTGTGTCCTGGGAGAGATATAAAATCTTGAAGGAATGGTTACGAAAGCGCGAAAAACTTTAGAGTGGAGGGCCGTAGTCACCAACCCTCAGACCCCAGGATTGTTCGACTATAATGGCGTGTGTTCAATGTAAACCTAATATTCTAAGTCTAAGACAGGAGATACCTGAGAAACTTCCTGATAATCTTCTTAAAAACAAACCCGTTGAAAAATTATGAATACTTGTTAATATCTTTTGTGGAAATAGTCTTTGCTAGAAATATGCTCCTGAAATATTGTCCATTATGAGCCATAATAATCCTCATATAAACTTGGTCCACCGTCGTAAATAAGAGATATTAAACTTAACAAATTCTTTGTTGTATTACGGTTGGATGGCGAGATGTTTTAGGAAAATACCCTGGCTGTATCACATATTTTTGTGTGAGTTGGTTCACTCCGGCCAGAGTGCCCTGGCTGCTTCCCTCGCAAGAGTTAGTGCAGGAAGAAATTTTATCGTTTAGCAATGAAAGAAATTAGAGAGAGTATTACGAGATTTTAATGTAAATTCTTCATCCCACAATGAAAGCAATTTTGATCAATCTTGCCCCGGCAACATTTCTCATTTCCCCGGGAATGAGGTTGGACTTTGATGCAGACCACAAAATTGTTGCTAAAATAAATGCTCACTTCCGCAAAATTATTTGGCTTTTAGGCCAGGGACTGCGAAGAGAAATGATGCCGGCTTATTCATATATTTTTCCATAAATGGATAAATTATCTTTCCGCTCTTAGCTTATATATATACATATACATATACATATACATATACATATATACACATATATACATATACATATACACATATATATATACATATATATATATACATATATATACAGATATATACATATACATATACATATACATATATATACATATACATATACATATATATGATGTATATTATATATATATATAATTATATGTATATGTATATGTATATATCTGTATATGATATGTATATATATAGATGTATAATATATTGTGGATATTGTATATGTATATATGTTGTATATGTATATGTATAGTGTATATGTATATGTATATGTATAATATTATAGCTACGAGCGGAAAGATATTTATCATTTATGGAAAATATATAGAACGCCGCATCATTTCTCTTTCGCAGTCCCTGGCCTAAAAGCCCAAATAATTTTGCGGAAGTAGCCGCAATTTTTTTTTAGCAAACATTTTGTGGTTTCTTCGCATCAAAGTCCCACCTCATTCCTCGTTTTGGAAATGAGAAATGTTGCCGGTGGCCATGAGTTGATCAAAATCGCTTTTCATCTGTGGAGCTGAACAGCATTGACAATTAAATAAAATCTACGTAAATAATCTCCTCTCTAATTTCTGTCATTGCTGAAACGCATAAAATTTTACTTCCTGCCACTATACTCCTTGCGAGGGAGGAAGCAGCCAGGGCACTCTGGCCGGAGTGAACCAACTCACACAAAAATATGTGATACAGCCCAGGGTTATTTTTATAAAACATCTCGCCATCCAACCGTAATACAACAAAGAATTTGTTAAGTTTAATATCTCTTATTTACGACGGTGGACCAAGTTTATATGAGGATTATTATGGCTCATAATGGACAATATTTCAGGAGCATATTGCTTAGGCAAAGACCATCTTCCACAAAGATTTTAACAAGTATTCCTAATTTTTCCACGGGTTTGTTTGTTAAGAAGATTATCAGGAAGTTTCTCAGGGTCTCTCCCTGTCTTAGACTTAGAATATTATTGGGGGGGGGGGGGGGTTGACCATTGAACACACGCCATTATAGGCGAACAATCCTGGGGTCTGCGGGTTTGGTGACTACGGCCCCCTCCACTCTAAACAGTTTTGCGCGCGTGTCGTAACCATTACCGTCAAGGTTTTATATCTCCTCCACAGGACACAGATTTTAATCTAATTTTTCGCATCCCCAGTCCTCTGCCGTTCGCCTTGTCCGTTCTATTCTCTACGATTAGTGGTCTTCAACCCTTTTTACATCGGGGTTACCTGTCTCCCGGACCTTCAAGATCATTTTTTTGGGCCACATTTCAAATTTGTCATTTGAGAAATGGACACAACTGTTTATGAAATCAAGTCAAGTCACTCCGTATAGGGTATACAAGTATAATTACAGATCAATAAGTAAAAGTCACACTACACACAGTAGTATAAATATATTAGCACATACACTGCGTTGTCAAGTTCAGGCCTCATCACAAACGATATACGTCAAGCAAGCCACTAATTCCCCCCCCCCCCCCCGTCGCTTTTGGTTGCTGAAGCACTGCAGGAAGCAAAGTTGAATCGTGGGACGAAAATTTCGGATCGCCGCACACTCACGCACGCCAGACAAGGATCTATCATCCTCGTGCTCCAGCCTTGTCCTCTCTGGCTCTTGATGGTTAAGGGAGACCTGAGACCCCTCTCTTGGAAGAGTTACGTGCTGTGAAATGCCGCCAGAATCTTGGAGCTACTTTACCAAAACACTCTTCTCAAAATGAGCCTATACCTTCAAATATGCTTTCCAAAACTCCGGCCATTTCCCCTAGTATGGATTAGGAACTTTCTTATGTCAATATACTGAATATGTTATCTTCTTAAACTTAAGTATATAAATATTAAAACAATATACACTTAGAGGTGTGTGTGTGTGGTGTGTGTGTGTAGTGTGGTGTGTGTTTTTTTTTTTTTTTTTCTTGGGGAGAGAGAATCACCTGACGCCATGCTCACTACACGCCCACCTCTCTGGGGGAAGGGAAGACCACTTTAAGCGAGGGGCAGCCTAGCTAATGGACGCAGTCACGTCAACCCATAAACAGGAAAGGGAAAAACATTTTAGAAAGTTCTCTGTACAAACTGTGGTCCGTTCTGGAAGGGAAACTGCAATTCAATCGATATAGTTTAATTAGACATCTTCTTTATTCATTAGTTTAAGATGGGGGACTATTTCGGAGTATATAGTATGTGAGCCTAGAAACGTCTCCATAAATCCCAAGAGCTGCGAAAAAAATTTTACATAGGATCTGTGGAGAACCTGGAGTTGGCCGTTTGGTCGCAGAGCGTACTTGTATGGGTGATGCTGGGTTAATCTGCTCGTCTGAGAGAAGGAGAGGAATATATTTGTTTCGGTGGCGGCGTCGTGTTGTTGTGTATTACCAAGGAACACTGAGGCTTGAGGCTCCTGGACAGCACATGATTAGTGTTTATGTATGTAGCGATATATTCCCACCATCAGGGACGCAGTGACTCGTGTCCGCCCGCCTTCTGTTACACAGCGGCTGTGGCGGTCGCCTCGCTAGCATGCAGATTATCCGCTCTTTATAGTAATGGGGGGGTCCTGCTGGGGGCGTCCCACCTGCCTGACACAATGATGGCGGAGCGTGTGAGGGATGGCGATGGTAGCGTGGTGTTAGTGGT
>CAUDMG010002611.1:0-204983 GCA_958450375.1 Homarus gammarus
TCTCTATATATATATATAGAGAGAGAGGAATCGAACCCTCGACCTACTGGGTGGCCCTAGGGAACGCTTACCGGCTAGCCCACAAGGACACTAAAAGCAGTTCTAGACTCTGTTATATTTCACACAAAGCCTGTTCATCGAGCTGATTGCGCCGTGAACCTCATTGGGAAACTGCCCGTGCCTCGTATGTGGGCCACCCAGTAGGTCGAGGGTTCGATTCCTTGCTGGTGAGGTCGTTGATTATATGTTCAAAGTCCGCGTGTTAAATGGACTAAAAATGAAGTATATATATGTACCTCGCGTTTCATACCAGCTGGATTCGGTAAAATGCTACTGACACCACATACGAGGCACGGGCAGTTTCCCAATGAGGTTCACGGCGCCATCAGCTCGATGAACAGGCTTTGTGTGAAATATAACAGAGTCTAGAACAGCTTTTAGTGTCCTTGTGGGCTAGCCGGTACTCGTTCCCTAGGGCCACCCAGTAGGTCGAGGGTTCGATTCCTTGCTGGTGAGGTCGTTGATTATATGTTCAAAGTCCGCGTGTTAAATGGACTAAAAATGAAGTATATATATATATATATATATATATATATATATATATATATATATATATATATATATATATATATATATATATATATATATATATATATATAGGGAGTCGACAGTGTTGACATAGCCAGAGCATTTTGCAATTTGGAGAAATTCAGTAATTTCACAAGTGAAGAAGTGAACATGTGTAAAGGTGTTGTGTATGCATCTATGTCCAAGCCTTGCATTCCAAACTGTCCAGAAAGATTCACCAAAGCAATCCAAGCCCTTAAGAAAAATAAGGATCTACATATCACTAAAGCAGATAAAGCCAACACAGTAGTGATTCTTAAACAAAGATGACTATATCTCTAAAATGAATGACCTTTTATGTGATACTAAAACATATTCTAAACTCATAAATAATCCTCTCAACACTGTCAACACCCAGTTCAACAAAAAAACTGAAGTCCCTATTGAGAGGCAAAGCTATTCTCATTAGCAAAGAAACAGCTCAGCCCATATGGTAGGAAATGAGTAGGGCAGCAAAATATAACAACCTATGCATTATGGGGGATTTCAACTTCAGAAATATTGACTGGGACAACATTGTAGGCGAATATGAATCTGAAGACTTCCTAGACGCAGTACAGGACAATTTTTTGAAACAACTAATTACAGAACCTACTACAGGTGACAATATATTAGACCTAGTATTAACAAATAAAGAAAATATTATCAGAGATATCACAGTAGGGGGAGAACTAGGGAACAGTGATCACAGAGAAATCAGGTTCACCCTAAATTGGGAAACGAAAAACAATGACAATATGGTCAGAGTCCCAAACTTTCGGTTGGCGGATTATCAGGGGTTAAGAAGGTACCTAGGTGAGGTCACCTGGGAACAGTCACGTCAGTTCCAAGTAGGAAGTGGTGAGGTCATAGATGACACAACAATTGATCATGACTATAATATATTCACCAGTATACAACATAAAGCACAAGAACAAAATATACCATACAGAAAAATTAGGTCAAATAAGAATGAGCCAAGGTGGATGACCAGAAAACTTAAACATGACATAGGAATAAAGAAAGGAATATATAAGAAATTAAAGGGAGGGGAGGAGCAGCTCAGAAACAGGTATAATGAACTATCTAGGAATGTTAAGAAAAATGTAAGGAAAGCAAAGAGAGACTATGAAATCAAAATAGCAAGAGAATCCAAGGCGAATCCCAAGGGATTTTTCCAGGTATATAGGACAAAGGTCAAGGACAAAGTTGGGCCTTTAAAGTCAGGGAGGGGAGAATTGATAAATGGCAGTGAAGACATGAGCAAAGCATTGAACAGCTACTTCTTATCAGTTTTCACAGAAGAAATTTGGGATGAAATTCCGGAGGTGGAACTGATATTTAAGGGAAAGGAAGAAGAGAAATTAAAGAATATCACCATCAGAAAAGAGGATGTTCTTAAGAAGATAAATAAACTAAAGAACACAAAATCCCCAGGGCCGGATGAAATTTTTCCTGGAGTCTTAAAAGAGTGTAGGGAACAGATTAGCGGACCCCTCGTAAACTTATTTACAAAATCATTAGACACTGGAGTTGTGCCAGAGTTGTGGAAACAGGCGAATGTAGTACCCATATTTAAAAAGGGAGACAGAGCATCAGCGTCAAATTACCGGCCGATTAGTTTGACGTCAGTAGTGGGGAAATTTCTTAAATCAATTATAACAGATAGCATCCGATCGCATCTAGAAAAAAGCAAATTAATCTACGACTCTCAACATGGGTTTACAAAGGGAAAATCTTGTCTAACAAATCTGCTAACGTTTTTTAGGAAAGTCTTCGAGGTAGTAGATAATGACGAAAATTACGATGTTATTTACTTAGACTTTAGCAAAGCATTTGACAGAGTACCGCATCAGAGGCTTCTGAGAAAAATTAAGGCTCATGGTATCGAGGGGAAAGTTTTAAATTGGATAAAATCATGGCTCACCGATAGAACGCAGAGGGTCAGCGTAGATGGTGTTAAATCTGAGTGGGGCCGTGTAACCAGTGGGGTTCCCCAGGGGTCAGTACTAGGCCCACTCTTGTTCAGAATCTACATAAACGATTTAGATACTGGGATCAGCAGTGACATAAGCAAGTTTGCGGATGACACCAAAATAGGGCGGCAAATTAATTCAGGGCAAGATGCAAATGCATTACAGGAGGATCTAAATAAACTGCAGGGGTGGTCTGAAAAATGGCAAATGAAATTCAACACCAGCAAGTGCAGCGTACTTAATATTGGAAGAACAAATACTTATAATGTATACAGCCTGAACAACATCAACCTAGAGAAGTCGACTTGTGAAAGAGACCTATGGGTACTTGTAAGCCCGGACCTACGGCCTAGAAAACAGTGCGTTAATGTTCGAAATAAGGCAAACAGAGTATTGGGTTTTATATCTAGAAGTGTAAGTAAGAAGAGTGCAGAGGTCTTATTGCAACTATATCTTGCGCTAGTTAGGCCGCACCTCGATTATGCGGTTCAGTTCTGGTGCCACTATTATAGAATGGATATAAATTCATTACAGTCGGTGCAGCGAAGAATGACAAAAATGATTCAGGGACTTAGAAACCTTCCATATCAGGATAGGTTAAAGAAACTTAACTTGCATTCCCTAGAAAGACGAAGAGTGCGGGGAGATATGATAGAAGTATTTAAGTGGGTGAAAGGAATCAATAAAGGGGATATAGATAAAGTTCTTATAATATCCGAGCAGGATAGGACTCGGAGCAACGGATTCAAGTTGGATAAGTTTAGGTTTAGGAATGAGATAGGAAGAAACTGGTTCACAAATAGGGTGGTGGACGAGTGGAACAAGCTTAGCAACTTTGTAGTAAGTGCGGGAACTCTGGAAAGTTTCAAAAGGAGGCTAGATAGATTCATGGATGATAGAGAATGGTAGTAACTCTCGACAGGAGCTGCCATGCACAGGCCAACCGGCCTACTGCAGACTCCTTATTTTCTTATGTTCTTATGTTCTTATTAAACATCTACTTCATCGTCCCCTCCACTGCCATACATGTCCGGTGTAATCAAGACCCACAAGCCCAATAACCCAGCAAGTCCCATCATTAGCTCAGTTGGGTCAATCCCTTATAAACTATCTAAATGGTTAGTTTTTCTACTAAATCCTCTAGTTGGCAACATTTCTAACTCCAATATCAAGAATAATATGGATCTGGTTGATAAACTCAATAACTTACACATTAATTATGATTTTAAACTGGTCAGCTTTGATGTAACATCACTCTTTACAAAGGTCCCAGTTGATGATTTACTAGAGTTCCTCATAGATTCCCTGGATGATATTTCACTGCCCGTCTCGAAAGACGACTTCATCGAACTCATCAAACTATGTATTAAGGATTGCAAATTCGAATTCAATGGGGAATATTATGCTCAAAAATTTGGTATGGCAAGCGGTAATCATTTCTCACCTGTATTAAGCGACTTATATATGGAATTCTTTGAAAAGAAACTATTAAGTATTATTTTACCACCCTCAGCAGTCTGGTTTAGATATGGTGATGATGTATTATGTCTCTGGCCAAGTAATGAAGACCTAAAAGCTTTCCTGCCACAACTTAACAACTTAGCCCCCTCGATCAAATTCACTGTGGAATTTGAGCAAGACTGTAAATTGCCATGCCTAGACTGTCTGATACACAGAATAGGTAACACTTTTAAGTTCATTATTTATAGAAAACCAACTAATGTGTGTTCATACATTCATTATTATTCTGCCCACCATAATAAAGTCAAACAGTCAGTATTTTCAACAATGTTTTTACGTGCCTTGAGAATTTGCAGTCCGGAATTCATCGATGAGGAATACAAATATATATATAATATTGGCTCAAACCTTAAATACCCTAGATCTTTCATAGACAAATGCCTAAACATTACTAAGAAAACTTTTTTTTATAGAACTGATCCCAAGCCCACCCATGACCATAAGAATATCATAATATTACCATTTTACAAAAATTTCTCACACATTCCTTCACAACTAAAAACCTGGAACGTCAATGTGGCATTTAAAAACTCATGCACTGTTAAACAAATGTTAATCAAGAACTCCCCCA
Source organism: Homarus gammarus (assembly GCA_958450375.1). Taxonomy (NCBI): domain Eukaryota; kingdom Metazoa; phylum Arthropoda; class Malacostraca; order Decapoda; family Nephropidae; genus Homarus; species Homarus gammarus. Next base: position 4,675 of record CAUDMG010002611.1, read on the forward strand.
ACAACAGAATTAGTTGCATTTATAAAGTTCCTTGCAAGGAATGTAATATGTTTTACTTAGGCCAGACAGGTAAAGATCTTGCAACTATAATTAAACAACAGTGTTAGGACAGGCCAGGAATCCAATGCTCTGTTTGTTCATTTGAGGGATAACAAGCATTGCATTGACTGGGATAATGCCTCCTCAATATTACCATGTAATTCAATTGATAGTAGGAACATCATAGAATCTAGTCTTATTAAACATACCGAAGCATTCAACATGAATTTGAGTAACGTCATGTACAAGCTGGACAATTTTGTAATTAAGAAGATTTGTGACCAGGTGAGAAGGCCGGGTCCCTGACCATCTGACCTGACCACCAACCATTGTGAGCTATTTAAAGATTAGTAGGGTCATTACCTAATACCTGACCATTGTGGCCCTAGTCTCACCCTCCTCTGTATATATACACCTTGATTTGTATTTCTCTCTCTAGTCTGTACTCACCCCTGAAGATGTGAATTACACGAAAGCGCTTGGGAACTTCGTGTTTTCTTCTTTCCTTGTAGTTATCAGCATAAACCTAGATCACGCACACCTACAGTGATTTACATGCATATATATATGCTTTATTGGGCTAATGAAATATATATATATATATATATATATATACAATCAACGACCTCACCAGCAAGGAATCGAACCCTCGACCTACTGGGTGTGACTAGGGAACGCTTACGGCTAGCCACAGGACCTAGTGTCGTTGATTGTATGTTCAAAGTCCGCGTGTTAATGGACTAAATGAAGTATATATATATATATATATATATATCTATATATATATATATGTAACCGGTCGGAATTTACTGGACTTTAATTTCTCACTTGACTTGGGGTTTATTTAAAATTAATAGATGGTAATGGCAGTGGAAGCGCCCCTTTGAGAAAAATCCCGAACCAGCACAAGAACACTTAAATCTACTAACAATTAAATTGTCCTTGACCCGTGGAAGGATAGCGTCTGTGACTGGGATGAATGAGACACACTGTTAAATTTAGACACTTATATTCCCTCCAACACTACAAACACAATCAAATAATGGTACACCAATATGCGCACCTCTTAACTTGAACTTAAACACTACTCTGGGGAATAAAAGTTATACAGGATCTAGAAATTATTAGAAACTCAGGCAACAATAAATTTGGAGTATTAAGAAATGTTGCTTGCACAATGAACAGGCCTTAAGGGCACTCAACAAAATTATATCAGTCACTGAGGAAATGGTAATATAAATAAGAAATTAAATACTCTACAATGAATAGGCCTTAAGGGCACTCAACAGAATTATACCAGTCACTGAGGAAATGGTAGTAAAAATAAGAAATTAAATACTCTACAATGAATAGGCCTTAAGGGCACTCAACAAAATTATAGCACCCCAACAGATGCACACTTCCTAACCTAACCTAACCACTACTCTCGGGAACAAGGTTATACCTGAGATCAGAATTATGAAGAACAATCAGAGGCATTAAAAGAATCAAATCACAGTATCACTCTGGCTCCACTTGATGGCACAAACATTCAAAACAATATTATCAAAATTATCTAGAACTATTAAACTACACCCGTAACAAGGGAGGGAAAATGTTCCTCTAGGTATCTCCTAGAGACCTAGACTCACGGTCTCAGTGTGTGACCATTAGTCTACTCAGATAGCCTCAGTGTACTCCCAGTGCGTCCATAAAGCGGAAGGGAGTGAGCCAATCAGACCTTGTACAGTTGAGAGAAGCTTTAGCTTCCCGTTAGCAAGAGGGTTTCACTAGCAGCTCGGGACATGTGGTGATGTGCCCGGAGTGGTAAGAACTGATCACCCACTGCTGATGCTGTTCCCGTGTCGTTTTAGTTGTCGGGAGCACTCATTCACTCAAGAGATCCTTTGCTACCCCGCTGAACAGTGACAGGCCTACTTTGATCGGTCCAATGGCGACAATCGCCACCCTCAATCATCAACGGCAGTCTCAAACGGCAGTCAATCTCTCGCAGTCAAGTGGGTTCTGACGGAAACCCTGAAATGAACTCACTGTTAGCTCTAGTTTACTTTATCACTGCCCTATCTAACCCTGTCTGAGATCGAATGAGACTTACTTGTTATACTGCAATATTGCAGCACAGGTGACTAGGCCACGTGACTATTTCTGGGACAGACGCGCAGGGACGTCTTGTTTGTGTGAGTGCTCTCCGGGACTGAGAGAGAGGCTGGGTCGCGTCCTCTCAAGGCGTCAGCTTAGGTCTACGTGACATATTTTCCGCCTAACTAATAACTCCTTGGGACACACGTAACATTATTCAGACTGCTAAACGATCTATAATAATTTAAAATTCAATAATAGTCCCTTACTTCATGAATCGCATCATTATTAAATCGGTAAACTACATTTAATATCATATAGGCCTAGTTCCACCATCTCTCGCTATGAGCAGGAAGCGCTCTCTCCCCTCCCATGACCTTGAACGCTCAGTGTTGCCAATGGCGGGGCATTCGAAATCACTCTGAAATTTCTGTGTATTACAATCGACCCCCCTAAAAAAGACAGCACTGTCCTCATGTGCTGAGAAAACATACATACGACCCCCCTAAAATTTGTTCTAAGAAACTGCATCTTACCCCTTTTGCTAAACGCAGCATTCCCGTCTTCTCTTCTCTCCTTTTCTCTCCCGCTAACACTCGACCCCCCTAAAAGAAAACAGCACTGCCCTCATGTGCTGAGAGAACAACTTTGAACCCACCTTCAACTCTGTACTATTCCACTCGCAGCTAGCAACTCCATTTCTTCCCCATTTCTTACTAGCCCAACTCATAACCAACCAGAACATCACGCTCCCCTTTTGCCTGGCCCTTAACTAGAGAACCAATGTCAAAATTAATACCAGCCCAAAACAAACATGCTCTCCTTTGCCTGGCCCTTGAACTAAGAGGAACCAATGTCAAAAAAAATACCAGCCCAAAACAAACATGCTCTCCTTTGCCTGGCCCTTGAACTAAGAGGAACCAATGTCAAAAAAAATACCAGCCCAAAACAACCATGCTCTCCTTTGGCCTGGCCCTTGAACTAAGAGGAACCAGTGTCAAAACAATACACAGTCCAAAACAAACATGCTCTCCTTTTGCCTGGCCCTTGAGCTAAGAGGAACCAGTGTCAAAAAAATACTCAGTCCACGTCTCCGAACCTCATGCCGGCAGACCAACCCTCTCACAATGTACCAGTCCATATTAGTGAGGCCCTGGACATTACAACCGTACTCTCAATCCCGCTCATGACAGCAACTCAATCCCGCTCATGACAGCAACCACTACTCAACGCACATCTCTGACCTAACCATCTCTCCAATCCCCCCTGCCCTACTCACAACTCCTCCAACTCACCCTCGACAACCTGCCCCTTCTCATTACCCTGCAACCTAAACTGTAATTTGTCGGCTTCGTCTTTCAGTTGCAGGCTCGATCGACCTCTCTGAACTACTTCTCTTCATCTTGCTCATCTGGAGTGGGGGCTCCTCGTCTTCCTCCTCAGATTCATCCATCGCTGGGTCTCCCGGATGCCTTAGGGTTGGAGCAGCCTTCAAGTTGCTCCGGTGTTCCACTCTCGCTTCCAGGTCTTCTTCCCCACTGGGCTCAATGCGATATAAACCAGGCCTTGGATTTAGGACCTCAACAATGTGCCATCTCGTATCAAACCAATGGTTTTGCAGCTTACACCGGCCTATTTTTACATTGTTCCTCAGCAGAACCTCCTGGCCCACTTCCCAGCTACTCTCGTGGGCTTTCTCTTCTCTTTTTCTTCTATTTATTTCCTTACGTCTCCGAACATTGATCTCCACTGCTTCCTGCAATCTTCGTTGCCGGTCTCTAATCACCATCACCCACTCATCTACCGGCTCTGGGTCTACTTCCGGCCTAAGGTCAAACGGCAGGTTTGGTTTTCTCCCGTAAAACAACAGGAATGGGGAAAACCCTGTCGTGGCATGCGGAGTCGCGTTATTTTGTGACACCACTGCCGGCAGATGCTCCGGCCACCCATTCTTTTCCTCTGCCTCGAGGGTGGCCAGCAGACCGTGCAGGGTTCGATTGAACCGTTCCACCATACCATTTCCCTGTGGGTGATATGCTGACGTCCTTATTTTCTTCACCACAAAGGTGGCACAAGTTTGTCGGACCAATGCACTGCCAAAATTCTTTCCCTGATCGGTCAACAGTCGCTCAGGTGCACCCACTGCCAGGAAGATTCGATTCACCAGAATCTTTGCAATCGTCGAGGCTTTCTGGTCTTTGGTGGGAAAGGCCCAAGTGTAACGACTGTATATGTCAACCATTATCAGGACATTCTCCAATCCTTGCCCCTTGTCCAGCAAGGTGAAATCTGCGGCCAGTGTCTCTAATGGTTTGGCAGCTTCAATCGTCCCTACATGCAGTTGGGGTTTCGGCACTTCATCTTTTGCTACTCCACACCTCTCGCAGCTGGCTATGTAGTCTCGCACTGTTTCTCCCATGCCTGACCAGAACCCTCGCTCCTGCACCAGCGACAGGGTGCGATCTCGCCCCTGATGGCCAAACTCGTCGTGGCAGGCTCTAGTCAAAGCCTCCTGCAAGTTTGGAGTTAACACTGGCACCTCCCTCCATAGATTCTTCCCTTCGGGTCTTCTATGCCAGACAACATCTTCTCTTACGATCAGGGATTTCCTAGCTCGGTACATCTTGCGGAAATCATCATTTTGGAGCTCTACCTGTACCTCATCCTCCGGCAGCTCTCCCACCAACCATCTTCGCAGTTTTGTCATATAGTCCATGCCTTCTTGCTCCTTACGCAGCCCATCCATCGTCCACAGTTCCTTCCTTCCTGCCCCGTTCTCCTCTAGTACATGCATCGCTGTATACTCTTCTTCACTATCTTCCTCCTGTTCCGCCGGGATTCTAGATAGAGTATCCGCCACAATGTTGTTCTTCCCCGGCTTGTACTCTATAGTAAGATTAAACTGCTCGAGATCCGCATTCCACCTACTTTCCACGGCACCTAGTTTAGCCTTCTCCCGGTGACTGAGTGGGTTGTTATCTGTATAGACTGTGAAATGTTTCCCTGCCAAATAATCCCTGAATTTATCCACTACTGCCCATTTGAGTGCTAACATCTCTAACTTACGAGAACTATAGTTGTTCATGTTACCTTCTGATTTCCTCAGGCCCCGACTCGCATAGCACACAGGATGCAGCCTGCCATCCTTCCGCTGGGACAGCACCGCACCTAGCCCACGAAAACTTGCATGTGTTTCTAATATAAACTCCTGAGTGAAATCTGGGCAAGCCAGCACTGGTGTCTGCGTCACCTTGTCTTTCAGTTTCTCAAAAGCCTGTTGTTGCTCCTCTCTCCATTCACTGTCTACCCGATCCTTAGATTTCCCATGCATCAACGCATGCAGTGGAGCAGCTATTTGGGCAAACCCTTTAACAAATTTCCTATAAAATGATGTGAACCCTACAAAAGACCGCACATCTTTCACCGTCTGAGGGACTGGCCAATCTCTTATTACCCTAATCTTCTCAGGATCAGCTGTGATGCCTTCAGCTGACACCTGATATCCTAAATAACTTACTTTTGAAGCCAATATTTCACACTTTTTAGGTTTAAATCTTAAGTTATTCTCCCTCATCCTGCAAAATAATTCCCTCAATCTGACTATATGCTGATCAACTGTACTTGAAAACACCATCACATCATAAAGGTATACAAGCAACGAGGAGAAAATCTTATCCCCTAAAATCCGCTCCATGTATCTCTGAAAGGTTCCCGGACTATTTGACAATCCCATAGGCAGTCGCCTGTACTCAAAGTGTCCGAAGCTTGTGCTGAAGGCAGTCTTTGGACGGTCTGAAGGTTTTACTTCTATCTGGTGATATCCCGCCGCCAGATCAAACGTTGAGAAAAACTGGGCCCCCGTCAGAGATTCTAGAGTTTCATTTATCCTAGGCAGAGGAAACGCATCGCGTACCGTGACCTTATTTAAGTCACGATAGTGAATGCACAACCTCAGCGTCCCATCCTTTTTCCTCACTACTACAATAGCGGCAGAGTACGGACTCTCACTATGCTGAATTACTCCCTGATCTAACAGCTGGCTAATGTGCTGCTTCACCTCTGGTACCTGGTTTGGAGGGATCCTCCGATATGGCACCCTAACTGACCTGTCTGTGGTCACTGGGATCTCATGCTGAACCCCAATAGCCTTTCCTATGGGCTGGCCCTCTTCTTCAAAAATATCACTAAACTCCTCTATTAAACACCTAACTGCACTCTCTTGTTCCTCATTCATTTCCTCCGTGTGCACTTTGACCTCCGTACGGGCATCCGGTTGCACTGTCCTCACATACGCCTCTTCACTGATGTTTTCCTCGACTTCCGTCCCCGAAGCCACTTTCCCAATCCGCCAATTGCCCCTCAAGCTCGTACGACTGTCAGACAGATTTGCCACCGCCACCTGGGTCATGCCTCTCACCACTCTTACAGCTGTCGGCAACACTATAACACCCTCAGGCATCCAACCTTCATCCTCTATTGTTAGAGGTTCAATCACTACTTCTTTGTTAGCTACCTGGCTTAATGAGGGAACACATACTGACAGCAACCGAGTACTCCGGGGAGGAATGGTTGGTCTTTTCTTCCTCTCTGTCATACAATACCCCAGGCTGATGGCCTCTACTGCACATAACTGCCTAACCTCATGCAAGCAATTTTCCCACTGAGCGGTGCTCCTGGCTTCCCTGCACAAGTGATACATGTGCGGCCAGATCTCCGCAACCTCCCCCAGCACATTCATCCCCAACAACCCGACATGAGATTGCCCCTTACCCTGGGTCTCAATCCCTGGACAAACCAACATCCCCACATCAGTGACTTCCACCCCACATACGACCATAGTGACCCGAATACACCCCACACACGGCACTGGAAACCCTGACGCCCCTTTTACCCTTATTCGAGTGGGCTGCAACACCACGCCTGCAGGCTCCAGCTCCCAACGGTAGAAAAGTTCATCAATTAGCGACACTTCTGCCCCAGTATCTGCTAAACCCCACATTTCACGACCCACTACCAGCACCGAGACCTTAGGACACTCTGCTTTCAACCTTAAGGTACCCTCTGTTGTGATTAAATTTGTCATGCGAACCACGCTTGACCATGGGTCCGCTCTCTCTTGACTCATAACATCGCCGGTGGAATCTATTGGTGAGGCCAGGAACGGTTGGCGGGGACTGCCTGGCCTTGGCCATTTCCCGACCGCCAGTTCCGATTGTTATTTCCAACTCGATACTGGCCATTGGCCACGTATCCCCTTGGGACACTCTCTCCTGGTCTGGACCCGTTCGTCCAATTGAAACTGAAGTGGCCCTCTTGTCCACACGCATAGCACCTCGGGGGAATCGAGCCTCCAGTCTGCGGCTCATCCTCTCTTCCTTTAGTCAGCGGTACCTCCCTCAAAGCTTCTCGTTTTTGTTCCGCCTCTCTCAGCCCCGTGATCCACTCGTCTAGACTATGGTGAGGATACTTCTTGATCTCATCCACTAACCACATACGGCTTTGTTCCTCCTTGAGCCCCTGAGTGATTGCATCTCCCAACAGGGCCTTACCATATTTATGATCATGGTGGTTCAACTCATCGTTTAAATCTAGCATAGCATCATAATATTCAAGAAGCGTTTCGTTGCTCCCTTGTTTCCGCGTCATCACCTTCTGAATGGCGTCGTACGTGGCCGTCTGCCCGCCGTATTGCTGCTTCAAATAACAAGTTAACTCATCTACGGTTTCCCAGTCTCTGCGTGCGTTGTATACGCGATCTGCCGCAGGCCTCGCAAGATGCCTTATTATGAATTGGATTCGACTGACTTCGTCTCCGTCTAGCAGCTTGAGGGTTCGGTCAACCTCTCTTAACCACTTTCCTACCTCTATTCCTGGCCTACCGTCGAACTTAGACATGGTCAACCCGGCCCCGAGACTAGTTCCCTCTCTACTATTGTGTCTCCTCATCTCCCACATTGTCTCATCGTGCTGTATTTTATACTGTGTCTTTACCCTATCTAGTGCATCCCCCACCAGAGCTAGGTGTTGTTGGTGTTCCGTCTCTAACTGTTGCAATTGTGTGTGGTACTCCCCCCTTAACTGTTGTACATATACTCCATACTCCCCCCTGATTTGGTTCGCCCATGCCTGACATTCCCCATTGATCTTCCCTTCTAACTGTTCCAATCGTTCCTGGTACTCTCCCCGGATTTTCCCCTCTAGCTTCCCAATACGTTCCACGAACTCTTCTCTCAACTGCACCAACCCCGGGCTGTCTCTCCTTTTCTCCGAGTAACCCCGCACCGTCAACCACAACAAACCCATTCCCACGGCGAGCATGAGTAGAGTTGGGGTCACACTCTCTACCGTTTCCATCCACTCCATGATTACGCTCATTATCCCAACCACAGAACTATCAGTCACGAAATAAATAGAACTACGCTCTGCTACCATTTGTAACCGGTCGGAATTTACTGGACTTTAATTTCTCACTTGACTTGGGGTTTATTTAAAATTAATAGATGGTAATGGCAGTGGAAGCGCCCCTTTGAGAAAAATCCCGAACCAGCACAAGAACACTTAAATCTACTAACAATTAAATTGTCCGTGACCCGTGGAAGGATAGCGTCTGTGACTGGGATGAATGAGACACACTGTTAAATTTAGACACTTATATTCCCTCCAACACTACAAACACAATCAAATAATGGTACACCAACATGCGCACCTCTTAACTTGAACTTAAATACTACTCTGGGGAATAAAAGTTATACAGGATCTAGAAATTATTAGAAACTCAGGCAACAATAAATTTGGAGTATTAAGAAATGTTGCTTGCACAATGAACAGGCCTTAAGGGCACTCAACAAAATTATATCAGTCACTGAGGAAATGGTAATAAAAATAAGAAATTAAATACTCTACAATGAATAGGCCTTAAGGGCACTCAACAAAATTATACCGGTCACTGAGGAAATGGTAATAAAAATAAGAAATTAAATACTCTACAATGAATAGGCCTTAAGGGCACTCAACAAAATTATAGCACCCCAACAGATGCACACTTCCTAACCTATCCTAACCACTACTCTGGGGAACAAGGTTATACCTGAGATCAGAATTATGAAGAACAATCAGAGGCATTAAAAGAATCAAATCACAGTGTCACTCTGGCTCCACTTGATGGCACAAACATTCAAAACAATATTATCAAAATTATCTAGAACTATTAAACTACACCCATAATAAGGGAGGGAAAATGTTCCTCTAGGTATCTCCTAGAGACCTAGACTCACGGTCTCAGTGTGTGACCATTAGTCTACTCAGATAACCTCAGTGTACTCCCAGTGCGTCCATAAAGCGGAAGGGAGTGAGCCAATCAGACCTTGTACAGTTGAGAGAAGCCTTAGCTTCCCGTTAGCAAGAGGGTTTCACTAGCAGCTCGGGACATGTGGTGATGTGCCCGGAGTGGTAAGAACTGATCACCCACTGCTGATGCTGTTCCCGTGTCGTTTTAGTTGTCGGGAGCACTCATTTACTCAAGAGATCCTTTGCTACCCCGCTGAACGGTGACAGGCCTACTTTGATCGGTCCAATGGCGACAATCGCCACCCTCAATCATCAACGGCAGTCAATCTCTCGCAGTCAAGTGGGTTCTGACGGAAACCCTGAAATGAACTCACTGTTAGCTCTAGTTTACTTTATCACTGCCCTATCTAACCCTGTCTGAGATCGAATGAGACTTACTTGTTATACTGCAATATTGCAGCACAGGTGACTAGGCCACGTGACTATTTCTGGGACAGACGCGCAGGGACCGCTTGACTGCGAGAAATTGACTGCCGTTTGAGACTGCCGTTGATGAATGAGGCTTGGCAAGTGTCGCCATTGGAACGATCAGTGTAGGCTTGTCACTGGTTAGAGGGGTAGCAAAGGATCACTGTGAACGAGTGCTCCCGACAACTAAGACGACACGGGACCAGCATCGGCATTGGGTGATCAGTTCTTACCACGTGGGTGCCCACCACCACGTGCCCTCGGTCAGCTAGAAGTATTACCTACTGGCCATGGTCACCTGCGGGACGTTCTCTCTTCCCGCCCATGGACGCACTGAGAGTACACTGAGGCTATCTGAGTAAATTAATTGTCACACTGAGACCAGGAGTCTAGGGGATACCTAGAGGAACATTTTATCTCCTTTATTACGGGTGTATGTTGAGTTGGGTGAAGCATGGTTCACGGGTATTGGTGGACCCAGTAACGTCTCAATAATAGTGACAATATTTTTGTGTGTAGTTAGTACCATTTTTCAGTTACTGATATTATCTTGACGTGTGTAGTAATAGTTCCTAAATGATTTTGAGAGTATTGTTTTTTGAATGTTTGTGTCACTAAGTGGAACCAGGGTGACACTGCGATTTAATTCCTTTAATGCATCAAATTCTTCTTTATAATTCCGATCTCGGGTATAACCTTTGTTCCCCAGAGTAGTGGTTAAGTTAGGTTAGGAAGTGTGCATCTGTTGGGGTAATATGATTTTGTTGAAAGCCCTTAAGGCATGTTTCATGTGTGCAAGCAACATTTCTTAATACTTTAAATTCATTGTTGCCTGAGTTTCTAATAATTTCAATATCATGTATAACTTTTATTCCCCAGAGTAGTGTTTTAAGTTCAAGTTAAGAGGTGCGCATATTGGAGGGAATATAAGTGTCAAAATTTTACAGTGTGTCTCATTCATCCCAGTCACAGACGCTATCCTTCCACGGGTCACGGACAATTCATTTTGTTAGTAAATTTAAGTGCTCTTGTGCTGGTTCGGGATTTCTCACTAAGGGGCGCTTCCACTGCAATTACCATCTAATAATCTTTAATAAACCCCAAGTCAAGTGAGAAAATAAAGTCCAGTAATCCCGAACCAGCACAAGCACAATTAATTTAAAAATATTCTCCGTGACCCGTTGAAAGCTAGCACCTGTGATTGAGGTAAATGAGACCCACTGTAAAAGATGGCACCTCTATTCCCTCCAACAATACAAACACAATCAATAATGGTACACCAACACAAGCACACTTCTTAGCGTGGCTTAAAACACTACAATGGGGAACAAAAGTTATACATGGTATCAAAAAATAGTAAGAAATATTAAATGCATTTTGAGAAGACTACTAAGGCAACAGTACTACCTACACCGGAATGAGGAAGTCATCTGAAACAGTTCCCTCGTTATCTTACATCATTTAGTAGTACATAAAACATTAGAAAACATCACGTGCACCAATGAGCATGCCTAAGGGGCATCAGATAAAATAATAGCAATCACTGAGAAATAGAAAATCCCGATTTTAGTCATACTACACAAGAACATGGATCACTCATAACCTGTCTGGGATGACCCACAAAAAACTACAATCCTAACTGTCCTAGAGCCCGTAGGTTGTAACTACTAACCTGCCAAGTGGCAGAGGCATTTACAAGAACCCGAGAAAAATCACTCATGACCCATCTGGTGCTCCGCTGTTTTTTGTCATTACTCTCTCTAGATTTCAGGGGTCATGAATGTTTTTCTCCACCAATACCCGTAACATGCTCCACACATAGGTTCCCAATACACCCGTACTTTTAAAGCACTATAGTTTGTCAACAACCTTGAAGAATACCCGTACGAACCCCCCCTCCCCCCCGTGTACACACCTAGACCTGGTTAAATTTACCATATGCAACCAACACTGGGGAGATAAATGTCTCTATGTACCCACTAGACTCCTGGTCTCAGTGTGTGACCGTTCCTTCACTCAGACTGCCTCAGTTTTACTTTCAGTACACCCATGGACCGGAAGAGAGTGACCGTCAGCAGGTGAACCCTGTCCAGCTGAGGGAGGGGTTCTATTTTCCCGTTTGATAGAGTTGGCACTAACTGACCGAAGATGTGTGGTGTTGTGAACCAAGGTGGGGAGATTTGATGACCCAGAACGATCATCAACCAAGGGCGGACACTGGTCCCACGTAGTTAGTTGCCAGGGACACTCGTTCACTTCTGGCGTCCCAGATACAACCCCGCTAACCAGTGACCAACACCTACAGCTCAATCCGCTCAAAACCGCGTGGACCGCTCAATGCCCTTCGACCGGGTGGGTTCTCAGAGACCCTGCAAGAAACTCTCTGTTAGCTATTGTTAACTTCTTCTCCACCCTATCTAAACCCTGTCTGAGATCGAATAAAACTTACTTACCACACTGATGGACGCGCACGCAAAGAGGCCAGGCCACGTGATCGTTTTCCTGGGCCGCGACGCCAGACTCCGTCCGTAAAGAGTGATGATGCGACCGCGTTGACAAAGAAGGTTGTCTTGATGGTTCATAACCATGGGTGTTGGAGGTCGAGAGGAACCATTTAGTTCTTTGGGGCCACCATCACCTTGGGTTAGTGGTGATTAGTTGTCTTTATATTCTGTGAGTGGCTCACGCTGACGTGAGTTGCCTTTGCCCTACAGCAAACCAGATAACAGTAGCTGGGGTGGGAGGTATAGTTGACAGGATGGACAGTATCTTGTCTGGTAATGGGAACAAACTCATTATCTGCCTCAGTTCAGGAGGCAATGGTTTTGGCCGGTGTAGGAGTGAGGAGCTTCTTGATAAGTTCAAGACAGCTATAAAACGTATTAGGGTGAAGGAGAGTAGGCAATGAATGGTTGTAATGGGCAGGTGGTGTCAACGGCCGTCTCGATAGATTTTGCAATTCAATATCAGTCCCATTCATTGACAACTGGGATAACCTTTAAGGTAGTACGGTACAAGGGACCTTTATACGAGGGATGGGGTGCATCTGTCTAGGATGGGGTGGCAACCCTGGATGGCTCTCTCGAGAGGCCAGTTCAAAATATGTAGAAATATTTAACCTGCTAGAGGAACTTATGGGCATGGATGTGGAGGAGACTGCAGTGGGAGCGGGTAAACAAAGTAAAAAGTTACAGAGAAATAGTGCTAGAATGATGAAAAACAAAATTAGGCAGGGAGTTAAATCCTAAACACGTCAAAGGGAGGACTCAGATCACGACTAACTTAAATGTCTACTAGGCAAACAGTAGAATTATGAGAAAAAAAATGGATGAAATCAGGGCGTTGGTATGTATCGAAAAAATCGATAAAATAGCATTCACTGAAATATAGATAAACTTAGACTCACGTGAGTTACCGGCCAAATACCAAATTGCAGGTTACAAATTATTCCATACCGAAATGGCAGATTAGGAAAGGAGGTAGAGTAGTAATCTATGTCAGGGATAATCTGAAGTGTGAAATAAAAACGAAAATACTGAACTTAATACAGAAAAAATTTGGATAGAATTAACCGATGCCAGGAAAAAAATAATCGCAGGAGCAATATATAGACCTCCAAATCTTGATAGAGTTAATGAGCGACTTATTTGGGATGAAATAAGAACATAAGAAAACAAGGATTCTGCAATAGGCCGGTTGGCCTGTGCATGGCAGCTCCTGTCGAGAGTTACTACCACTCTCTATCATCCATAAATTTATCTAGCCTCCTTTTAAAACTTCCCAGCGTTCCAGCACTTACGACAAAGCTGCTAAGCTTGTTCCATTCGTCTACCACCCTATTTGAAAACCAGTTCCTTCCTATCTCCCTCCTAAACCTAAACGTATTCAACTTAAATCTGTTGCTCCGAGTCCTATCCTGCTCGGATATTATAAGAACTTTATCTATATCATTTTTATTGATTCCTTTCACCCACTTAAATACTTCTATCATATCTCCCCTCACTCTTCGTCTTTCTAGGGAATGCAAGTTTTATTTCGTTAATCTATCTTGATGTGGAAGGTTTCTAAGTCCCGGAATCATTTTCGTCATTCTTCGCTGCACCGACTCCAGTGAATTGATATACATTCTATAATAAGGTCACGAGAACTGAACAGCATAATCGAGGTGCGGCCTGACTACCTCAAGACATATTTACAATATGACCTCCACACTCTTCTTACTTACACTTGAAGATATAAAACCTAATAGTCCGTTTGCTTTATTTCGAACATTAACACACTGTTTTCTAGACCATAGGGCCGGGCTTACAAGTCGACTTCTCGAGATTGATGTTTGTTAAGGCTGTATACATTGACAGTATTTGTTCTTCCAATATTAAGTTCGCTGCACTTGCTAGTGTTGAATTTCATTTGCCCATTTTCTGACCTCTCCTGCAGTTTATTTAAATCCTCCTGTAGTGCATTTGCATCCTGCCCTGAATTAATCTGCCGCCCTATTTTGGTATCATCAGCAAACTTGCTTATGTCACTGCTGATCCCGGTATCTAGATCGTTTATGTAGATTATGAACAGGAATGAGCCCACTACTGACCCTCTGGGAAACAACACTGGTTATACAGCCCCACTCAGATTTAACACCATCTACGCTGACCCTCTGTGTTCTTTCGGTGAGCCATGATTTTATCCAATTTAAGATATTCCCCTTGATGCCATGAGCCTTAACTTTTCTCAGAAGCATTTGATGCGGTACTCTGTGATACGCTTTGTTAAAGTCTAAGTAAATAACATCGTAATTTTCGTTATTATCAATTACCTCAAAGACTCATAAAAAACATCAGTAGATTTTTTCGACAAGATTTTTCCGTTGTAAACCCATGTTGAGAGTTGTAGATTAATTTTATTTTCTCTAAATGTGATACGATGCGATTTGCTATAATTGATTCAAGAAATTTCCCCACTACTGACGTCAAACTAATCGGCCGGTAATTTGACGCTGATGCTCTGTCTCCCTTTTTGAATATGGGTACTACATTTGCCTGTTTCCACAAGTCTGGCTCAACTCCCGTGTCTAATGATTTTGTAAATAAATTTAACATAAGAACATAAGAAAATAAGGAGTCTGCAATAGGCCGGTTGGCCTGTGCATGGCAGCTCCTGTCGAGAGTTACTACCACTCTCTATCATCCATGAATCTATCTAGCCTCCTTTTGAAACTTTCCAGAGTTCCCGCACTTACTACAAAGTTGCTAAGCTTGTTCCACTCGTCCACCACCCTATTTGTGAACCAGTTTCTTCCTATCTCCCTCCTAAACCTAAACTTATCCAACTTGAATCCGTTGCTCCGAGTCCTATCCTGCTCGGATATTATAAGAACTTTATCTTTATCCCCTTTATTGATTCCTTTCACCCACTTAAATACTTCTATCATATCTCCCCCGCACTCTTCGTCTTTCTAGGGAATGCAAGTTAAGTTTCTTTAACCTATCCTGATATGGAAGGTTTCTAAGTCCCGGAATCATTTTTGTCATTCTTCGCTGCACCGACTCCAGTGAATTTATATCCATTCTATAATAGGGGCTCCAGAACTGAACGGCATAATCGAGGTGCGGCCTGACTAGCGCAAGATATAGTTGCGAAATAGGTAAACATTGGTTTAGAAATAGAGTAGTGGATGAATGGAACAAGTTACCAAACATCATTATTAACTGGAATACGCTGGATAGCTTGTCACGACTACGCCTTCTTTTCGTCAGTCTTGCTGAAGCTTGTCTCACGATCAACTTACTCAAGAGTGAATTCGGCCATGCTAAACTAGTCTACCTAGGTGCACCTCGTCGGGTTTGGTGAGGTGAGTTCAGTTGCAGCGAAGGTAGAAGCCATCGACAACCTACAGATTCCTGAGACCCGAAAGGAGGTCATGAGGTTTCTGGATATGGCTGGATACTACAGATGGTTTTGCCCAAACTTCTCTCAAGTTGCAACTCCACTAACTGACCTTGTGAGCCTAAAGAAAAAATTCAGTTGGCCACCTGCTTGTCAAGAAGCCTTTAACAACATACACATTCTGCTCACCAATGCACCGGTTCTCCGAGCACCAGACTTCAGCCAACCATTCATCCTTCAAGTAGATGCCAGTGACTTAGGGGCTGGAGCTGTATTACTCCAAGAGTGATCAGACGAGATTCTACATCCGGTATATTATACTTCAACCAAGTTCAAGAAACATCAGATGAACTATGCTACAATAGAAAAAGAATGTACTGCATTGTTGTATGGACTAGATAAGTTTAATGTGTACCTCAGTAGGTCAATTGATCCTATTATTGTTTATACTGATCATAACCCCCTAAAGTTTATAAATAAAATGTAGAATAAGAATCATAGAATAAAGAGGTGGTCTCTTGCCATTCAGCAGCATAATTTCGTCACAAAACATATAAAGGGAAAAGATAATATAATTGCAGATTTGTTGTTAAAGGTATGAACAAGTTCTTTCCTTAGATTTATTTAGCACCCTAATAAATCCGTTGAGGGGAAGATGTTACATGCAAAGTAGGATAGAACTACCCTTAATAACAAATTACTAAATGAGCTGTATGCCCCTGCCAGAGGTACTGTAAATGAGTATGTATTCATGATATATATTGTATAATTTTATATTTTTCCAGACTAGAATTACATTGTTTTGTTTCAGCGTATGTGAATAGTTTATGTTATTAAAGTCAGCAACACTGTACTAACATTAACAATGAGACGTTATGTCAAGTACGATGATTGGGTCAGTCAGCAACCCATAAAAGACGAGGGTTTTAGAGCCGACTTGAGTTCGGACATAAGCTTGGGTAACCTCCGGACCTTTACACTGGCCTGCATTGTCAGTTGACTTCTGTCTTTGATCGATCAGGTGATGATGTACTAATGGTATTCATTGTTGAGGCTGGCTGTATTTAGTGTTTTATGTATTTTTGTTCTTGGATCGTGTATTGATTTAGTTGTCAGTGATATTGGCAGCCTTAAAGTAACCTAGTATGTTCATGTGATTAGCTTTATGTCTTTGTTATTAGTGGTAAGTATTTGGAAATATAGTTATACTTTTTTATTTAAGTTTCTTTTCTCCAATCATCAAGTATTCATTTAATAAAAGGGGCTGCATTCAATCCATACATTATACCGGAGTTGGAGTTGTTCTCGATACAAATTTAAGAACTGTATATTGTGATTCTCTTTAAATACCTTCACTTTTTGTTTGTTACGAGCCTTACTCCTTTGACACGTAACAGGATGTGAAGAACTAATGAAACTAATTAATGTTTTCTCAATAAAGAACTTCAATGCCATGAACCTAAAAAAGTAAAGCAAGTGTTCATACACTTAAATGAGACTGTCACTGAATTCTAATGAAAACAACAGATGATACATTATACCATACATAAAACTTAAGTCATCACCATCAAAATCATCAATAACCACAGAATGAATATCTTGATTCTCACAATGTACAAATTTATACAAGCCTGTTCAGGGAAGATCACTTTTAAAGCATGAGCATGACAGTCCCTCACATTTTTTATTTTTGTATAGATAACTGGCACCCAATCTCCATCAGCATTTCTTTGAAAGCCATACATTTCTGGATTGGGGATCTCTTGGTTACCAATTGAAGATTGAGCTAAATTTATTACTTGTGCTTGAGCTCCCAAGCAGTGTTGTTTAAAGGCGGATGAGGTTGGATGCATTTTCTCACTGCCTTTCTCTCGAACAACCCAGTTCCACCGCAACTTGCCAAAACACTTTGCACTAACTGATCATTATTACTGTTCTTACCCTAGTAAACTAGAATGATAAACCTCTCCAAGGAGCTCATAACAGACTCACTGAGAGGCTCTGATGTCTTGAGAGCCTCAGAAGCAGATTTCAGACTATCGTTCATGTGATTATACAAGAGATTAAACCACGTCGCCTTTGATATTCCAGCAAATTTCCCAGTGGTATCTGTTCCTGTTAATTAATGTATGAAAGGCAAATATACACTCACAAAGTTGAGGCCCTAGAGTTTGTACAACTACTTTGATGCTAAAGGTACAACTTTTCATGTTGATCCAAGTATCTGGAGGGAGAGTGTGGTGATGACCTAGAAGTAGGAGCAAAACATCTGTGTCTAAACAATAAAATATCATCCATATCTTCTTTTGATATTTTAATAGGTACAATGAATCACTTTCCTTTCTGAGACGTTCATATTCATTGACAGCTCCATAGATCATCAGAGTATCCGCCTCATTGTGGTTGCCTTTCAACGTATGTGTCTTAATGTTGTGCCTGTTTGAAGCAGCTTGGCCATGCGAGTACATATAAGCGGCTCCTCAACATACTCAATACACTTCTGTGTCAAGTATTGGGTCAGTGCATGCTTGATGTCGTGGTGGGCACGCAGTTTCCTAAGGGATACTCCTTTCAGGCTTGTATTATCTTGGACATCATATCTGATTGCCTGCATTGGATCATTTTTTTTTATGCATGGAGTGCTTTAGAGAATCAACACCTTTGTAAGTGTCAAAAGCAATTATTGCTTAATCGTAAGAAGTCATGGTCTTCCTAACTGTAGCCACATAGGCTCTTGCCAAATATTTGAGTGTACAGTGTACACATATCTGAATCTTTCTTGAGTTTCTGTAAAATAACCATGCCATTAATGAAACAGACTGATAGACAAATTGATTCAAATTTCAAATCATCTGATTCAGACTTATTTCCAACAACTTCTTCCATGCAATGGATCAGCTGTCAGTAGGAAGTATCAAGGTTCCATCTGGTTGAAACATTGAAGGAGGATAAACAGTGAGATCATAATTTTGTATTCATTCATGTAGATCCAGTTGTCTTTGAGACTGCTGTTTTGAATAATCACCGAATTGATCAGAATAGTTGATAATGTCGTGTTTTCAATGTAGGCCAGAAATAGGTGTGACCTTGTACATTTGAATAAAGTCACACTTTTCATCCAATTTCTCGCTTCCTCTCCCCACCGGAGCACACACATACACATACATACACACACACGCACACACACACACACACACACACACACACAAACACTCAGCTTACATCCCAATCATTTTGGCATAAGCAACAGTTATTAATATTGATATTCCAGCTAATACTAGAAGTGAGCATGGCCGTTTCTGACTTCCAGCGGCCAATGTCAAAAGTGGGCGTGCCCGTTCCTGACTTCCAACAACCTTGTAGGCCGACACTAAGGATTCCAATCGATTCTCGTCCCACGAAACCCCTATTTTCATAACCAACTTGCCTATATAAGTAAAAAATAAGATTTTCAGATTTTGGGCCAAATTCGAAAATCGTCGTGGCCATTGTGGACATCTGCAGACCATGTGAATTTGCCACCATACAGATCTATAATAGGGATGGTATGTAGTATACAAAGAACAGCGCCGCTTTTGTTCATTGAATAACATCGACAGTCGAAAATCCTATCTAAGGACATAGACTGTATATTTTCCTGGCGACCATATTGGATAAATCCAATATGGTCTCCGCCCTTACAATAACTTTTGAACCAAATGTGGTACTGTCACAAGTATTGCCTCTTTAAGAGGTTCATGAGGAAGAGGAATCCAATTCTGACTTACTTTTAAAATTCAAGGTCAAGATCACATTTGAAGGTCAAGGTAATTTTTGGCCTTAACCTTGATATTGGGCACATCTTGATGATCTAGGTATCTGAATAGTGTGTTACCAGAGTTTTACGACGATTGATGATGTTTTAGGACATCTTAGATCAGTGGTATTTATTGCGCAGCTCGGGAGCCATTGGCGGATCACAAGTACTTAATTTGCTGCTCTTGATGAAAATATATAGTACTGTAGTTTTTAGGATATCAAAAACAGTGCTTAATGATTTTCGTGGAAAATATTTATCTTCATTAAGTGACAGAGAGGTAAGACGAAGCCACAGTTAGCAGATATATTTAACACGAATTAATTATATTTCCGTTAACTTAAGCATCTCTCTCTCTCTCTCTCTCTCTCTCTCTCTCTCTCTCTCTCTCTCTCTCTCTCTCTCTCATCCTCACGAATCCAATCGAGCTATTGTCAGGACTCGCTGTATGGAATGGGACAGGATGGAAAGAGAAACGCTCGGGTCTCAGCGCTCATGCCACTAGTACTGCAGTTGTGAAGTAGCAGAGGATTAGGCGCATTACATTGCTTATTTAGAAATTTGTGAGTGTTTATTTGACTGCTTTACAAGCTTGAGGGCTGTTCGTTGAAGCAATATCTGTAGCTTTCTGCCTCATGCTGAATCAAGCTTAATAATGGATCGATTTGTTTTCAAACAAAAGAGCACTAATAACGAGCAACTATCTCCGGCCTGGGCAGTGGAGATAAGCGTAAGTGAGGGACAGGCCTCCAGAAAGGGAAAAACACGAACAATACAAGATGATCACAGAGAATTTCAAGAAAAATGGACAGATGATTTTTTCTATGTGCTTCGGGGTACCAATCCACTTTGTTTAATTTGCCCAAAAGTGTCCTCTGGTTTTAAGCTCAGTAATTTAGAACGCCATTTCAGAATCACTCATGTGAACTTCGATCATTTTACTCGCCTGGAAGTGACCTGAGTAAAAAACAATCACGCATCTTACTACTCTGATCACAGGACATCAAACTCATTAACAGCTCCACCTCTACCAATGAAAGTTTGACAGAAACAACATTTGAGATTGTGTAATGATTGATTGTCAGACCAAACCTTACAGCCCAGAATTATGCCGTATATAGCAGCAAGTACATCACAGACCTCGTGGTACCACCACATTCCGGGTTGACACACCTCAGGTCGACCCATGGGACTTGACCTCGCCCGCTAATGACGTGAGCCGGGTGACCTACAACCACACCTGCACACAGCTATCCAGATCAAACCAGTTTAGTGTTAATTGGTTAGAGGTCAGAAGCCGGCTGGGCCGACCCCATATAAAGGCCCTACAGTCCCGTCCACGGCGACTACGATTAGGACGGGCATGGCATTACCATTATCATCCTGATTCTGGTCATACTGATTCTCACTCGGGTTGCTGTCACCTTTCTCCCGTTCGGGTCGTCACTCGGTTCACTAGCGAGAGTCACGCACGTCCCCTCCCCAGGTCGGGAGGGAGACCTCCCGACCAGACCACGGCATCGCCAGCTAAGCAGATTCTCCCATAGGAGGCAGCCCAGCCAGCACTCATTGGGCCTACGTCAGGGTACACGTGAGTCTTGTCAGAACGTCCTAGGGTGAGTTACCTACTGTGGGAAGTGTATTCATTCAGGTGTGTCCGAGAGTCAGTGTCAAGTAACGTAAAGCATGATGTGTTAGTACCCCGATATAATAGTGATATTAATGTGTCCATGTCATTGAGTGAAGTAATAAATAGTTGTATCAAAGAGGTGTTTAACAAGTTGTCCCTTTAAGAAGTGATGTATGTGTATTGACATACGAGATGAGATAAGCGTAGTGACGCTGAGTAAATAACATACAGGCCACGCTACCAAGTTTCCTATCTTTACATTCCTACTCTCTATACTTCCTACTTATGTATGTAATTCTCTTCTCTTTTGAGTTTTGTCTCATTATAATTGCATGGATGTTGGCTAGGCATGAAAAGTCTTTAACCGATGCTAAGGTAGTCAAAGAGTGCTTTTTAGCCTCAGCAGAGATAATGTACGCTGACTTCAACAACAAAGGTGCAATCCTAAGGCAAATAAGAGGACAACAGCTATCAGACACAACCAGATGTATGTGATGTTGCTCAGTTATGTATATGGGTCCGGTTTCCAAAAGATGACTGTATTTCGAGAAGAATAGCCGTGTTTGTTACCATTACAAGAGGAAAGGATATTTTGGCTGCACTTATTGTTGTTTGAAAAGGGTAACCTGAACTGGACTTATTGGCCTGATGATGAGTAGAGATGAGATTCCCAAACTTTCTATTTTTCATTGTATCATACATCAGGAAGCTCTAGTAGCAAGACTAAAAAACTGTGAGTTGCAAAATGTGATGCAGCTGGAGGTCAATTTCATTATATCACGGGCACTAAATCACCCCCAGTTTCGTGAACTACTTATGGTGACTTGGTGATGCACAGCAAAATACGATGACTTTCTCGTGGAAGAGTGTTAGGGTGATTTTTTAGTCTCCTCCCTCAAATTCATGAGTTTCTTGAAAGCAAAGGAAGAAATGAGTCAGATTTAGAAAATAAGGAGTGGATAATGAAACTGTCTTTACTTGTCACCTAAATACAGTGAATCTCCAGCCTCAGAAAAAAATAAACACCCAGGTAACATGTTGCGTGTTGTAGTGACCCGCGGTCAAAACAAAATCACAACAATTTGTTCACTTTCCAAATCTTAAGAAAGTCATCAGAAATGACCCAGAACTTTCGCGATATTTCATCTATGAAACATTTGAGAAAGTATTGGGAGTTGAAGGAAGAATTTGAGTCAAGATTCGAGGATGTAATTAAGTACAAGGAGCTTTTCAATTTTATCGAGAACCCTTTCCTTGTACCCGTGTCATCCTTGACCCCCGTTATCACAAATCTCTGCCCTGACTGTGCTGCAGTGGGATGTGAGATCATTGAACTGCAGACAAATGACATCCTGAAAGATGAAGTTACAACAGGTGTCTACCTCCTTTGGAACATGGTTCCTGACACATACTACCCTGCTTCGAAGAAGTGTGTGTAAGAAATTGCTCCTGCTGTGGCATCCTCAGACATTGCTGCAACACTACTAGAAGGAGGACGTACTGCACACTCAACTGTTAAACTGCCTCTCAACCTCGCTCACAATGAGAATCTAGTGTGCAACATCAAAAAAGGATCGGCAAAGGCAAAACTCTTAGAAAAATGCAGCCTCATAGTCTGGGATGAATGCACTATGTCTCACAAGTTAGCGTTTGAAGCATTGGACAGGACCTTGCAAGACATAGGGGAAAATGACCAGCTCATGGGTGGCATTACAATGGTCATTGCTGGTGACTTTCGCCAGACCCTACCTGTCATTCCTCGAAGCACTCCAGCTGATGAACTGAATGCGTGCCTCAAGACATCATACCTTTGGGGAAGTGTTCAGACACTCACCCTACCCACAAACATGTGAGTACATCTACAAGGAGATCAGGATGCTGGACGGTTTGCAAACCTTCTGCTACAGATTGGGAATGGAACTTTCCCTGTTGATTCAGAAGGACAAATAATCATTCCTCAAGGATGTGGAAATGTTGTAAGGTCCTCAACTGAGCTCACTAACATGGTCTACCCAAACATTATCTACCACTACAAGGATCACAAGTGGCTGCGTGAACGCGCAATTCTGGCACCAAAGAATGAAACAGTGGCTGAAATCAACATGACTACTCAGACAGCTTCCAGGCAGTGAGACCTCATTCAAATCTGTTGATACAGTAATCGACCAGGACGAAGCAGTCCAGTACCATGCAGAATTCCTTAATTCTTTGGAGCCTGCTGGAATGCCTCCTCACCACCTCACTCTTAAGATTGGAACTCCTATAATGCTCTTAAGAAATCTTGAACCACCAATCCTCTGCAATGGAACAAGACTGGTGGTGAAGAACATGATGCCACATGTACTGGAAGCTACAATACTGTCAGGAAAAGCTAAAGGAGAGGACGTGTTTATACCAAGGATACCTCTTATCACCACTGACCTGCCATTTGAGTTCAATCGACTTCAGTTCCCAGTTAAAGTGAGCTTTGCCATGACCATCTACAAAAGCCGGGGACAGTCCCCAAAGATGGTTGGCCTAAACCTGGTGTTTCCTTGCTTCTCTCATGGACAGTTGTATGTTGGATGCTCTAGAGTAGGAACGGGCAAAAATCTGTACATAATTACGGCTAATGGCAAAACCAAAAATGTGGTCTACCTTAATGCACTACTGTGAGGCAATGTGGAGCCTCCCGGAGGGTAGCGTCCTACTGTGGCCTAGCGAAAGAGCCGCCCGGAGGGAGGCGATTCCGCTAGTACAAAATAAAACGTCTGAATATTACTGTAAGGGCGGTAACGAGCAGGATGGTTGTCCGTGAGGAAGCTGACTTGACCTCCCCCCCCCCCCCCCCCCCCAAGAGCGGATCACTGTTTTACGGAACCTTCCACCGGGCCGCCGCCGTAGGAAATATTCTCCATATTGTTTGATTCTCGTAATTGTTTGACTCCATTAATTGTTGACTCCAGGAATTATTTGACTCCTGTTAATTGTTTGAATCTCGTTAATTATTTGATTCCCTTAATTGTTGACTCCATTTATTGTTTGATTCTCATAATTGTTTGACTCCCGTAATTGATATTTGATTTTTGCGTGAGTGGTGTCAGAGTTTTCTCTTATTTTCATCGTAAACAGATGTCAATCTCGAACTGTTGTTTGTTATCCCTCAGAAAACCATGGTTCTTGACTTTCCTCTTATAAGATCCTGATTAGGCTGGCAAGGGATTTCTATCCCTAAGTCCCAGTCCTTTACAATTACAATCAATCAAAGAACAACCAATCCCAAAAATTAAATTCATCAATGAACATCATCATTGTTTATGCAGCTTCCCCCACACCCGCAAAGTGCTTTGCAGCGAAGGCCTTTCTTGCTGCACTTGCAGTTCCCTTCGCATGCTTTCAGACAGCCGCAGTAGAGGAATATGAAACAGGCCTTGCTGGCATCTGCGAGTAGGTCCAGACGGGAATCCAATGCTTTTTCTCATCCAACTCCCATCCCCGCTTGTCAAATTGAGGAACCTCCTGGTCACGAGAGACATTCTGTTTCCAGATGAAACGTGCATGGAGAAGAGACCTCTTGACATGCAAAAACAGGAGAGCTGGAATTGGAGGGATTGACTCAAGAGAGTACAAGCCATGTGAGAAGTCCTATCGCCTCGCCGCTTCATGAGGATCGATTCGAAAGTGAAAGACTCAGGATCATCTGAGAGAGCAAGCAGCGTCTCTGTCAACTCAGGCATGCTGTTCCACGTACCTCAAGCAGTCTTCTTTCCTTAATCAAGGAGCTGAGAAGTTGTATCACAACCAGTGAGCGCATGGAAGAGGGGAGGTACAAGTGAATTTAAGGGCCCAACTGAAACTGAAAATCATGGACTGGAATAACTCTGTAGTTCTTGTCACTCCCCAAACCAATCCAGTGCTCTGAAAGGCCAAGTTGCCCAAAGAGGGAGATGGCAAGCACGACAACATCACTATCCACAGTTCGTATATACAGTATGCTCTCTCGTGCCTCTGGCGAGAAGCGTAAGCCAAGTGCAGAATGATTCGTGAGCCAGCTTCTCTGTGATTGCAGGGCTAAAGGTCAGACACGTCGCACTGCTTGTTGGACAGTAGTGTCTCAGACTTGGTTGTGAGGATGAGAGTAGCATCCAATTTGGTCTCAGCAAGTTTTTGACTGGTGAAGGAGAAGAGTTCCTTTTTGCTAACTGTATTGCTCAGATACTTTTGCTAGTCTCGCTTTAGGATGGGGGTGCTGCCGTCAGGACCAATGCGTGTGCATGGACCTGATCTGCAGCGAAGTTGAGTCTGAGCTTTCAGGATTTTCTCTGGGTAAGTGTCCCAAACCACAACAATAGTTTCAGTGAGTTCTTGAATGTAGCTGATCGTATCGGCCTCACCATGTGAACCACAGCCGCCATGTCCAATATGTGGACTGTCACATTAGAGGCAGCAGCACATGTGGTTGCAGGGACACCTAGGTATTTCAAGATGTCAGACTTGATGTCTAATCTGAGCATGCCGTGGTCAGAGAGAAAAGGAAGCTCACGTTGATTTTCGAACCTGAAGAATTCGTTCATATCATCGTCAGTGCGAGACTGAAGTGACAGGAGTAGGTGAGTGACCAGTGCAACATTCTTCTTCAGGATCTCTGCTTTCTCGAAATTCTTTGACCTGATGTCAAGACGATTCTTGAGAGTATACATGGCATTACGAAAGATGGTGTCAGAGAGTGCAACAGCCATCTTATCTAGCCTGATTTTCACGAAATCATCGTGAAGGGCCTGTCCCAACATATGAATCTGACTCAGTGATAATGCCACTTCGTGCCCCATGACATCACGAGTGTCATATATCAGGGAATATATTTAATATTTATCAAAATGTGCCCGATATCAAAGTGATTAAGACCAAAATTTACCTTTATCTTGATCTTGACACGTGACCTTGACTTTGAATCTTAAAAGTATAGTCATAATTGGAATCCTCGTCCTCATAAACCTCAAAAAAGAGGTGTTACTTGTGAAATTACTGCTCTTGACTCAAAAGTTATGGTAGGCCCCTTCATGTGGTGACCACATTGGATTTGCCCAAAAAGGCCGCCAGAGTAAGATTTCGGATTGGCTCCCGTGAAAAAATGAAAGGACTTGGTCACAGGATGCTCTGTACAAATTTTCAGAATTATAGTAAGGGGCTTGACGAAGGATGAATAACAATATCATCATATGGATAAACAGCAACATTTACTTCGTAACGTTTCGACAAATTTCTTGTCATCATCAGGGTTCCAATTTCATTGCAAAGAAAACGGCGCTGGCAGCATTGTTGAGACGCAAGTGACGGAGTTGACAGCTGTTAATATTAAATTGTAGGAACCTTGGCGTGATGTTCTGTCCAGGTTGCTCCAATTTAAGGTTCACAACCGTCAGCTGAGTCACTCACTTCTCTACAAAAACTGCCAGCGTCGTTTTCTTTGCTTTTCTCTGGCAGTTATTTTCTTGGATTCGATCTCTCGCTCTTTCTCTACAGATAGTGGTGTTCCAGGGGGTTTTGTTCTTTCACCTACTCTCATCTTTCTTTTCATTAATTAACTTCCCACTACTTCATTTCTATTCATTCCTATGCTGATGATTCTAATCTTCACTCTTGTCATTTTATCTTCCCCTAACTCTCAAACTAGATCGGTTTCTTGAACTGATGTCGTTTCTTCTATCAATGCGGATTTGTGCATCATCTCCGAAAGGTGAGGTAGAAATCTGGTAAAATTCAATAGTAAGAAAGCACAATATTTACCAATTACACTTCCAAAATTGAAGATCTCCCACCAATCACATTTCAGGACGCAACTTTTTGCCAAATTCTAAAATAGATATGCTAGGCTTTATTATTTCCTCAAATATGTCTTGAAAGCCACACATCTACAACATAACTAAAGCTGCCTCCCGAAAGCTGGGGATGTTGGTCAGATGCCGTAGCTACTTCACTCCTGAGTAGTTGCTTCAAGTTTATAACCTGGACTACTGCTATTATATATGTAGTGGTTCTTCTGTCCTATTGATAGATAGGGTGAAAACAAAGGAATTTCGTCTCATTAGCAACTATCCACCATTAGTCAATAAAGTAATCTCTCTCAATTTCTCTTTGCCGCAATGTTGCTTCGCTCTTTCTCTTTTACAGGTACTTTAACGAGCAATGCTCGGTGAAATTGGCATCCTATGTACCACCTTTCTGTGTGAATGTCGGTCACACTAGAATAACCCGTTGTAGTACTTCCCTCTTTCCTCACACAGCTAAACTGTGGAATGCTCTGCCTTATTATGTGTTTCCATTCTCTTACAATCTGTCTCGCCTCAAAAAGCTGGTTTTCCGGCATCTTCCTGGTGTAAATTAACATAATCTTTTTTTCCTCCCTAAGTGATACGGGTGGTCCCCATTAGAGGTTCACGACGCCATAAGCTCGTTGAACAAGCTTTGTGTGAAATATAACAAAGTCTAGGGCTGCTTTTAGTATCCTGGTGGTCCAGCAGTTAGCGTTCCCCGGTCACAGTCATAGGCTTGTGTGCCGTGGGATCGAATCATGGCGGGTTGAGGTGTTGATTGTATGTAGAAGTCCGCGTGCTTTATTGGGCTAATGAAATATATATATATATATATATATATATATTTGTTTTAGCCCCCAGACCCCGTTGTGGGTTGACAACTTGTGCCCACTAAAACATGAAAATATTATATTTAATGGATGTGTTAGATGTACGACTTTCTTGGCTTGAGGATATAAAAAATAATTAAAACTGCATTTTTTAAATAAAATGATGGAAAAATATTACATATTGCAATAAAGTTTTGTCATTTAAACATATTGCACTTGTTGATTCTTTATTTGTGAACCCTAAATAATCTCCCTACACTAAAAGCTATAACAGTGGGACCTAATGTTTTGCCTAAATGTAGGCTAATGTTACAGAAAGACGTACTGTATAAGAGGTAACATTAAGACTAAGGGTCACAGTGAAATGTCAACTTTACATGCGGCAAACTGGAGAGACCATTCATGCTGCCTGACTGCCTTCCTGAGCGATGTTCTCATAATCTCTATATTATTTGTGTATTTCCTACATTCTGTTTGAAGAATATCTAAATTATTGTAAATTCATGAGTTAGATAAAAGCATATTGAAGAGTATTGTATACAAAAAATCTAGATAATGATATACCGTATTTCATACAATTCAGGGAGTTTAAGTGGAATGATTACTTTTTACGCTGGCAATAACTTCGCCCAAAATTGCATATTGCGTTCGTATCCTTTTGTCCTTATATTACCCTATAACAATAACATTAATTAATTCCCATTTTACCAGCCAGTCATTTTCCTCCTGAAAGCAGACGGTCCTGGTAAAACGGTATTACGTAAATAGTATATTTTACTTTTTTTGGGGGGGGGGGGGGGATTAGCCCACCCGGACACAGGTTTCTGACCAACATCGGGGCCTGGGGGGGGGGGGGAGGGGCGAAATTTTAATAATAATAATAATAATAATAATTCAGAGTACTATAAATAAAATTTATAATAAAAAATTTAAATAAAATAACAAAATAATGATAGTAATAATAATAATATTAATAATAATAATAATAATAAAAATAATAATAATAATAAAGAAATACATATATGAACAAATTATCAAAAGTGAGAAACGATGTATATTATGTTGTGCTGTCAGTATATAAAATAATTTAACTTGACAGGCCAAAAAACATGACAACCCTTCTCTGCAACTCCTTAGACAAAAGGCAAGACAAACTCATTATAGACAACTACACCGGACAAACCTTCAACATACACAGTGGAGTCCCACAGGGCAGCAACATTTCACCCACACTGTACACAATATTCACAGCAGACATACCAGACCCAAGACATTCGGACTACATAGCATAAGCTGATGACATCACACAAATAATACAATATCCGGGGAGATCTAAACAAATGATGGCTATAAGAACAGGAAGAGAAATTGAAGTAATTAACAACTATGAGAGAAAATGGAAAAATCCAAACCAACATCCCAAAACTAAAGATTCATAATGCAAAAATAAATCCATACCCAATCATAATCAACAATCAACAGCTACCATATGAAGAAAGTGGGAAAAATACTGGGACTCAAAATCACCAGAAACGGTATACATGAACACATTAGGGAAAGATTGACAAAAGCCAAATCACAACTAACCAAACTCCGTCGCTTCAGAAAACTAAACAGCAAAACACAGCTACATCTATAAGAACTCACTCGTCAGACCACACCTTGAATACCCATCAATTCCACTCAACACAATAACTAAAACAAACAAACTCAAGCTGCAAGCAGTCCAAAATACAGCACTAAGAAGAGCAGCAAAACATAGGCCGCCATACAGACAAAAAATACGAGACATACACATCGAACATAACATAGACACAATTAACATAAAAACACACAAACAAGCAAAAGTGGTATGGGACAAATTACACCGAACACAAGACCCTATTTTACAGGAACTAGTGCAGACAAACAACAATATATCACACAGCTGGTGGCCAAGAAGCATCAACATTAACACAATCAGCCTGGAACCATTATACGCGAGAGAATAACACCACTCATATAGCCGAAAAGATGGGGACTACCCTGCCAGTTCATACAAGGACCTGGTGGGACCCCCCAATCACTAAAGATGAGGAACATCCTTTCAGCAACGCAAGGACCTGAAGGGACCCTCCAACAAACCCTAAAACAGCACATTCCCCTGGGATCACGCTTTACACTAGCTTAGCTTAGCTTATCTTACCCTCCCTTGCCCTGGTGGACTGAGGGACGTCTGTCATTGGTTAAGCTATAAAGCAGCGTCCGCAAGGTGGAAGGCCCACCTGGTGTCATCTCCATCTGTACTTCCCACTTCTTAACTTTACCTTGCTCTTCATCTTCTTGTTCTCCTCAGAGCCATGGTTCTCTTATCTCGGTGTTCTGATTGACTTAGTAGTAAGAGAAACAACTGAGACCCTACAATTGTGTGTAAATGAGGCACAAGGTCGGATCATCAACCTGGGACTTAGTCACGTATGGCAGCAAGGTCTACCATTAGACAACACATTATGCTTCCAATATCTTCCCAGGCGGTCGTACCTCCCTGACTACCTAAAGTTACAGTATATCCTTAGGATGAATAACAGTACAAATATATGGTCTCTTTTCGACAAATATATTTCATTTTCTTTATCAGACCGAAAAACATATACTGTATTTTCTTTATCAGACCTAAAATACCGTACAGGAGATAATTACCATAGAGCAATAGCTTCGATACTGAGAATTATATATTAAGCATGAAAATAATTACAGGATTAGGTACTTTATTTAAAAGTGTGTTAAAGAATGCTTAGGCTTAATACTAAAACATGAAAATATTACATTAAATGAATGTGTTAGAGACGTATGACTTTCTTGGCTTGAGGATATAAAAGAAATACATAAAATTTGCAAATTGTTTTAATAAAAAAAAATTACAATATTGCCATAATTAAGTAAAGTTTTGTCATTTAAACATAATACACAAAAATCTCCAAACCCATAAAGACTTTTTTCTTACTAACTGCACCACCACTGTGATACTCTTTGGTACACGTCTTACTTGAAGTACTATTGTGAATATGTACTAATTCAAGAACTCGATTCCTTTTTTTTTTCTTTTGCCGATACCTCGAATTTTTTTAACATTTCTGTTCTAGATCTGTGGCGCGGATCCTCTGAGATTAGGAACTCGATTCATGGATATCACACTCCTGTGATTATAATTATTGATAAACTGGTCATCAGTTTATTCGTATGTAGCTCAAAGATAATAAATCTCTAACAAGAGCCTTAGATAAGTCGTCAATGAGGACAGGCCTTGCTGCCAGCGGTGGACCTGCCTGTACACAGTGGTCACGCTGGCGCCTGTCTCTCGGGCTGCGCGGAGAGACATACCTTCCACCCACACCCACACAAACCTGGTGCGATCCTCCACGGCTGTTGGCTTCACTGGTCGTCGCCACTTCACGTTCTTTCTGTGTGAAAATGTGATATGTCCACCTCCCAGGCCTACAATTTCTTGTAAGTGGTTGATAATATTAACACATCTCCCCAAAATCGACTGGAGTGCGTTAAGCTTAGTTCTTCACATCGTTGATATCATTCACAATTTGGTACCCAGAATAAGCAGGAAAGGCTAAGTCTATAATGAAGATTAGAGTTAGACCATATTCGCTTGACTAATATAATAGCACAGACTGATAACTCTAAGGTGCAAAATTATGCGAATTGGGAATTTTTATTTAAAAACAACACACACACACACACTTATTTTTGTTTTTCATCGTCCAAACTAATGAGGGAAAGCAGTCATGGTGCTGGTGAGTTCCATGGAAGAACGGTGGACATCAGAGGCCAGAACGTGACGAAGGAGCAGCTCGAGGCAGATCACCAGCAAACTGAGGGAGTGACCAGCAGTCAGCACCACGAACACCCCCTGACGAACACAGGAAAGTCGCATTACCAGATGTGAGTCTTCCATTAGTTAGACTCATCGTCCTCATACTTTTCGAGGCAATTTGAAAGGTAAGGTATTATACTTTTTTAGTAAGGCAATCTTCCTATATTTTCGCCGTAGTGTGTAGGAGAAAACCTGTAAAACGAAGAAATGAAACTGTGCAACTGGAGTGAACTTCTTATTAAATCAAATTTTAATATGGTGGTAAATGATGTTCACGTACAGTACTGTACCTTGTAGCAACAGCGATCAAATACAATTTGGCCTTGTGCAAGGAAACACAGCATCAAGAAATGAGTGTTGACAATGTAGTAAGGAAAGTGTGTATGTGCATATATATATATATATATATATATATATATATATATATATATATATCCTATATATATATATATATATATATATATATATATATATATATATATATATATATATATATCATGTAGCCCCACAATGAAAACGTGGGTAAGATAAATCTTGATAAAATCACACGGGGAAAAAGGAAACAATGGAGCACCTTAGCGTTCGTCTTTATTCAAAGCATCTTCAGTTGCCTCTGAAGATGTCTTGAATAAAGACGAAAGCTAAGGTGCTCCGTTGTTTCTCTTTTTCCCCGTTTCTTTACTTGTCTAATATCCTTACCCAGAAGTGAGCGAGAGAGAAGGAGGCACTTTGGGTGATCTTCGTGGGAGGGTAAGTACAGGCAGTAGAGTTTGGGACGCCCAGATCAAACCACTTGTTGTAGAGGCCGCTCTCTGTCATGGACCATATCCTGTTAAGACACAATCCGTGTTAATACAGTTTAAGATTATAATACGAGCAACTGCTGCAAGAATTATCCGAAAATTATGTCATTAGAGCTCGTTGTCCCCATCTATATGTCTTGTTAATGAACTATTGTTTTCTAATATATTGATGAAGACACGTACTTAAATAATCTGAAGTTACTTTCCTTCTCTTATATCCTGCTTAATTACATCCTCCTATCATTACAGGTAGTTGCTAAATCTTACACAGTCAATTAACAAACCAGTTGTGTTTTTCAAGTATTTAATTCTACAACCTAAAAAATCTACATAATTTTTTCAACAAAGTTTTGAGAAGAAGAAAGAAGAAAGGAGAGAGAAGAGAGAAGACGTAGTAGTTTAATATATATATATATATATATATATATATCTTGATAAAATCACACGGGAAAATGGAAACAACGGAGTACCTTAGCTTTCGTCTTTATTCAAGACATCTTCAGAGGCCTCTGAAGATGTCTTGAATAAAGACGAAAGCTAAGGTGCTCCGTTGTTTCCATTTTCCCGTGTGATTTTATCAAGATTTAGCTTATCCACGTTTTCATTGTGGATTTACATGAAATATATATATATATATATATATATATATATATATATATATATATATATATATATATATATATATATATATATATATATATATATATATACTGTATATATTGCTTGTACTTTTTGCTTAGTTCAGGTACAAGGGGACTATTTTTCTGGCCTATCATGGATAACACCACAGGCAGGTACCTCTCCCTAGACGAGTAATAGTCACAGCGACCTGGTGATGAAAACTGATATTAGATACATCTCATTAAATGATTGGGGAAGATAGATACCAGTAAGTAATCGATGTATTTTTAAGTATTAACTAGTAGATTATTTATCATACATAAGCCAACATTGTTTTAGGTCCTTCTCAGAGCACCTGATTTTGAGAAGTCTCTGCCTATGATCATACTGATGAACATCTCATTGTCGAACAAGACGTGGTGGCCGTGTCTCACTAGGGTGTCCATACTATGGAAGAACTCGGAAAGCTTCTGGAACTTGATAAGCCCCTTCTGTTCAAGCTCCGCCACCTCCCGGAACATGCCAGACTCCACACTCTTGAAGTAAATGAAAAATTAGCAGAGTTAATGTGATATTCAAATAGTAATATCTGTTACCCCAAGCAGTACATAATTATGATGACATATAAACAAATGTTATGTTAGGCTGTAACTCACAATGTAGAGATGTTTGAAGATGAGAGGCCCAGGAGGAGGTTGGAGGGTATGAGGGGAGTTTGTTTATGTATAATTATAATCACCTGACTCAGCCATAGCTCACCAGCCAAGGGGCTAGGCTATAGGGTGGGCATTTCAGTATAGCTACCCATGAGTCAACACCTACCCTGGCTTCACTCTAGACTTTCAACACGTAAGTTTAACTAGTACTTATTGTGTACACAGGTAGACTGTATCATTGTTTTTGTGTTAAGATGAGACTAATTACATAGCCATGATTGTTATGTTAATATAAATTGGATTAAACATTTATGTAAGAGTGCCTATGTATGACTTACTTGAAATACTAAATGAATTGTATTCAACAGGTTTGACCGAATTATATTGTTCGTGTTCGACGTGAGAAGTATTATTCACCCTCTAACCGACTGATTGGCGGTTACAGTATCTTAGTAAACACACACACAAACTTACACGGAAATATTGGACATTAGTTGTGTTGATCTGCACTATCATGGTGGTGGAAGGTTCGTCCAGGACGTCCCGGAGAGTCTGGAATGGCTGCCTGATGTATTGTACAGCCAGTACAGACATGAGGTTACCAGAGTAGCTCCTGATCAACACCAGCGCCCCAACCATCCACCCGGCCACCACCACCCGTCTCCACCACCAGTTGTCTGGCACCGAAGTGTCTGTGGAGGTGGATAAAGTGAAACGAATTTTCTTCTGGTAATGAATATATTGAAGAGTTTATGTAGAATCTTCCTATACCCTCTTATGGATTTTGTAACCCTTAAATGGTAACCCTCCCAGTCCGGAACAACTTAGGTACCATGGGGTCGGTCCGACCCCAAATGGAAAAAAAGACTCTAAAATTTATTGAGACGGATTTTTACACAACATATTCAATGTGTTTATTTATTGATTCAAATTTAAACCTAAATTTATGAAAAATGAATAGCATATAGTTTTTTAAATGACATTAGTATATATATATATATATATATATATATATATATATATATATATATATATATATATATATATATATATTGTTACGACCGTGTCTTATTTTTCTATTATTTCTTATAGCATGCTTCCATGTTGTTCCATGTTATTCCTGTAATGATATGTGATATTTACTGTGCTGTTAAGGTTTTAACTCTTATTCTTTGTTCAAGCCCATCTTATTTCTTCATTTAGTATTGTAACAATCATTTTTTGTTTCTCTAACGACCATCTGCTTTGTTAAACGACCCATGTTTCACCAGCGTGTCTCACTGGGGGGAGCCGACCCTATATATAGTACTCCACCAGCACACCGAGTTCAGTCCAGTCCTCTTGTCCTTCAGTTCACCTTCTTTTTTGTGACACCCGTCACCTGTTACTTTTACTTTATTTTATTTCTGTGTTGTTCCTGTCGCCACCAATGTGGTATATCTATGTAAGTACCTATTCATGTCTTTTCTGTGTCCATCACTGTTTGCTTAGTTACATTTAAGTAATTCAGTGTTGTTTCACGATAGTTAATTTCAGTGTTAGTTATTTTATGTTTATGCAGTGTTAACGTAATTTTTGATGTTTCGATGTTTTAGTATCATTTGTGTCTTAAAAGTTTCGATAGTGAATCAATTTGTTGTGACAGCCTACGAGGCTCTTTTTTGTGTTAATATTTAATTTAATTAAATTCTTAAAGGTTTACTTTATTTTTATTCCCTTTTGATTTACTTCACTTTTTTTGTTTGGTTGCGCCTAGAACCTGGATATTAAAGTAAATTAAGAGACGGCGTAACTATATATATATATATATATATATATACAATCAACACCTCAACCCGCCAGGATTCGAACCCACGGCCCACAAGCCTATGACTGTGACCGGGGAACGCTAACCGCTGGACCACCAGGATGCTGGTGGTCCAGCGGTTAGCGTTCCCC
The DNA here is from genome assembly GCA_958450375.1 of Homarus gammarus. NCBI lineage: Eukaryota > Metazoa > Arthropoda > Malacostraca > Decapoda > Nephropidae > Homarus > Homarus gammarus. The sequence continues at coordinate 40,362 of CAUDMG010002611.1, forward strand.
GGTCACAGTCATAGGCTTGTGGGCCGTGGGTTCGAATCCTGGCGGGTTGAGGTGTTGATTGTATGTAGAAGTCCGCGTGCTTTATTGGGCTAATGAAATATATATATATATATATATATGAGAACATAAAAATGGAGGAAACTGCAGCGGGCCTATTGGCACATACTGGGCAGTCCCATTTACACCCAACCTCCATTGCTCATATATCCATCCATCCTATGTTTGAAGCTATCCAGCATATTCGAGTTAATGATGATATCTGGTAACTTGTTCCACTCATCCACTACTCTATTTCTAAACCAATGTTTACCTATAAGTAAATTTGCTGATGACACTAAAATAGGACGTGTTATCAAATCTGACGAGGACTCGGCAAAACTACAGGAAGATCTAAACAAATTTTTCGAATGGTCTGAAAAATGGCAGATGAAATTCAACGTCGACAAATGTAAAGTACTCAGTATAGGAGATGTAAACAGGAAAACCAGATACCAGATGAACAACGATGCCATAGAGAAATCCGACTGCGAGAGAGATTTAGGAGTAATGATAAGTAGGAACCTTAAGCCAAGTAAACAATGTGTTTTTGCTCGTAACAAGGCTAATAAACTACTTGGGTTCATACAAAGGAGTGTTAGTTACAAGACTAGCGAGGTCATCCTAAAACTGTATCTTGCTCTTGTGAGACCACACCTGGATTACGCAGTTCAGTTCTGGTCACCGTATTACAGAATGGATATAGAATCCTTGGAAAGAATTAAGGGGAGAATGACAAGACTAATCCCGGGCATTAGGAACCTTGAGTATAGAGACAGGTTAAAGCATCTAAATTTGCACTCCCTTGAGAGACGTAGAGCGAGGGGCGACCTGATAGAGGTGTATAAGTGGAAGGCAGGACTAAACAAAGGGGACATTACAAAGGTACTCAAACTATCCAACCAGGAGCGAACTCGTAACAATGGTTTTAAATTAGACAAATTTAGATTTTGGCGTGAAATAGGTAAACACTGGTTTGGAAACAGAGTAGTGGATGAATGGAACAAGTTACCAAATATCATCATTAACTCGAATACGCTGAATTGCTTCAAACATAGGTTGGATGCTCATATGAGCAATAGGGGTTGGGTGTAAACGGGACTGCCCAGTATGGGCCAATAGGCCCGCTGCAGTTTCCTCCATTCTTATGTTCTTATGTTAATAGAGAGTGGTAGTAACTCTTATGTTTTATGTTCTTAAGTAATGGCCGACCTCGGCCCCACCCGGGATCTACCTCGCCCGTGTTTACCACACCAATGGGAACACAACAAAATTGACCTGACTACAAGCAGAGGAAAAGACAAACAAACCCTGGTGAGCCCACCCAGGGAGGGATCCACCACTGCGAGGGCGTGGGACAGGACGGTCAAGGGTCTCGCCGACACTCACGTACGGAGGTCGAGCCCTCGTCCGCGGACCCTGCCCCACAAGCCATCCAGAAAGATGACACCCAAAGCAGTGGACAGGCTTTAATTCCGGCCGGAAGGGCGGAAACTCAGATGGGACGGAAAAAAAATATCTGGAACACGTCAGGAATTGCCGCTCCACACAGAAGTTCAAGTGGAGGAAGTGAGGCAAGCGAGACACACCTTGGCAGACCACCGGACGGGACGGGTTCCCGCACTTACTACAAAGTTGCTAAGCTTGTTCCACTCGTCCACCACCCTATTTGTGAACCAGTTTCTTCCTATTTCCCTCCTAAACCTAAACTTATCCAACTTGAATCCGTTGCTACGAGTCCTACCCTGCTCGGATATTATAAGAACTTTATCTATATCCCCTTTATTGATTCCTTTCACCCACTTAAATACTTCTATCATATCTCCCCGCACTCTTCGTCTTTCTAGGGAATGCAAGTTAAGTTTCTTTAACCTATCCTGATATGGAAGGTTTCTAAGTCCCTGAATCATTTTTGTCATTCTTCGCTGCACCGACTCTAGTGAATTTATATCCATTCTATAATAGGGGCACCAGAACTGAACCGCATAATCGAGGTGCGGCCTAACTAGCGCAAGATATAGTTGCAATAAGACCTCTGCACTCTTGTTACTTACACTTCTAGATATAAAACCCAATACTCTGTTTGCCTTATTTCGAACATTAACGCACTGTTTTCTAGGCCGTAGGTCCGGGCTTACAAGTACCCCTAGGTCTCTTTCACAAGTCGACTTCTCTAGGTTGATGTTGTTAAGGCTGCATACATTATAAGTATTTGTTCTTCCAATATTAAGTACGCTGCACTTGCTGGTGTTGAATTTCATTTGCCATTTTTCAGACCACCCCTGCAGTTTATTTAGATCCTCCTGTAATGCATTTGCATCCTGCCCTGAATTAATCTGCCGCCCTATTTTGGTGTCATCCGCAAACTTGCTTATGTCACTGCTGATCCCAGTATCTAAATCGTTTATGTAGATTATGAACAAGAGTGGGCCTAGTACTGACCCCTGGGGAACCCCACTGGTTACACGGCCCCACTCAGATTTAACACCATCTACGCTGACCCTCTGCGTTCTATCGGTGAGCCATGATTTTATCCAATTTAAAACTTTCCCCTCGATACCATGAGCCTTAATTTTTCTCAGAAGCATCTGATGCGGTACTCTGTCAAATGCTTTGCTAAAGTCTAAGTAAATAACATCGTAATTTTCGTCATTATCTACTACCTCGAAGACTTTCCTAAAAAACGTTAGCAGATTTGTTAGGCAAGATTTTCCCTTTGTAAACTCATGTTGAGAGTCGTAGATTAATTTGCTTTTCTCTAGATGCGATCGGATGCTATCTGCTATAATTGATTCAAGAAATTTCCCCACTACTGACGTCAAACTGATCGGCCGGTAATTTGACGCTGATGCTCTGTCTCCCATTTTAAATATGGGGACTACATTCGCCTGTTTCCACAACTCTGGCACAACTCCAGTGTTTAATGATTTTGTAAATAAGTTTACGAGGGGTCCGCTAATCTGTTCCTTACACTCTTTTAAGACTCGAGGAAAAATTTCATCCAGCCCTGGGGATTTTGTGTTCTTGAGTTTATTTATCTTCTTAAGAACATCCTCTTTTCTGATAGTGATATTCTTTAATTTCTCTTCTTCCTTTCCCTTAAATATCAGTTCCACCTCCGGAATTTCATCTCAAATTTCTTCTGTGAAAACTGATAAGAAGTAGCTGTTTAATGCTTTGCTGATGACTTCACTGCCATTTATCAATTCTCCCCTCCCTGACTTTAAAGGCCCAACTTTGTCCTTGACCTTTGTCCTATATACCTGGAAAATCCCTTGGGATTCGCCTTGGATTCTCTTGCTATTTTGATTTCATAGTCTCTCTTTGCTTTCCTTACATTTTTCTTAACATTCCTAGATAGTTCATTATACCTGTTTCTGAGCTGCTCCTCCCCTCCCTTTAATTTCTTATATATTCCTTTCTTTATTCCTATGTCATGTTTAAGTTTTCTGGTCATCCACCTTGGCTCATTCTTATTTGACCTAATTTTTCTGTGTGGTATATTTTGTTCTTGTGCTTTATGTAGTATACTGGTGAATATATTATAGTCATGATCAATTGTTGTGTCATCTATGACCTCACCACTTCCTACTGGGAACTGACGTGACTGTTCCCAGGTGACCTCACCTAGGTACCTTCTTAACCCCTGATAATCCGCCAACCGAAAGTTTGGGACTCTGACCATATTGTCATTGTTTTTCGTTTCCCAATTTAGGGTGAACCTGATTTCTCTGTGATCACTGTTACCTAGTTCTTCCCCTACTGTGATATCTCTGATAATATTTTCTTTATTTGTTAATACTAGGTCTAATATATTGTCACCTCTAGTAGGTTCTGTAATTAGTTGTTTCAAAAAATTGTCCTGTACTGCGTCTAGGAAGTCTTCAGATTCATAGTCGCCTACAATGTTGTCCCAGTAAATATTTCTGAAGTTGAAATCCCCCATAATGCATAGGTTGTTATATTTTGCTGCCCTACTCATTTCCTGCCATATGGGCTGAGCTGCTTCTTTGCTAAGACTTGGGGGCCTGTAAATCACTCCCATAATTAGTTTTTCTCTTCCTTCCGTGATTTCTACCCACACAGACTCGGTTCCTATTTCACCCTTTATTGAATTATTAGTACAACATTTTAATGAATCCTTGACGAAGAGTGCGACCCCTCCCCCCTTCCTACCTTCCCTGTCCTTGTGAAAAAGGTTGTACCCTTCTATGTGGTACTCTGATAAAAAAAATTTGCTCGCCAGATTCATCCAAGTTTCGGTGATTGCTATGACGTCTACATTCTCGGTACATACAACCGCTCTCAGCAAGTCTATTTTATTTCTAGCGCTCCTACTGTTTGTATAGAATACATTTAAACCTACTCTTCCCTGGTCCTGTTTTACCCCTTGTCCTGAGCAACTAATTTTACTTCCCAGGACCGGCTTGTTTTTTGACTCCCACTTTCCCCGACCCCTCTCTACTGGCGAAACCCCCCCTTCGGAGTGACAATTTCACGCTCCAGGGATGCAGACAACGTCTTTACCCCCTCACGAGACAAGTGTACTCCGTCGCGACAGTACAGGTAGTCGTTGCCATAGAATCGTTGCCAGTTATCAATGAATGCCCAACCATTGTTTGCACAATGTTTTTCCAGTCGGCAATTAATAGCAATTGCCCTGGGCAGCCATTCACGACCAACCCCTCGTCTAGGCAAGACACCACATACTATCGGGATCCCTCCCCTATCTCTATTCTTCCCCAGCGCCTCCCTATACCTCTTGAAAAGTTCCTCACTCCTAGCCTTACCTATGTCGTTTCCTCCCACACTAAGACACACTACTGGATTGGTACCCTCCCCTGACAAAACTCTGTCTAACCTCTCGGCTACATGCCCTATCCCAGCCCCAGGAAAACACACCCTAGTCCTACGTTTCCTATCTCTCGTACAAAAAAGCCCTATCCATAAACCTCACCTGGCTGTCACCAACTACCACGACCTTACCTGTGGGCAGGGTTTGTACAACTGCCCTTTCCTCTCCTTGATCCATACCGTCCTGCCTCTTCTCTTCCTCTCCAGCTTCCTGCAGCACCTGGAAAGGGTTGCTGCAGTCCACACCCTGGTCAGCTTTCCTAAGCCTGACCCTAGTCCCCTTGGAGACAACCACTCTCCACGCCTGCTCCTCCTTCGCAGGTGTCCTGCTAGGCAGGACACCTACCTGAAGGAGTTCCGTCCTGAGGGCTTCATTTTCCCCCTTTAGAGTGTCAACCTCACTCCTCAACTGCCCCAGCTGCCTTAACAGCGTGGCAAGGAGGTCGTCCTTCCCCACACTCCCCTCTTCTTCCCCCACGACACAACGATCCAAAGCGGCCATTTTCCTTGGTCTCTAACGGGGGCACGATCGGCACGACCTTCTCCAAGCTGGACCTCGAAGAATGCTGCCAGTTTTTTTTTTTTTTTTGCTATTGTATGTTGTTAATAATTTCTGCTGCCTGTTTTAGTATGTATAAATAATTTAGTCTTGTTTTTCTGTTCCCAGTTGTATTGTACCCCAATCACCCCCCCCCCCCCCTTTCTTCAGCGGCCATGTACCTCATTATTATATATGTTGTGTGTGCTACCCTGGGCAACAGTTTAACAGCTGAAGCAACGAGTACGTAATCTGTTCCAGGCTTAAAGATACTAACGCTAGGGAACCTAAGTAGAAATAAGCCAGGGCAAGCAACACCATTACATAACCTTTCAAACCTCTGACTGTGTGCTCTCATCTAACTTCCTGAAGTTACACTCTCCGACAAGCACCTGCTTAGGCGCTCTCTTTCCCTTCCTCATCTTCAACCATCTTTCTTTTTCCATATCTTTAGTTAGCCGCTATTTTTTTTTAATTTGGCCAGACTATGGTAGGATGTGAGGTGTATACCTTGCACCTCAGTAGCTATTTTTCTCAGGTTGGGCACTCGCTATTGTCATTTACTGTAGACATCGACTACTTCTGGCATAGAAGCTTTGATCTTGGCGGGAGGTATAGTAAAGCTTTGTCAGATCAAACTAAGCCAGATTGTGAGATTGTATTAATCGCCTCAGGGACTGTCTTAGATACTACACTTGATATTGCTGTCTATATGTGTGCCATCAGTTCTCTGTGATGGAAGCTTTGGTCTTGGCGGGAGGTGTAATGATTGAATATCAGACCAAAGCTTACAGCCCAGAATTACATCACACATAACAGCAAGAACAGTACTGACCGCGTGGTACCCTAACACCACAGGTTGACACCCCGCAGGTCAAGACCTGACCCCGGCCTAAGTACTTGCGTAGCCCTACGATATATGCTGATAACCACAAGGAAAGAAGAAAACACGAAGTTCCCAAGCGATTTCATGTAATTCACATCTTCAGGGGTGAGTACAGACTCCTTGTGGTTATCAGCATATACCTAGAACACGCGCACCTACAGTGATTTACTTGCATATATATATATATATACATATATATATATATATTTCATTAGCCCAATAAACACACGGACTTCTACATACAATCAACACCTCAACCCGCCAGGATTCGAACCCACGACCCACGACTGTGACCGGGGAACGCTAACCACTGGACCACCGGTACCTAGTGATTCCATTCCAGGAGTGGAAGTGAGTGGGACCAGTTGACGGGTCCTGGAATGTAGGGAGCTGTCGTCTGCATCGCCGCTTGGACCTCTAGTTGATTATTGCTACTGTAGTTGCAGGCCGGGGTTTCGGGGCTCGCTCCCGGGTTCCAAGGGGGCGACCTGATTTCCTGTCTGGAGCTAGTTGCTGCGCTGGTCCTGCATGGCGTGGCTGCTCAGGGTGATGGTACCCGTTGATGTTGTCTGTCGGTATAGTGGGCTGTGAGACCGTAGCCTCGGTGCGTGTCTCGTCGCTCTGCAGGCGAGGGACGAGACTCAGCCCAGTGTCTCCAACCGGAAGAGGGCCAGCAGTAAACAAGGCGTAACCCATATCCGCCGCGGGTTGACCGCTGCGTGTCCCGCTCGCGTCGGGCATCCATTATGAGTAAGGATGCGTTAGTATCAGCTCGCCTGGTGGGTGGTCAGCTGCGGTTGTAGTGGTGTCATCTCCGAATTTGTGTGGTCAGAGAAACCTCGCCCAGGCTCATGAAGAGCAAGGGCAGTGCTGACTCTGTAACTTGGAAGAAGGCCAAGATCCCGGGATGGAGAATCAACAATTAGAAGGGCCTCTTAGACTCGTTACTTTGAATTATGTTCTGTGATCTAGTGTGATATATATGAACCCTTATCTCATCAGGTATTACTACATATAACACCATCCATCATCATCACTCAGATCGGTAAAGTAGTTTACGAGATTATCGTGAGGACACACAAACACACATACTTCTTTGTTATATATATATATATATATATATATATATATATATATATATATATATATATATATATATATATATATATATATATATATATATAGATAGATAGTTTTTGGTTTAACTAACCTTGTTGTAATAATATGCGGAGTAAGGTGAAGCCATCCGTCACCCATACCCATTGGTCAGTAGCTTTCATAGAGCAACACAAAGACAAGATGAACATGGCCGCAGGCAGCAGCAGTAACGACGCCAGGATGAACGCCCACACCAGTGGTGCCAGGGGCAGCAGGAAGCCCCATGGGTCCAGCTCTGGCCGTCCGAGTCCAGCTACGATTCTTGAGTACGATATAGACACTAGCCAGGTGAAGTCCACTACCTCAGCCCGGCTGGCTGATAGACTGAAAAGTCCAGTCGAGAAGTCTGCCTCCTGTGATAGAAACCCATCAATTGCTAGCAGAAAAAAAAAAAATATATATATATATATATATATATATATATATATATATATATATATATATATATATATTATGAAAATCCACAATGAAAACGTGGATAAGATAAATCTTGATAAAATCACACGGGAAAATGGAAACAACGGAGTACCTTAGCTTTCGTCTTTATTCAAGACATCTTCAGAGGCAACTGGATTACATGGACAGAGAGAGGCTTAAATATACAGGGTGACCTAAAAACATGAGGTCAGGTCAAAATGATGCAGTTCTAATATTATACTTATGTTGTTTGATTCTGAGCCCATGTTTGAATGTAAATGGTAGTGTTTATTGTATTCCATGTAGCAAATGTAATTGTAAATATGTAGGTCAAACAAGAAAAACACTGCAGCTCAGAATCAAACAACATAAGTATAATATTAGAACTGCATCTGAAAGTAGTGCCTTGTTCGTTCATGTTAGGAATAATAATCACCCCATTGCTTGGGAAAAAAGCTTAGAAGTTTTCAAATCATCTTGTGTCACAGAAAGACTTCTTGTTGAAGCTAGTTTGATTAAGGAATTAGAATCAATAAACCTTAGTGATGGTCAGTTCAAAACTGATAATATGTTACATAAATTTATTTGTCAGTGGCCCAAGGTTAAAAATGCTTTAAAAACCTTCTGATCTAGATGTATGATAGTTATTTTGTGGGTCCCCTTTTTTCTGACCTGACTTGACTAGTCACGTCACCACCCTTCTCTTAAGCTCCTCTACGTGTGTGTTGGTGTGGGGATTAGTGGATGTCATCATTTTGACCTGACCTCATGTTTTTAGGTCACCCTGTATATTTAAGCCTCTCTCTGTCCATGTAATCCAGTTGCCTCTGAAGATGTCTTGAATAAAGACGAAAGCTAAGGTACTCCGTTGTTTCCATTTTCCCGTGTGATTTTATCAAGATATATATATATATATATATATATATATATATATATATATATATATATATATATATATATATATATATATATTCCCAGCTTTCGGGAGGCAGCTTTAACAATGTTGTTCATGTGTGACTTCCATGACATATGGGAGGAAGTGGTGAGTTCCTAGCATATCTAATTAAGAATTTGGCAAAATGATTGAGTCCTGAAATGTGATTGGTGGGAGATCTACCGTATGTAGTTATATAAAAAATGAGGAGTTACAAATATAAGGTTAATGAAACGTATCATAACACATTTGTCTTATATCAGTAGAGTAAGAATGCATAATCAAATAAGATTATGTAATGAGTTATATAGGGAGACGTGCGTGTTCCAATTTCCCACGGCCGTGCATCACCTAAACCTCCCACACCACCCTGCAACTGCTACCTAACCACCAGCCGAACTTCACCAACTAAACCCACTTTTTACTGTTCTCATGACATTAAACAATACGAATTTAAATATTATCACAATGCATAATAGAATAATGTAGACGTGGATATGAGTGATTCAGGAAGAGGTGAATCGGTGTCATCCCTTTGGCAGTGCGTCACTTGTCACGTCTCGACCCAAGTTCAAGGCTCCCGTTGACTGGCGCAAGCTATTGTTTTTGGTTTTTTTTACTGCAACAGGACTTGTTAATTTTCATAGCATTAGGGGTGTAACTCACTGAGCAATGGCTCAACAGTACCCCGCTCTTTCAGTGATGGGAGACAAGCTTAGAACGATATCAAAGAGTACAGCTCGCTCACAAGCATCAAACGCATTGAAATATCTTATTTAGTATCCAAGGTAACTATTTTCTAGTTTCCTTTGTACAAGGCACTGCACTGTCACTTTTTAGGCGTTTTTGAATCATGATGTTAGGGGGCTACAACACCGTGACTACACTGAGGAAAGAATGCGACTTGGGTACTCTTTGCTGCTATGTGATCTTCCACCACACAGCGTAGTTAAGCGGAAACATACGACGGCCAACGACACTTTAACCAAGCATAGCGGTATTAAACATACACTTTCCCGAATTTGTTAAGGAAAGACGAAACATCGATGAACGGGGAGACGGTAAGTGGAGACTCTTTAGTACCTTTTTTTTCTTTCTTTCTTTTTATGGGGAATAGCCCACCGGGCACAGGTCATCGACCCACATCACGGCCTGGGGGAGCGAAAAAAAATAAAAATAAATAAAAAATATAAAAGGAAAAGGTTATATTAATCTACACCACGATGATGACAGAAAACCATCTTTTTAAAGTGAGACAGATTGTATAAGTATGGAAACACAGGAGAAGGCAGAGCATTCCACAGTTTGGGTGTGTGGGGAAAATAGGATGTACTATAACGGGTTATTCTTCTATGACCGACATCCACAGAGAAATGGTGGGCACCGCGGGTAAGACGTCTGTTACGAGCCCACGGCCTTGCTGGCGGTACACAGGATGCCAAATCCACCGAACATTGTCCGTTAAAGTATCTGTAAAAGAGAGAGAGTGAAGCAACATTGCGGCGAAGAGAAAGGGGAGAGAGATAATCAACTAAAAGAGGAGAGTTCAAATAACGAAATGATTTTGATTCACCCTATCTAACAGTTGGCCAGAAGACGAGCCACCCCAGATATGAGAGCAGTACTCCAAGTTTAGGCGAATGAATCCATTATATAATTGAAGCAACTGCTCAGGATTGAAGTAGCTACGGCATCTGTACAACATTCCCAGCTTTCGGGAGGCAGCTTTAGCAATGTTGTGGATGTGTTGCTTCCATGATATATTAGAGGAAATGGTGAGGCCTAGCATATCTATTTTAGAATTTGGCAAAATGATTGCGTCCTGAAATGTGATTGATGAGAGATCATCAAATTTGGAATGCATAATTGGTGAATACTGAGCTTTATTACTATTGAATTTAACCAAGTTTCTACCTCCCAATTCGGAGATGCTGCACACATCTAGTTTGAGAGTTAGGGGTAAGGGAAAATGTGGAGGAGAGTCATGATAGTTTCGAAAATATTAGTGAGGGATGAAGTCAGGGCAATGAGGCGATAGTTAGAGGGATTAGAATGGTCACCCTTCTTCGGGATGGGCAGAACCGAGGCATGCTTCCAAGAAGAAGGTAAAGTTTGGGTTGTGAGGCAAAGGCGAAAGAGGCGAGCAAGCACAAGGGCCAGAACTTCAGCCTACTCTCTCAGAACACGAGGGGGTATTTCGTCCGGTCCATGCACCTTACTCATATCCAAAATAGATAACACACCAGCAACCCTAAGAGTGGAGATTATAGGAAAGTGCATTGGTTCAGTAGGAGGTGCAGGAGTAGGAGGAATAGAGTTGGAATCGTCTAAGGTGAAGTTAGAGAAGAGTCAGGTGACAAAGAGTTAGCTATAGATTTATCAGGTCGGAAGAGAGGAGGAAAAGAGGGAGTGTAGAAGTTATTACAGATGATTTTGGTTAAGGACCAGAAGGAATTACTATAGGAAGAACTAGTCAGGACATCGGTACTTCTGTTTTATAAAATTCCGCTTGGCCCGACGAAGAACAGCCTTACAACGATTCCTAGAAGTTATCAACTAGCTCATAACCTGATCACCAAACATACGAGCATACCCGGCAAGAAATTCTCATCTTGCTTACTGTTGACGCTTCATACCACTTACCTCTCTGCTCACCATGCCTACCATTCCCGACCACGACCCGTCATCTTGCTTACTGTTGACGCTTCCCACCACTTACCTCTCTGCTCACCATGCCTACCATTCCCGACCACGACCCGTCATCTTGCTCAGAACCGAACGTCCCATCAGCAGGGTGCACGTACTTGTACCTAAACAGCAGGAAATGATGTTTCTTTAGAACATATTCACAGATGATATGCAAAAATGGCTTGAACACAAGATCAATATTGAGTATTTGAGTAAAAGTCTATCTATATCTAGAGTGTACTATTGTCGAGTAACTTGGGGTAGTTCATTCATTGAGATCCACCCGTCCTCACTCTCCACTCAGCACTCTCCACTCAGCACTCTCCACTTAGCACTCTCCACTCAGCACTCTCTACTCAGCACTCTCTACTCACCACTCTCCACTCAGCACTCTCCACTCAGCACTCTCCACTTAGCACTCTCCACTCAGCACTCTCCACTCAGCACTCTCTACTCACCACTCTCCACTCAGCACTCTCTACTCACCACTCTCTACTCACCACTCTCTACTCACCACTCTTTACTCACCACTCTCCACTCACCACTCTACTCACCACTCTCTACTCACCACTCTCCACTCACCACTCTTTACTCAGCACTCTCCACTCACCACTCTCCACTCACCACTCTACTCACCACTCTCTACTCACCACTCTCCACTCACCACTCTTTACTCAGCACTCTCCACTCACCACTCTCCACTCACCACTCTCTACTCAGCACTCTCCACTCAGCACTCTCCACTCAGCACTCTCCACTCGGCACTCTCCACTCAGCACTCTCCACTCAACACTCTCCACTCAGCACTCTCTACTCACCACTCTCCACTCACCACTCTCTACTCAGCACTCTCCACTCAGCACTCTCCACTCAGCACTCTCCACTCGGCACTCTCCACTCAGCACTCTCCACTCAGCACTCTCCACTCACCACTCTCTACTCAGCACTCTCCACTCAGCACTCTCCACTCAGCACTCTCCACTCAGCACTCTCTACTCACCACTCTCCACTCACCACTCTCTACTCAGCACTCTCCACTCAGCACTCTCCACTCGGCACTCTCCACTCAGCACTCTCCACTCAGCACTCTCCACTCAGCACTCTCTACTCACCACTCTCCACTCACCACTCTCCACTCAGCACTCTCTACTCACCATTCTCCACTCACCACTCTCCACTCAGCACTCTCCACTCAGCACGCTCCACTCAGCACTCTCCACTCGGCACTCTCCACTCAGCACTCTCCACTCATCACTCTCCACTCACCACTCTCCACTCACCACTCTCCACTCAGCACTCTCCACTCACCACTCTCCACTCACCACTCAGCACTCTCCACTCAGCACTCTCCACTCACCACTCTCCACTCAGCACTCTCTACTCACCACTCTCCACTCAGCACTCTCCACTCAGCACTCTCCACTCACCACTCTCCACTCACCACTCTCCACTCAGCACTCTCCACTCAGCACTCTCCACTCAGCACTCTCCACTCAGCACTCTCCACTCAGCACTCTCCACTCAGCACTCTCTACTCACCACTCTCCACTCAGCACTCTCTACTCACCACTCTCCACTCGGCACTCTCCACTCACCACTCTCCACTCACCACTCTCCACTCAGCACTCTCCACTCAGCACTCTCCACTCGGCACTCTCCACTCACCACCCTCCACTCAGCACTCTCCACTCACCACTCTCCACTCACCACTCTCCACTCACCACTCTCCACTCACCACTCTCCACTCACCACTCTCCACTCAGCACTCTCTACTCAGCACTCTCCACTCAGCACTCTCCACTCAGCACTCTCCACTCAGCACTCTCTACTCACCACTCTCCACTCGGCACTCTCCACTCACCACTCTCCACTCGGCACTCTCCACTCACCACTCTCCACTCACCACTCTCCACTCGGCACTCTCCACTCACCACTCTCTACTCAGCACTCTCCACTCACCACTCTCCACTCAGCTCTCTCCACTCGGCACTCTCCACTCACCACTCTCCACTCAGCACTCCCCACTCTCCACTCAGCACTCTCCACTCAGCACTCTCCACTCGGCACTCTCCACTCAGCACTCCCACTCTCCACTCGGCACTCTCCACTCAGCACTCCCCACTCAGCACTCTCCACTCAGCACTTTCCACTCAGCACTCAGCACTTTCCACTCAGCACTCCCCACTCATCGCTCCCTCACCCATAACACTCCAGCACTCTCTACCCATGACTCACCACCCACACCTCCCCACTCATCGCTCCCTCACCCATAACACTCGAGCACTCTCTACCCATGACTCACCACCCACACCTCCCACTCATCGCTCCCTCACCCATAACACTCTAGCACTCTCTACCCATGACTCACCACCCACACCTCCCCACTCATTGCTCCCTCACCCATAACACTCCAGCACTCTCTATCCATGACTCACCACCCACACCTCCCCACTCATCGCTCCCTCACCCATAACACTCCAGCACTCTCTACCCATGACTCACCACCCACACGTCCCCACTCATCGCTCCCTCACCCATAACACTCCAGCACTCTCTACCCATGACTCACCACCCACACCTCCCACTCATCGCTCCCTCACCCATAACACTCCAGCACTCTCTACCCATGACTCACCACCCACACCTCCCCACTCATCGCTCCCTCACCCATAACACTCCAGCACTCTCTACCCATGACTCACCACCCACACCTACCACTCATCGCTCCCTCACCCATAACACTCTAACACTCTCTACCCATGACTCACCACCCACACCTCCCACTCATCGCACCCTCACCCACAACACTCTAGCACTCTCTACCCATGACTCAACTCCCACACCTCCCACTCATCGCTCCCTCACCCACAACACTCTAGCACTCTCTACCCATGACTCACCACCCACACCTCCCACTCATCGCTCCCTCACCCACAACACTCTAGCACTCTCTACCCATAACTTCTGCACCTATTAAATCTCAGCTCACGTAAAATTAAGGCCTTGTGATAGGTACTCCAGGATGTTACTCTTGCGACCATTAGCATTTCTCTGGGCGTGGATCTCATCTGTTGCCACGACAAGCGTTGGTCGGTTAAGGAATCTACAGAGAAGGGCCGGAGAGTGTAATGTAACCGGATTAGTTTTAATTAAAGTAATAACAAAAGTGAATTTACTTGATGAAATAATACTATGTAAAGATCTAATTTAATTACCTTTTTGTAAATATTAGTAAGTGAAGAGAGAATGGGAATTAAGCCTGAAATCAGCATTTATTTGTAACAACATATCAAAATATTGTGAATGATGAAGTTATTTTGAAATGTTAACTAACCTAAAGTATTGTAACTATGAACCAGTAGAATGGTTCTTAAGCCCTGTGAAATAGTTTGGAAGTCTTAAATCACTGTAACTTACCCCATAACACTGAAATGTAATAACCACGTAAATTTCCCAGTAAATTGATATTGTTATAATTTCCAATATACTGTATAGTAGATGAATGATTAATGATTATAGATTAAGAAAAAGTAAAAGACAAAATGTCATTTGTTAGAGCTATCAAATGAATTAAAGTAGATCCAGAATAGTGATATAGCACATTGGCTCTCTTGTATCGATTTGAAGAGATCATGTGACGCAGTCCCAATCCACAGGGCTGCAGAACAATAGTCACCGGGCCTCGAAAATTAACCCCCCCCCCCGCAATATATATATATATATATATATATATATATATATATGTATTATATATATATATATATATATATATATATATATATGCTGATAACCACAAGGAAAGAAGAAAACACGAAGTTCCCAAGCGCTTTCGTGTAATTCACATCTTCAGGGGTGAGTACAGACTAGAGAGAGAAATACAAATCAAGGTGTATATATACAGAGAAGGGTGAGACCAGGTCCACAATGGTCAGGTATTAGGTAATGACCGTACTAATCTTTAAATAGCACACAACTGTTGGTGGTCAGGTCAGATTGCTGAAGTTTTATATATATATATATATATATATATATATATATATATATATATATATATATATATATATATATATATATATATATATATATATATATATATACATATATATATATATATATATATATATATATATATATATATATATATATATATGTAATATTCAGAAATTTCAAATGCCCCGCCTTTAGCGATACTGAGAGTTCAAGGTCGTCTGAGGGAAGAGAGCGCTCCCCGCACATAGTGGGAGGTTGTGGAACTAGGCCTATATGATATTAAATGTAATTTGCCCAATTAATAATGATGCGATTCATGAAGTTAAGGGACTATTATCGAATTTGAAATTATTATAGATCGTTTATCAGTCTGAATAATGTTACTGGTGTCCCAAGGAGTTATTAGTTAGGCGGAAAATATGTCACGTAGGCCTAAGCTAGCGCCTTGGAGGGACGCGACGCTGGCTCTCTCTCAGTCACAGGGAAGCATTCAGACAAACAAGACGTCCCTGCGCGTCCGTCACAGAAATAGTCACGTGGCCTAGTCACCTGTGTTGCACTATTGCAGTATAACAAGTAAGTCTCATTCGATCTCAGACAGGGTTAGATAGGGCAGTGATAAAGTTAACAAGAGCTAACAGTGAGTTCATTTCAGGGTTTCCGTCAGAACCCACATGACCGGAGTTTGACTGCGAGAGTGATGACTGCGAGAGATTGACTGCCGTTTGAGACTGCCGCTGATGATTGAGGGTGACGATTGTCGCCATTGGACCGATCAGTGTAGGCCTGTCACTGTTTAGCGGGTATCAAAGGATCTCTTGAGGGAATCTAGCCGTCTGGGTGCCCAGCTGACGACGGGACAATCGTTGGGGTCATCAGCTCTCCTCTCCCTCGGCTCACAACACCACATGTCTCGAGCAGCTTAGTGAAACCCTCTTGCTAACGGGAAGCTAAAGCTTCTCTCAACTGTACAAGGTCTGATTGGCTCACTCCCTTCCGTTTCATGGACGCACTGGGAGTACACTGCGGCTATCTGAGTAAATTAATGGTCACACACTGAGACCATGCATCTAGGACTCTAGGAGATACCTAGAGGAACATTTTATCTCCCTTATTACGGGTGTATGTTGAGTTGGGTGGAGCATGGTTCATGAGTATGGGTGGACCCAGTAACATATCAATAATAGTGAATATATTTGGGTGTAGTTAATACCATTTCTCAGTTACTGATATTATCTTGACGTGTGTAGTTTAATATTTCTTAAATAATTTTGATAGTATTGTTTTTTGAATGTTAGTGTCATTAAGTGGAACCAGAGTGATACTGTGATTTGATTCTTTTAATGCATCTGATTTTTCTTCATAATTCCGATCTCAGGTATAACCTTTGTTCCCCAGAGTAGTGGTTAAGTTAGGTTAGGAAGTGTGCATCTGTTGGGGTGATATAATTTTGTTGAGTGCCCTTAAGGCCTATTCAGTGTAGAGTTATTAATTTCTTATTTTTGAATACCATTTTCTCGGTGCTGGATAATATTTTGTTGAAAGCCCTTAAGGCCTGTTTCATGTGTGCAAGCAACATTTCTTAATACTTCAAATTTATTGTTGCCTGAGTTTCTAATAATTTCTATATCATGTATAACTTTTATTCCCCAGAGTAGTGTTATAAGTTCAAGTTAAGAGGTGCGCATATTGGTGTACCATTATTTGATTGTGTTTGTAGTGTTGGAGGGAATATAAGTGTCTAAATTTTACAGTGTGTCTCATTCATCCCAGTCACAGACGCTATCCTTCCACGGGTCATGGGCAATTCATTTTGTTTAGTAGATTTAAGTGTTCTTGTGCTGGTTCGGGATTTTTCTCAAAGGGGCGCTTCCACTGCCATTACCATCTATTAATCTTTAATAAACCCCAAGTCAAGTGAGAAAATAAAGTCCAGTAAATTCCGACCGGTTACATATATATATATATATATATACATATATATAATCAACGACCTCACCAGCAAGGAATCGAACCCTCGACCTACTGGGTGTGACTAGGGAGCGCTTACCGGCTAGGCCACAAGGACACTAAAAGCAGTTCTAGACTCTGTTATATTTCACACAAAGCCTGTTCATCGAGCTGATGGCGCCGTGAACCTCAATGGGAAACTGCCCGTGCCTCGTATGTGGTGTCAGTAGCATTTTACCGAATCCAGCTGGTATGAAACGCGAGGTACATATATATACTTCATTTTTAGTCCATTTAACACGCGGACTTTGAACATACAATCAACGACCTCACCAGCAAGGAATCGAACCCTCGACCTACTGGGTGTGACTAGGGAGCGCTTACCGGCTAGGCCACAAGGACACTAAAAGCAGTTCTAGACTCTGTTATATTTCACACAAAGCCTGTTCATCGAGCTGATGGCGCCGTGAACCTCAATGGGAAACTGCCCGTGCCTCGTATGTGGTGTCAGTAGCATTTTACCGAATCCAGCTGGTATGAAACGCGAGGTACATATATATACTTCATTTTTAGTCCATTTAACACGCGGACTTTGAACATACAATCAACGACCTCACCAGCAAGGAATCGAACCCTCGACCTACTGGGTGTGACTAGGGAGCGCTTACCGGCTAGGCCACAAGGACACTAAAAGCAGTTCTAGACTCTGTTATATTTCACACAAAGCCTGTTCATCGAGCTGATGGCGCCGTGAACCTCAATGGGAAACTGCCCGTGCCTCGTATGTGGTGTCAGTAGCATTTTACCGAATCCAGCTGGTATGAAACGCGAGGTACATATATATACTTCATTTTTAGTCCATTTAACACGCGGACTTTGAACATACAATCAACGACCTCACCAGCAAGGAATCGAACCCTCGACCTACTGGGTGTGACTAGGGAGCGCTTACCGGCTAGGCCACAAGGACACTAAAAGCAGTTCTAGACTCTGTTATATTTCACACAAAGCCTGTTCATCGAGCTGATGGCGCCGTGAACCTCAATGGGAAACTGCCCGTGCCTCGTATGTGGTGTCAGTAGCATTTTACCGAATCCAGCTGGTATGAAACGCGAGGTACATATATATACTTCATTTTTAGTCCATTTAACACGCGGACTTTGAACATACAATCAACGACCTCACCAGCAAGGAATCGAACCCTCGACCTACTGGGTGTGACTAGGGAGCGCTTACCGGCTAGGCCACAAGGACACTAAAAGCAGTTCTAGACTCTGTTATATTTCACACAAAGCCTGTTCATCGAGCTGATGGCGCCGTGAACCTCAATGGGAAACTGCCCGTGCCTCGTATGTGGTGTCAGTAGCATTTTACCGAATCCAGCTGGTATGAAACGCGAGGTACATATATATACTTCATTTTTAGTCCATTTAACACGCGGACTTTGAACATACAATCAACGACCTCACCAGCAAGGAATCGAACCCTCGACCTACTGGGTGTGACTAGGGAGCGCTTACCGGCTAGGCCACAAGGACACTAAAAGCAGTTCTAGACTCTGTTATATTTCACACAAAGCCTGTTCATCGAGCTGATGGCGCCGTGAACCTCAATGGGAAACTGCCCGTGCCTCGTATGTGGTGTCAGTAGCATTTTACCGAATCCAGCTGGTATGAAACGCGAGGTACATATATATACTTCATTTTTAGTCCATTTAACACGCGGACTTTGAACATACAATCAACGACCTCACCAGCAAGGAATCGAACCCTCGACCTACTGGGTGTGACTAGGGAGCGCTTACCGGCTAGGCCACAAGGACACTAAAAGCAGTTCTAGACTCTGTTATATTTCACACAAAGCCTGTTCATCGAGCTGATGGCGCCGTGAAGTATATATATGTACCTCGCGTTTCATACCAGCTGGATTCGGTAAAATGCTACTGACACCACATACGAGGCACGGGCAGTTTCCCATTGAGGTTCACGGCGCCATCAGCTCGATGAACAGGCTTTGTGTGAAATATAACAGAGTCTAGAACTGCTTTTAATGTCCTTGTGGCCTAGCCGGTAAGCGCTCCCTAGTCACACCCAGTAGGTCGAGGGTTCGATTCCTTGCTGGTGAGGTCGTTGATTGTATGTTCAAAGTCCGCGTGTTAAATGGACTAAAAATGAAGTACATATATATATATATATATTATGTATATATACTCTCTTATAGTTTCTCAAAATTTGCATTATCTTTTCGTCGAATATGAATGCTCCGATTTGATTATTAAATTAAAAAAAAAACACATTTAAGTCACAATAATTCTACATTGCACACAGTAAATACAGTCAATATCAAATTATAATCAAACGTACATTAGTAAAGTGTTTAACCTTTTACCGATTGCCAATTTTCGACTACATATGCCTTTGCCAATAAATTTGCTTATTTCTCATAAAGTAATAAAGATAATGAGATAATTAGAAATTAATAATGTTTGTATTGTAATTACCTATGCACTTATACAAGGTGGAAGACTCTTATTTGGTTATAATACTTCGTGCTATCAATAACTTAAGAAACGCCTACGTAAGAATTCGTGACTTTTCATTACCGTAACTGAGATTGGGCATTGATTAACTTCCATACCAACATTGGGATTCTTATGAAACATTAGTCACTTGTTTTCCAACTTATTGGCAACATTCAGACTAATTCTGGAGGCTATTGATGAAATGCAGAGAAGTTAGAGCTGTGCGAGTGAACAGTATTGATCCAGCAGTATGCTCACTTTTTCACGGTGTGACAGGCTATTGCATGTCCACCTGCATTTTTCCGACCTTTCAATATGTCTATTTTCACAATGCAAAGAGAAATTTATGGTACTCTTTTGCACACAAACACCTCATCAGCTGCAGGACTATTACTGTTTGAGGGAATATAAGCTCCGTGTTAACTGTCTAGATAAATGATTTTATTACAATAAATTCTACAGGCAAATTGCAACCACCCTTTATATATAAGTTTTTTTATTCACAGTTGATGAACCCTAAAGATTTTGTTTCGATCGGAAGTATCAGTGATGCCACTGACGGCTCAAGTCTAATAAGTACCTCTCGCTGTACTTACTTGGAGTATTTGTCAGGGAAAAGCGGCAAGTGGGTATTGAGGGTGAGACCTCGCTGGGGCGTCCAGAAGGCAAGACGCATCGCTCGGTCCTCTGGAGAACTGTATGGTAAGTGTATGTACACATTGCACCTGTGAATAATACTGTTACTATAATAACTGTAATAGTAATGCTTTGGTATAAGGCAGCACAACATGCTTCTTCTTCGGTGTAAAAATATGCAACTGATAAGATTTCCTAATTCAACCCCATCATTTGTTAATGCAAAATTTTGCAACTAGTTATCCTGAGCATCAAAATTCCTTCCGCGTGACCATATTTCGCAATGTGGCATTAACCTCATTAGGTTAATCTAAAAGAAAGGGGAATTTGAAATACAATGCACTATATACTTCAATGTCTCAGGTGCGTCTTCCACAATGACGACCATAGCGTTCATCCTGGAAAAGGTCCTGTGGATGTAGCGTAGGTCCGGGAGAGGCAGGTGAGTTACGGCGAGGAGTCTCGTCGACCACACCAGGAGGTGGCCCTTGAGGGACCACTCGGCGAAGGTGGCGAGGAAGGCTGGGTCGTCGCTCACCACCACCACCGTCACGCACCATGACACCTGCCGCAGCTGTTGACGTCAACATGATAAAAGTTATATGACTGATCTACCCGCCTATGTAGTAGTGATGCCACTGCTTGAAAAAATAGCAAGATCTTGAAAAATGGACCCCAATCTTGAAAGCTTCAAAGAAAAATTTTAAAACTATAATATTCTTGAAATATATTTTTTTTCACATTTTCTCATAAATTTATTGTTTTGATATTTTACGAACAGGCTTTGGTAGTGACAGCTGTTCATTATGGTATGCAGTGCAGTGCCTACACTGTTCCTGTTTCCGTGACCGAATATTGGATGACTTGGGTTAAATCTCCTATTGTATATGTTGGGCAGTTGTAGTTCAATAGTTTTATCAAGTCTGGGGCCGGTAGGTAGTTCCTTCTTGGCGGTAAATATGCTGTGGCTATTGCTATTTCTCCAAGTGTGGTAGTTATTTTTATTCCCACGACTTTGACTTGACTTAAATGCTAGTGACAGGGGGAAGGAGGTTCAGCGGAAGGATAAACATACATAAGAACATAAGAAAATAAGGAGTCTGCAATAGGCCGGTTGGCCTGTGCATGGCAGCTCCTGTCAAAGTTATTACCTCTCTATCATCCATGAATCTATCTAGCCTCCTTTTGAAACTTTCCAGAGTTCCAGCACTTACTACAAAGGTGCTAAGGTAGGATTGAAGTGAATTTTAGAAGGAGAGAAAGGTGCCGTGGCTAAATACCGCTTGCTTTATTTTGGGTTTAAGTTGGAGGCAGCAGCAACTCGCCTGGACGCGGCGAGAAGGTGGCAGGACAGAGTCAGGTGAGCGTCAGGTGCGTGTTGGGTTGGGCAATGGTTTTTCAGTACTTGGTCGGCTTGATTGGGTGTGGTGTTTTCTTGTTTGGAAAAAATGTCTTGGTCTTCTGTCTTGGTATTCTTGTTAGCCTGAAGCTGGTTTTCTTCTTACTCTCCTTGTCCTCTTGCTCTCTTGAAGTGTCCATTCATTCGTGTTTGGGTCCTGTTCTTCGTCTTCATCGTGTCTTAGGTTTTCGTAGGTGTGGAAGAAGTCGGAGACGGTGAGCTTGACTACGTGGGCTTCTGCTCCTGGGGCCTCGTGTTGTTCTTGATTCTTTGTGACGTGTGTCTTTTCTTGATTTTTCTTTTCTTCTAGTTTTTTCTTGTCTTAGGCGTGTACAGCAAGGAGGGCCTCTTTGTAGCTCAGTTTCTTGTCAAGTCGAGCCTTGGCTATCCTGCATTCCTCCTTCCATTTGGGGTAGGTCCGATCGGCGAAGGAATGTGGGCCGCCACAGGCAGCGCATTTTTTCACTGTGTTAGGGCAGACGGTGTAGCGGTATCCGGGGCTGCCGCACAGGGAGCAGGTGTCCTCCTGCGCCTCACACTTGTTGACAGTGTGACCGTAGTGCTGGCATTTGTAGCAGCGTTTCGGTCTGCAGTAGGGCTTGACTGGCACAGTTAC
Source organism: Homarus gammarus (assembly GCA_958450375.1). Taxonomy (NCBI): domain Eukaryota; kingdom Metazoa; phylum Arthropoda; class Malacostraca; order Decapoda; family Nephropidae; genus Homarus; species Homarus gammarus. The sequence continues at coordinate 62,985 of CAUDMG010002611.1, forward strand.
CCACGCCAGTTGAGCCTCCTTGGATAGGGTTGCATGGTGTCCGACGAGGGCAGTGGTGACGGCAGTGGTGTCGGATAGCTTCTTGACAACTTGGAGTTGTCCCTTGAGGAGTTCACTCAGCTCTGCTTGGTCCACGTGGGCAATTTCGGCGTGGGAGATTACTTCCAGCTTCAGGTTGTCCCATTTGTAGGCAATCATTTTATTGGGATGCCGTTGATGTCGGGGATCTCCGCGAGCTGTACGGGCATACCCTTCTCGGCGAAGGTGATCTTGATGTCTCCATGGAGCTTCAGTCTTTCCACCTTGGTAACCCCCATGATCCCATTAGTTTTAAAGAACTTCTTGAGAAAAGGAGGTTTAATTTCTTAGGGCAGGTCGGCTTATCCGCCCCACCTTGTCAAACTCGTAACCGTTTCATGGTGAGAGAGGGTTAGAGAGTGTGCTGCGGCGAGGCTGGGGGTGTTTTTACGATTCTGCCGGATCCGGAGGAGAGATGTGAAGTGAGCGGCACTGTTGATTGGCTGAGGTGAAGGCGGTAACTGGCCAATCACGGCGCAGTCCGAAAGCGAGGCCTGGTCTGAGGAACTCGCCGCTGGTTGGCTGGTAAGCGGACGGCAAGTGACAGATCGGCAGTTGTAGGGGAGAGTATCTACTACATGCCTATTCATATCATATATTTGTAAATTCTGTGAAGTAGTACGCATCAGTACTATAGGTATACTTGTATATATAATAGAAATAATTCCTGCAGTGATTTTACTTAAACTTTAGTTTAGTCTTCCTTCCAACCAGTAAATATTTTCTTTTTCTGTTATACTGAGAATATCAAGTGTGCCTATTCAAATAATATAATATATTTGCAAATTTTGTGAAATAGTATGGAATAAAGTCGATATACTTGTAACTGTTTATTATTTTGTCAGACCTTCAATTGTTTTATCAATCTTGAAAGATTCAGACACTAATCATGAAAGATTTTTTATTATGATTGGCACACTGCACGGTGAGAGTGACCTACCCATCTCAGTAGTAATGTTAGAGTGACCTATCCGCCTCAATAGTAATGTGAGAGTGATCTACCCGCCTCAGTAGTAATGTGAGAGTGACCTACCCGACTCAGTAGTAATCATATACTGGCAATAATACCACATCTATTATGTCAGAGGACACACACAAAGACTAAGCACAAAGAAAATGCGGCAGCAATGAAGAGAAGATTGACACTGTGGCAGGAGACGGAAAGCAAAAACACCGATGATGCTGCAAGAAAGCTTAGACACAAAATGCGTGTGGGAAAAGTGTCTTTGGAGGAAAGATCTCTCACAGAGGAATCCACCATTGGGGTCCTGCCAATAAACAGAGCGGCATTAAAACAACTGAAAGAAAAACATCCCCCTGCAAGTGATGATGAAGGTATCAGGTTTCAGGGTGCCTATATCCCACCAAATGCTGTCCTGTTCGAGAAAATAACAGGAGGGATGGTGTGGAAAAAGGCACTGAAGACTCAGGGCGGTGCCGGCCCTTCAGGTCTGGATGCAAACGGATGGAGAGTCATCCTCAGCACTAACAAGTTTGGCCCCGCAGCAAGTGATCTCTGCACGGCCATTGCCGTCCTTGCAAGAAAGCTGGCAGCCTCATGCTGCCATCACCTTCATGCTCTGACAGCCTGCCGCCTCATTCCCCTGGATAAGAACCCAGGATGTGGGCCAATAGGAGTGGGGGAAGTGCTGAGGCGAATCATCGGAGAATGCATAATGGAGGTGGTAAAGGATGTTGACAGGGCAGCAGCAGGGAACCTGCAAGTTTGTGCTGGCCAACAAGCTGGAGGGGAAGCTTCCATTCACGCCATGAGAACGATATTTGAGCAACGCGATTGTGAGGCCGTTCTCCTGGTCGACGCTTCAAACGCATTCAACATACTTAACCGCAAGGCCGCACTGCACAACATCAAGATAAAGTGTTCAAGCTTTGCAATATGCGTTGAAAACTCCTATAGGAATCCATCAAACCTGTATATAGTAAACAACAAGGCTTTAACAGGTGATACCATCATACAGTCAACCGAGTGAACAACACAGGGGGACCCTGTTGCAATGGCAATGTATGCAATTGGCCTATCAGTGCTACAACAAGAAATAAAATTTTAAACAACTGGGGTCAAAGAAGTGGTGTATGCTGACGACCTTACAGGAGCAGGAAAAGTGGAGGGCGTCAAAAAGTGGTGGGACTTGGTAGCATCGCGAGGGCCACAAATAGGTTACCACCAAAACGCCAGCAAGTCCTTCCTCATCGTGAAGCCAGAACATTATGAACGGGCAAAGGAGGTTTTTGGCGGAAGTGAGGTCAAAATAACTAAGGACGGCCAAAGACATCTAGGGGCAGTAAATGGCACTACGAACTTCAAGACCGAGTACGTAGCGGGAAAGGTGAATGAGTGGGTTAGTGAAATCCAAGCTCTGTCTGAGATTGCTAACACAAAGCCACATGCGGCTTTTGTTGCATTCACCCATGGAGTCAAGCATCGTTGGAACTACCTGATGCGTACTATCCCTGATATCGAACCCCTCCTCCACCCTCTGGAAGAAGCTATCATTGTCAAGTTTATTCCCAAATTAGTGAAACACACTTACTTAACCCCAGAAGAAAGAGCAATTCGTGCACTTCCATCAAGACTGGGAGGGATGGGACTAACCAATCCAGAGGAGATTGCTGCCACCGAACATCAAAGTTCACTTAAGCTCACGGCAGACCTCACGGACCACATAATAGCCCAGAATGCAACAGGGGAAGTCGATACCAGTGAAGTAAACAAGATTCGTAGGTCCTTTACGACAGATCGACAGCACTTCCAAAATGATAAGTTGCAGCAACTGTTGCTGCAGGTTCCAGAAAATTTTAAAAAAAAGTAGCTATAGGGCAGGAGGTGGGCGCCTCGAACTGGTTAACTACGTTACCGATAAGGGCAAATGGTTTCAGTCTTAACAAACAAAAATTTACAGATGCAATTGCTCTAAGGTACGGTCGGCCAGTAGAAGGTTTGCCCTCCCAATGCGTATGTGGCTCTTCCTATGACGGCGATCACGCCATGGTGTGCAAGAAAGGAGGCTTCATATGTATGAGGCATGACGAAGTAAGGGACCTTACAGCAAATATGTTGAAGGAAATCTGCCGGGATGTCATGGTAGAACCGACCCTCCTTCCATTGGATGGTGAGATCTTCCAACATAGGATTTCAAACACATCTAACGAAGCCCGTGTTGACGTCAGTGCTCGAGGATTCTGGACGAGAGAACAGCGAGCTTTCTTCGACATCAGGATTTTCGATCCCATGGCTGCATGTCACCGTAACCTAGCTCTCGATGCTGCACATAGGAGGAACGAGAACGACAAGATAAGGGCATATAGGGAGAGAATCCAAAACGTTGATCAAGGCAGCTTCACTCCTCTAGTATTCACAACCTCTGGTGGGATGGGACCAAGTGCAAGATGTTTCTACGCCAGACTCGCGGAGGTGATCTCCGAACAGAAGCAGCAGCCCAGACGTTATGTTACAGCCTGGATGAGATGTCGACTGTCTTTCTCTCTCCTTCGGTCGGCTTTGCTCTGCCTCAGGGGAACGAGAGCTCCTGCCCCAATTCCGACAACTGCTGCAGATATTGACTATGAGGCTACTGTCACTGAATGCCTCATAGATCTGAGGCACAACTAATTTAACACAGATAGGATAGCTACTTTTGCATTAGGATATTTAATATTAAGGTAATTAAATGGTGGCAAAGATGTGGCTATTGGGGGAGGCTGGAGGCCACGTTTAATAAAAAAAAAAAAAAAAAAAAAATGTGAGTGACGTACCCGACTAAGTAGTATTGAATTGAATTGAATTGAAACAGTTTATTTAGCCAGAAAAAACACAGATACAGAGTGGATAATAATAACAATATTAACATAACTGAGCCAGTTGAGAACCTGATCTCTCTTTGAGGCACCTCATATATACTATACTATCTCAAGGATGTATTATGTAACATTTTGTATCATCTGGAATAGGACAATAGCATGGTAGTAATAAGTACATATTATAGTGTTACCACGGTTATCACATCAATATTTATTTTATTTATTATTTATTATTTATTAGTTTTTATTATTTTATTTTTTATTTATTTCTTATTATTTTGTTTATTTTTTATTTATACATACATATACACACACACACACACACACACATATATATATATATATATATATATATATATATATATATATATATATATATATATATATATATATATATATATATATATATATATATATATATATTTTATGAAAATCCACAATGATAGTTTCATTCACTTTTTATCGAATCACTTTGAGTCTACCAAAATGTCAGGTTTTTCTGCTATGTTCTTAAGATGTCTGCGTATTTGTGACTCTGAATTTATTGACGATGAATTGAAACACATTCGTTCTATTGCACAGAAACTCGGGTACCCTTCTGTGTTTGTTGATCGTTGTTTTAAAAGGGCTAAAAAATCCTTTCATTCCTCTCAAACTAGACAAGTTCCTACACTTAAGAATATTTTGACTCTGCCCTATCGTAGTGAATTTGTCCCGTTAGTTCGGTCCCTCAAGCTTCTAAATATTTATGTTGTTTTCAAGTATGACTCAACCATTACCAATATGTTAATAAGGAATAGCCCAAGTTTGAATGTAAATGGAAGTGTTTATTGTATTCCATGTAGCAAATGTAATTGTAATTATGTAGGTCAGACAGGAAAAACTCTGCAGCTCAGAATCAAACAACATAAGTATAATATCAAAACTGCATCTGTTAGGAATAATAATCACCCCATTGCTTGGGAAAAAAGCTTAGAAGTATTCAAATCATCTTGTGTCACAGAAAGACTTCTGGTTGAAGCTAGTTTGATTAAGGAATTAAAATCTATAAACCTTAGTGATGGTCAGTTCAAAACTGATAATATGTTACATAAATTTATTTGTCAGTGGCCCAAGGTTAAAAATGCTTTGAAAACCTTTGATCTAGATGTATGATAGTTATTTTGTGGGTCCCTTATTTGTGACCTGACCTGACTAGTCACGTCACCCCCTTCTCTTAAGCTCCTCTACGTGTGTGATGGTGTTGGTGTGTGGATTAGTGAATGTCATCATTATGACCTGACCTCATGTTTTTAAGGTCACCCTGTATATTTAAGCCTCTCTCTGTCCATGTAATCCAGTTGCCTCTGAAGATGTCTTGAATAAAGACGAAAGCTAAGGTACTCCGTTGTTTCCATTTTCCCGTGTGATTTTATCAAGATATATATATATATATATATATATATATATATATATATATATATATATATATATATATATATATATATACGCAAGTAAATCACTGTAGGTGCGCGCGATCTAGGTATATGCTGCTAACCACAAGGAAAGAAGAAAACACGAAGTTCCCAAGCGCTTTCGTGTAATTCACATCTTCAGGGGTGAGTACAGACTAGGTCTGTACTCACCCCTGAAGATGTGAATAACACGAAAGCGCTTGGGAACTTCGTGTTTTCTTCTTTCCTTGTAGTTATCAGCATATATATATACACATACATACACATACACATATACAGGTACACATATATTAGAGTGGAATTTAAAAACCTAAGTATAATGGGGGAGCAGTACAACCTGGGTTGTACAGTAATAAGGTTGAACAAGAGGACAGAGCTGTCAGGATTATGTCTAGTTGGCAATTTGTTTATTGCACTGGTAATTACTTATTTATTTACATGATAATTTGTGATAAAACGGTTTTGATGGTACAATAAAAGCTGGTACTGTAAATATAGTAAGTTTTACAAGAAGTATTAATACTTGGACAATAGATATTTTTTTAGAGATGATTTAAAGGAAGGGAGCGTAGTCTTTGCTCGGATGTGAGGGGGTAATTTGTTCCACACCTTCACACCATGATATTTTATGGAGGTCTGTGACTGAGAGGAGCGCATGGAGGGTGGTCTTAGTAGCTCAGGGTGCCTTAAGTTGTATCTCTGGTTATTCCGGAACTGGAAGTAATTATTGTCAAGCAAGTGATTGATAGATATGTAAACAAAGAGGACACAGCAGTAGGTGTTAATATCCTCGAATTTTAAGAATTTCAATATAGCAAATTTTTCGTTTGTGTGATCTGTTTTTTTCAAGTAGGTTATTGTCCGTACAACTTTCTTTTGTGCAGTAACCAGAGATTGTGTTTTTGAAGAGCCAGAGGCCCCCCATAGTATTCGACAGTGTATCAAGTGTTGGTAAACAAGATCATGATAGATTTCTTTCATTGCTGTGAGAGTGAGTGACTGTCGAGTGTGATACATGATACTGCACTGTTTATTGATTTTACTGTGAATGGCTTGTATGTGGTTTCTCCAGTTAAGTTTCTCATCAACAATAACTCCGATGAATTTAGTATTTTGTTCGCGTTTTAGGACAATATTACCAAAGTACAGGGGGGTTCAAGTCTGGAGGCAAGTTTTTTCTTCTGTGAAAGATCGTGTAGTGGGTTTTCTCAAGGTTTAAGGTGAGTTTATTACGGATTACCCAGGTCCCGAATTTAGTTAATTCAGTGTTCATAGTTTTCATCATGGAATGGAGGTCTGAGTTGCTGGCATAGAGATTACTATCGTCTGCAAATAAGTTGTATTTTATGAGTGAGCTGGCGTGGACTATGTCGTTTATGTACAACAAAAAGAGTACTGGACCGAGAATTGAACCTTGGGGGACTCCATACAAGATTGGCGAGGCGTCAGATTGGTGGTTATTATAACAGACATACTGCATCCTGCTGGACAGATATGAGGTAACCCAATTGTGGGACAGGCCCCTAACGCCGTAATGTTCAAGCTTTGAAAGGAGGATGGTATGATCGACAGTACCGAAGGCTTTAGAGAGGTCCAAGAATATACCGACTGTGAACTGACTGTCATCAAAGGAATTTAAGAAGTCATTAGTAAAGGATAGCAGAGCACTCTCAGTCGACCTTCTAGCTCTAAATCCAATCTGGGAGTCTGTAAAGATGTTATTGGCATTGCAGAAGGAATTTAGTCTATTACATGCTAGCTTTTCCAGTATCTTAATCAAGGCTGGGAGGACTGATATGGGGCGGTAATTCTTGAAAAGACCTTTATCCCCAGATTTTTATATGCCGGGTGGACTTTAGCAATTTTCAGTTTATCAGGAAAGACACCACTAGTGAAGGAGGAGTTACAAATGTGGAGGAGAACAGGTAGTAGTAAGTGGGCCACTTTTTTAATGATGCTCATTGTATATTGTCTTCGCCTGCTGCTGCATCTTTGGACATTTTTATGATGGCCGGTAATTCATCTGCTGTGACAGGGGATAAGAACAGCACATTTTGCTGTCTGTTTTGCAGGTAGGCTCTAAATTCCTCATGGTGATCAGGGATGCTCTCTGCAAGATTTTTGCCAACATTAATAAAATATTCATTGAAGTGGTTGGCAATGAGGAAGGGTTCCGTTATAACTGAATCATTTATCATAAAAGCTGAGTGGGGGGCCGAAGGCTGAGTGTTCCTGTTTTGATTAGAATTTATGACATTCCAGGTTTTCTTACTGTCGCCTGATGCTGACTGGAGCTTATTTGTATAATAGTTACGTCTGGCATTTCTAACTGCTTGTGTTACTCTATTTATGATACTTCGGTAAGCATCACCGAAAGTTATGGGTCTTTTTGCAAATTTCCTTTGGAGTTTGTGTTTTTCCTTAATCATTATCTTAATTTCGCTTGTGATATAGGGTTTGGAAATGGATACAGTTTTCACTGACTAAGTCTTGAGAGGGAAGCATTTATCAAAGCAAGCATTGAAGATGCAAGAGAAATTATTGCTGTTCACATTAGGGTTGTTGGAGGCATAGACAAGATCCCAGTTAGCATTCATTAGGTTGTTTTCAAAAAGGAGTATGTTGTCGGCGCAGTAGTCTCTGTATTGAATTGAGACTCTACTAGACGTTTCAGGTCTTGTGGCTGTTTTATACATGGCAAAAATGGGAAGTGATCTGAGATATTGTTATAAATACTTCCACTTCCCTGGTTGTTAGGAGTGTTGCTAGTCCAGATATGATCTATCACGGTGGCAGAGGTGGCAGATATTTTTTTTTTTCTTTTTTTTATTTTTTTTTACGGGGATTAGCCCACCCGGGCACTGGTCACTGACCCACATCAGGGCCTGGGGGGGGGCGAAAATATAATAATAATAATAATAATAATAAAAATAATATATATATATATATATATATAATCAACGACCTCACCAGCAAGGAATCGAACCCTCGACCTACTGGGTGTGAATAGGGAACGCTTACCGGCTAGGCCACAAGGACACTAAAAGCAGTTCTAGACTCTGTTATATTTCACACAAAGCCTGTTCATCGAGCTGATGGCGCCGTGGACTAAAAATGAAGTATATATATGTACCTCGCGTTTCATACCAGCTGGATTCGGTAAAATGCTACTAACACCACATAAGAGGCACATTAGTGTGGGGTCATCTGTAGATTATCCCTACTAGGAGAATTCGTGTATCGTTACGTAATTCAGTGAAAACACTCTCCATGAACCTACCCGCCTCAGTTGTAATGTGAGAGTGACCTACCCGCCTCAGTAGTAATGTGAGAGTGACCTACCCGCCTCGGTAGTAATGTGAGAGTGACTTACCCGCCTCAGTAGTAATGTGAGAGTGACCTACCCGCCTCAGTAGTAATGTGAGAGTGACCTACCCGCCTCAGTAGTAGTGTGAGAGTGACCTACCCACCTCAGTAGTAATGTGAGAGTGACCTACCCGCCTCAGTAGTAATGTGAGAGTGACCAATTCGCCTCAGTAGTAATGTGAGAGTGACCTACCCGACTCAGTAGTAATGTGAGAGTGACCTACCCGCCTCAGTAGTAAGGTGACAGTGACCTACCCGCCTCAGTAGTAAGGTGACAGTGACCTACACACCTCAGTAGTAATGCTAGAGAGACCTACCCGCCTCAGTAGTAAGGTGACAGTGACCTACACACCTCAGTAGTAATGCTAGAGTGACCTACCCGCCTCAGTAGTAAGGTGACAGTGACCTACCCACCTCAGTAGTAATGTGAGAGTGACCTACCCGCCGAGCCTCGTCGACCACCCGGGAGAGCTGCGCCTGCGTCACGTTAGTGTCCTGGCCGTCCACTGCCACCTCGAACAGCCCCACACCACAAGGGTTCCGGAACTGATCCAAGAAGTCCTGCAATAATATCGTATCTCTTACGCTGAAGTACATTAAATCGTTTAATTTTTAAAAAGTGGAAATAATGATAGCCAAGCTCACTTACCGTAAAGACAGTGATAGCGAAGGTCTTGCCATCTGTGAAGAAGAACATTGAACACTGAGGAGTGGATGCTGTCGTCAACAAGGTCGCCAGCCATTTATGGGGTACTACTGCTCTGGTTTCTGATCTGCCTGAGGTGAAAATTATTCTTACTACTATTATTATTATTATTATTATTATTATTACATATATATATATATATATAGATATATATATATATTTATATATATTTTTATATATATATATATATATAGATAGAGAGATAGATGAGAGAGAGAGAGAGAGAGAGAGAGAGAGAGAGAGAGAGAGAGAGAGAGAGAGAGAGAGCATGTGGTAATGATTCGCTCTATTTATGGTAATTATTTTCGTTTTAACAGGTTCTAAAACTAAAGCTTCATTAGGTGTAGGAAGATTTAATCGTTAGTATTCCAGGCTGCATGAATATGATCTACCAGTCTTATCATTTTACAATTTTCTAACGAAATTCATCGTTTATCAAATACTTACACCAAGATACCTAGTAAAATGTTGACAATAATATCGAATGTGTAATACCTGATAATTTATCAGGAAGAGTCATTAAATTTGTTACTCAAATGAAAGAAGGAATTCATAAACATCACTTCAACTCTTCCAAGGGGATTCTTGTAATCAGCACCAGACCTTTTCTTTACGTGAACGAACGAGGTAAGAGTTTCTGTGGTAACTATTTTTATAATATTTTTGGCTTGTAACTTACTAACCCAGAACTTAACCACACCCAAGCAAGACATACTTTCTCATAATACATTAACCCAGCTAGTCTCAGATTCCCCAAATTGTGTTGCGTTAAAATAACAAACTTTGTGCTGAGGTAAGTTTTGTTAACTCCCTTAATGAAATCAAAATGTGCGTGTGTTATTTCCTTGATATTAAGTGATATCGTTTGAAGTGACAAGAAAATCATATATATATATATATATATATATATATATATATATATATATATATATATATATATATATATATATATATATATATATATATATATATATATAATGAATGATAAGTGACCATAAATGTTAGTTGCCTCGGCAAAATCTGTGAATACCCAATCGTAGATGAATTCCTCTTTGAGTGAGAGAAATTTCATCCCGGTCCTCCTTGCCTGGCCTTCCTCCAGTATACACACAGTTTGAAACAAATATTGTGGTTAGTCTTATTATTACCATACGGGAGTGGCAGCTGGGCGACCGTAGGAGCAAGGAGCAGTACCATCAAGAAAGGTGTCGTCATCTCTACGGTCTACCACTGTGAAACATCAAACAAAAAGTAAGGTTTTATTAAGGATATAATAGCGTTAATATAAAAGCATGTTAAGGAGTTGAAAATTCATGGTAATATCTTACAACACCGACTTTAGGTAATTTTTCTACAGTAAAAAAATCATCTTGAATGTTAATAAAACGGTGGAGGAATTGAAACTTTTGTGAGATTGAGCCTTACACTGTCTTAGAGAATGTAGTGCACATTACTCAGGGTGAGTAAACCAAACCGTTCACTAAGGGAGAGAATTAGGTAGGTAAATATTGCAGGGCAACAGATAATACAAGTATTTCTATCAGGTTCGGTGAAATGGATTCGGGAGTACCAAGCTCACCAAGCCAACTCCAGAAATGAACATGGCAGGACTGTATTCCTTAACAACACGGGATCCTTAACAACACGGGATCCTTAACAACACGGGATCCTTAACAACACGGGATCCTTAACAACACGGGATCCTTAACAACACGGGATCCTTAACATATGCTTGGCTGAAGAATTAAACCAATTATTACCATGACGGTATGAATCCAATCATGTGGATGACGGAATCTAAGGGAATCTTCGATTACTCACCGGTTTGTCACTTTACATAGCAAAGGAGCTGTATGTTTGTTTTTAGACAGTCTCGTGTCCTGTACTGATCAATTGGTTCTGCTGGATTAACTATTAAAAATATTCATCTATTTTATAATATATTTTAATTAATCTTTTATTGTGATACCGGTAATATTATACCGGTATAGTATATATTCACTGTACTTTCAGGAACAATACATGTAAGTTTATAGGTATTAGGAATTACGAATAACATCCTCTTAAGCAGAAACTACCTAAGAAATATTATTGTTTTCGATTATGGTGTTATACTTGACAGGACGCTATTGAGGCACGGAAAGTAGTTTTAAGTAATTTAAATCACTTCTTAATTTGTTATTAAAGACTCAAATATTTCAGTTTGTATTATAATTTTTGTGGTTGTCATGTACTGCTGTATATCTGTAACCCATTGTGAGATCATAAAACAACTTTCTCTTTTCCTCCGGATCATTTTCCAAATTCTGTCTTATTTTATTACCTACTTCTCAATTAGCCAATACTTTAACTTTTGCTCCAGTCTCATTGTATCTTTGTCGATCTTCCTGACGTCTGGTTTTCGTCCATTTTCTGAGATTTTTCACTTTTCTTCCAACAGTTTCTTTGAGTTCCTCAGTCCACGGGGCATTGTTTTTATTTTGGGGTTACTTTAACATAAACTCCATCTTCACTGTTTCTTTTTCTGTGTCTGCCTTTATCTGGATAATTTTAGCGAACTTATCCTGAAGGTTTCTTATAGCTTTTTGCTTCTTTAGATTCTCTTTTATATATATATATATAAATATATATATATATATATATATATATATATATATATAATATATATATATATATATATATATATATATATATATATATATATATATATATATATATATATATATATATATATATATGCTGATAACCACAAGGAAAGAAGAAAACACGAAGTTCCCAAGCGCTTTCGTGTAATTCACATCTTCAGGGGTGAGTACAGACATATACCTAGATCACGCGCACGTACAGTGATTTACTTGCATATATATATATATATGTATATATATATATATATATATATATATATATATATATATATATATATATATATATATATATATATATATATATCTATAGATAGATATATATAAATATATATTTCATGTAAATCCACAATGAAAACATGGATTAGATATATCTTGATAAAATCACACGGGAAAATGGAAACAACGGAGCACCTTAGCTTTCGTCTTTATTCAAGACATCTTCAGAAGCAACAGTTGCCTCTGAAGATGTCTGAATAAAGACGAAAGCTAAGGTACTCCGTTGTTTCCATTTTCCCGTGTGATTTTATCAAGATATATATATGTAATACTCAGAAATTTCAGAGTAATTTCGAATGCCCCGCCATTGGCAACACTGAGCGTTCAAGGTCGCGGGAGGGAAAAGAGCGCTGCCTGCTCGTAGCGAGAGATTGCGGAACTAGGCCTATATGATATTAAATGTAATTTACCGAATTAATAATGATGAGATTCATGAAGTAAGGGACTATTATTGATTTTGAATTATTATAGATCGTTTATCCGTCTGAATAATGTTACGGGTGTCCCAAGGAGTTATTAGTTAGGCGGAAAATATGTCACGTAGGCCTAAGCTAGCGCCTTGGGGAGACGCGACGCTGGCTGGTCCTCAGTCACGTGGAGGCATTCGGTCCAGCAAGACGTCCCTGCGCGGCCGTCACAGAAATAGACACGGGGCCTAGTCACCTGTGTTGCACTATTGCAGTATAACAAGTAAGTCTCATTCGATCTCAGACAGGGTTTAGATAGGGCAGTGATAAAGTTAACAAGAGCTAACAGTGAGTTCATTTCAAGTTTTCCGTCAGAACCCACTTGACTGGAGTTGACAGGAGTTTGACTGCGAGAGATTGACTGCCGTTTGAGACTGCCGTTGATGATTGAGGGTGGCGATTGTCGCCATTGGACCGATCAGAGTAGGCCTGTCACTGTTTAGCGGGGTACCAAAGGATCTCTTGAGGGAATCTAGCCGTCTGGGTGCCCAGCTGACGTCGGCTCACAACACCACATGTCCCGAGCCGCTTAGTGAAACCCTCTTGCTAACGGGAAGCTAAAGTTTCTCTCAACTGCACAAGGTCTGATTGGCTCACTCCCTTCCTGCCCATGGACGCACTGGGGGTACACTGAGGCTATCTGAGTAAATTAATGGTCACACACTGAGACCATGAGTCTAGGACTCTAGGAGATACCTAGAGGAACATTTTATCTCCCTTATTACGGGTGTAGTTAATACCATTTCTCAGTTACTGATATTATCTTGACGTGTGTAGTTTAATATTTCTTAAATAATTTTGATAGTAGTGTTTTTTGAATGTTTGTATCATTAAGTGAAACCAGAGTGATACTGTGATTTGATTCTTTTAGTGCATCTAAATTTTCTCCATAATTCTGATATCAGGTATAACTTTTGTTCCCCAGAGTAGTGTTTAAGTTAGGTTAGGAAGAGTGCATCTGTTGGGGTGATATAATTTTGTTGAGTGCCCTTAAGGCCTATTCATTGTAGAGTAGTTAATTTCTTATTTTTTAATACCATTTCCTAAGTGACTGATATTATTTTGTGAACGCCCTTAAGGCCTGTTTCATGTGTGCAAGCAACATTTCTTAATACTTCAAATTTATTGTTGCCTGAGTTTCTAATAATTTCTATATCATGTATAACTTTTATTCCCCAGAGTAGTGTTTAAGTTTAAGTTAAGAGGTGCGCATATTGATGTACCATTATTTGATTGTGTTTGTAGTGTTGGAGGGAATATAAGTGTCTAAATTTTACAGTGTGTCTCATTCATCCCAGTCACAGACGCTATCCTTCCACGGGTCACGGACAATTCATTTTGTTTAGTAGATTTAAGTGTTCTTGTGCTGGTTCGGGATTTTTCTCAAAGGGGCGCTTCCACTGCCATTACCATCTATTAAATTTTAATAGACCCCAAGTCAAGTGAGAAATTAAAGTCCAGTAACTTCCGACCGGTTACATATATATATATATATATATATATATATATTTCATTAGGCCAATAAAGCACGCGGACTTCTACATACAATCAACACCTCAACCCGCCAGGACTCGAACCCACGGCCCACAAGCCCATGACTGTGACCGGGGAACGCTACCTCTGGACCACCAGAATACTAAAAGCAGTCCTAGACTCTGTGATATTTCACACAAAGCCTGTTCAGCGAGCTGATGGCGCCGTGAACCGCTAATAGGGACTACCCGTATCACGTAGGTGGTCAGAGTAACGTTTTACCAAATCTGGCTTCGAAACATGAGGATCCATATATATATCTCATTCGCCCAATAAGGCAAGCGGACTTCTACATACAATCAACACCTCAACCCGCCAGGATTCGATCCCACGGCCCACGAGCCCTTGACTGCGACCGGGGAACGCTACCGCTGGACCACCAGCATACAAAAGCAGTCCTAGACTTTGATATATTTCACACAAAGCCTGTTCAACGAGCTTATGGCGTTTCGAAGCCGGATTTGGTAAAACGTTACTCTGACCACCTACGTGATACGGGTAGTCCCTATTAGCGGTTCACGGCGCCATCAGCTCGGTGAACAGGCTTTGTGTGAAATATCACAGAGTCTAGGACTGCTTTTAGTATTCTGGTGGTCCAGAGGTAGCGTTCCCAGGTCACAGTCATGGGCTTGTGGGCAGTGGGTTCGAGTCCTGGCGGGTTGAGGTGTTGATTGTATGTATAAGTCCGCTTGCCTTATTGGGCGAATGAGATATATATGGATCCTCGTGTTTCGAAGCCAGATTTGGTAAAACGTGAGGAAATTTTCTATAAAATTGCATGTGTATCGAGCAGTGGTTGTCCCTATACTGCTGTATGGCAGAGAGACATAGGTCGCATACAAGAGGCACCTCAAAACACTCGAAAACTTTCACCAACATAGTCTACGTCCCATCTTTCAAGTTCGCTGGGAAAACAAGAGAACAAATTTCAGCCTTCTCACTGACTCCAACTGTAGGAGCATCGAGACTACTATTACCCCTGAACAACTACATTAGGCAGGCCATGTTACCGGCATGGACGACAGTACACTGCTAAAGCAGCTACTGTACTTTAAAGCCGTTTAACGAATGGTAAATGTAACGCTGGCGGACAACGGAAAAGGTATAAGGATAGTCTTAAGACCAACCTGAAAAAGTGCCAAATCGACCCCCTCACCTGGGAGACTATTACTCCACATCATAACGCTTGGAAGAGCACCACACGAGAAGGTATCAATACTTTGACTTAGCCTTCCTACACACCGAGTCAGACAAACGTCAACCCGGAAAGATGTTGCCACCGCTCTTCCCGCAGTAGTTGTAGCCCTCCACATATGAAACATCTGTGGGCAATCCTGCCGATCCCATATCGACCTCTCGAGTCACTTCAGAGCTCACCAACAAAGGTGACGTCCTTAATAACTCTTATCATAATATTATAGCTGGAATATCGTCATACTCGATTCCGAGTGACAGCAACATAGTAGTAGTAGTATGTATATATATTATGTTTGCCCCTCGTGTAACGAGGATGGCCGGCCCAATGGCCACCTAGGCGTGAATTTGTTTAAGATGTAGAAGCTGTCGCCAACACAACAACCACAACCTAAGTTAACGAGTTGCATAACCCAGTGTCAAAGAATAGTCCATAAAGATAGGAAAACTCCCAAACTGCACTGGCTAACCATTACCCCTGAACACGATTTGCAAATCGATTAACATGCAGTTTCCCAATTACTGCTGAGTAGACAGAGGCAAGGGGCATAAAGAAACGTGCCCATAGTTTCACCCTGTTCCGGGATCGAACCGGGTCAGCTCGCTTGTGAGGCGAGCACGGTGCCCATTATACCACATAGAACAAAGTAAAACTGGAAGTTCCCTAGCACTTTTGTGTAATTCACATCTTCACGGGTGAGTATGTAAGTAGGTATGTATAATTTAACATACCTGTTTGTAAAGGAGTTAGATTGCTTGTACACTAAAGACATTTTTTCTTAAAAAAAAAAAGAAAATATTTTCGTAGTTGTATAGATTTTCAGTGATTCATTCAGTTGTAAAAAAATAATCTTCACTTTGTTTTGATTCAACATTTCCTAACTGAAGGATATGATGACAAGAAATGTGGTAATAATTCATTAAAAAGAAGGCAATTTTTGTCATACTTTCAGTTTAACGTTTAATGATTAGGATAAAAAAATCAAATAAATTTATTACATTAGAAAATTTGACATATATGACACAATATTCTCGGAATCCTTTCTTAACTATTTACATAATTGTTTCCATTTTTCAAAATCCTACAGCTGTTGTTTGTGACTGGAACACAATGACATTTAGTGAGGTCCAACACGAGTGCCATCCTTGACTTTCTATAACAATATTGTTCTTAATTCCCGCCTGCTTAGGCTAAAGATCTTTCTTAAACAATTATTTGCTATGACACCGAGGGTATTGTGGAGTCTGGCTGTAAAATGTGGAGGGAAATTCTTATTGTTCGCAATTATATGTTTGTGGTGATCACTGACTCTGAATTTTTGCAATGAGCTTTATGATGTCGGCATAGAGAGTGAGGTACTGGTGAATCTCACTGCCTGTATGGCCCACAAAATATGTTGGTGCTATTTTCAGTTTATAACAGCAATGTAGCATGGGATGGCTATCCATCTTAGACCTAGGAAATTGTGGAGCTGTGGTATGCGCGGTTACTGAATCATTAAGTCGATCACCAGTTTGTGTAGAGGCGAGCGTCACGACGCCGGGTTTGTGTCCACGAGTTTTGGTGTTGACATTGCCTTCTTGCTGCCAGCGGTGGACCCACCTGTACACGGTGGGCACGCTGCTGCCTGTCTCTCGGGCTATGGCGCGGAGTGACATACCGCCCACCCACATCCACACAAACCTCACGCGATCTTCTACAGCTGTTGTCTTCACTGGTCGTCGCCACTTCATGCTTCTGTGTGAAAACCCAACTGATAGTAGTCACTTAGTTATAAAGTGTTTCTGTAACTGGTCAAGTATTCTTGTAGACAACATATGAATAATGATTTGGTGCCTCTTAACCACAAGAAACATACTTTTGTAATCAAATCCGATCACTCTATACTTACAGTTTGTGGTTTTAGAGAGTATATGTGAGGAACAGCAACACTACAGGTCAGAACTTGGTATTGATAAAGATAGAAAGAAAAACTGCTATTCTGGGTTTGTGCCTGGGCCCAGACCAATACTCAATGACTCGTACTGGCAATACCTTTGTTTAGCTGTCAAGGCCACACAATCTATCAAAGTCTCTCTACACTAGGAAATAGGCTTTCTAGGAATACCATATTGTCGTTCCAGGAAATTCTAATAAAGAAGATGCATCGTCAGCCTATAGAAATAAATACTGCAATATTCAGTGTTGGCAGAACAGAGGTAGAATTCTTGCCACCCGAGTTCCATCCCCGGGTCCAACGTGACCAACCCAATTATCCATGTATCGCCTTCTTCTTGGACTAACAGTGGAAGCAAGAACAGCAAACTCTGCACGTACAACAGGGGGGACTAAATAAGCCACAGGAATCCTCTCCGCCTCCTTCAAAGAGTTAAATAGAAAAATTATTATTTTGTTTGAAATGAGCAAGAAAATAAAAGAAAAAATTGTCGCACACCATCGCCTCATAGAACCTTGCACACAAAGTAAATAGAAAGAACAAACACACACACACACACACACACACACACACACATATATATATATATATATATTATATATATATATATATATATATATATATATATATATATATATATATATTTCATGTATATCCACAATGAAAACGTTGTTTCCATTTTCCCGTGTGATTTTATCAATATATATATATATATATATATATATATATATATATATATATATATATATATATATATATATATATATATATGCTGATAACCACAAGGAAAGAAGAATTAAACAACACAAATACAGTGTTAGGACAGGCCAGGAATCCAATGCTCTGTTTGTTCATTTGAGGGATAACAAGCATTGCATTGACTGGGATAATGCCTCCTCAATATTACCTTGTAATTCAATTGATAGTAGGAACATCAAAGTATCTAGTCTTATTAAACATACGGAAGCATTCAACATGAATTTGAGTAACGGCATGTACAAGCTGGATAATTTTGTAATTAATAAGATTTTTAACCAGGTGAGAAGGGCGGGTCACCTTACCATCTGACCTGACCACCAACCGTTGTGTGCTATTTAAAGATTAGTAGGGTCATTACCCAATACCTGACCATTATGGACCTGGTCTCACTCTCCTCTGTATATATACACCTTGTTTTGTACTTCTCCTTAGTCTGTACTCACCCCTGAAGATGTGAATTACACGAAAGCGCTTGGGAACTTCGTGTTTTCTTCTTTCCTTGTGGTTATCAGCATATACCTAGATCAAGCGCAACTACAGTTGGCAGTGAATGGTTGTCAAGGGCAGTTGGTGTTAACGACCGTCTTGACAGATATTGCAAGTCAATATCAGTCCCATTCATTGACATCTGGGACAACTTCTATGGCAGAAGGGACCTTTATGCTAGGGATGGGGTGCACCTGTCTAGGGATGGAGTAGCAACCCTGGCTGGGGCTCTTGAGGGGGCAGTTCAAAAGATATCGAAGTCTTTAAACTGCTAAGAGAACATAGGGGCACAGGGGTGGAGGAGACTGCAGTGGGAGCAGGTAAACAAGGCGCAAGATTACAAGGAAATAGTGTTTGGAATGATGACAAAACTAAACTAGACAGGGAGTTTAAAACTAAACGCGGTAAGGGAAGGACTCAGAACACGACTAACTTAAATGTATACTACGCGAACAGTAGAAGTATGAGAAACAAAATGGATGATATTAAGGCCTTGGTATGTACGGAAGAAATCGATATAATTGCATTCACTGAAACATGGATCAACCTAGACACACGTGAATTACCAGTTGTTACGAACCCCTCCACCGATTGTCTTCATCTACCTACCCAGCACCACGAGCAACGCCATCTAGGGACGAAACACGAGTATGGCTCGTCTTAGTTACCACTCCCGGGTTTCCCTTCTCCATATCCTGGTTGTTGCGTCACTTCCGCCTCAGTCTACTTTGTCAGCTCCAATTCGAGGAGAGGACACTTCACTCTGGGAAGCGACCACAGGATCACCTATCCTGGAAACCTACGGCACAGTGACTATTTACCGTCTTCTACCATACTCAGCCTTGCCCGTCAGCCATCTCAGCTCCTCACTTAAGTATTTGTAATCTTGTATTGCCTCTCCCCCCTCCACATTGCTTCACTATTGTTTTATGTTTTATTACTATGTATATACTGTTCGTGTTTAGGTTAAGTTTGGTTAAGGGTAGTTTATAAGCTGAATATTTTGTTAAGGAATTTATGGTACTTTATTATATACAACGAAAACTCGCATCCTTTGTCTACCCTTTTTTTAGTCCGATTGTCTTTGTTTTTTTTTGTTGTTACCTGTTGGGATCTGGGTAGACGTATAACTATATTCTAAATCCCCAACTCGTAACACCAGTCGAATACCAAATTGCGGGTTACAAACTGTTCCATACCGATAGGCAGACCAGGAAAGGAGGGGGAGTAGCAATCTATGTTAGGGATAATCTGAAGTGTGAAATAAATAAGGAAATAAAAACTGACAGGAATACAGAAACAATTTGGATAGAATTAAGCGACGGTCGGGAAAAATTAATCACAGGAGTCATATATAGACCCCCCCAATCTTGATAGCGTCAATGAGGGACTTATCTGGGATAAAATGCGCAGGGCTTCCATACACAACAAAGTCTGTATAGTAGGCGACTTTAACCTTGGCCAAATAGATTGGACTGTCCTTACGGGTAACTCAGAATCAGAGGATTTTCTCGAGACGATCCAGGACTGTTTCCTAAGTCAACATATAACCGAACCCACACGGGGTAATAATATTCTGGATTTAGTTCTGTCCAACAGAGAAAACCTCATTAGCAATGTCGAGGTAGGGAACGAACTTGCAAACAGCGATCACAAAGAAATTCGATTCCAGTTAGATTTTCAGGGCAGACGTAAGAAAAATTCCACTAAAGTACCAGATTTCAGAAGGGCAAACTTTGACAGTTTAAAGAGGCAGCTGAGAGAGGGGGTGTCGCGCTTGGCCGTGAACCTGACAGATGACACGGACCTGATAACGAGATCTGAGATTGCCGAGTTCCACGACAATTTAAATAGTGAGTTACTTAATGCACAAAGGCAGAACATACCATACAAAAAACTCAGATCAGACAACAATGACCCTAAATGGATAAATAATTATTTAAAGAACATCATTGGCCAAAGGAAGGCTATAGGTAGAAGGATAAATCGTGGCGAAATTCACCTCCGGGACTATTATAGGGTATTGGCGAGTAGGGTTAAAACCGAGATAAGGAAAGCAAAGAGGAATAATGAGGTAAGGATAGCAAGGGAGGCGAAGACAAACCCCAAAGGATTCTACCAAATGTATCAAACTAACACACGAGAAAAGATTGGACCAATACGGTCAGACTCCGGCGAGCTCACTGATAACGACGGAGAAATGAGCAATAATTTGAATAAATATTTTTCAACAGTTTTCACCACCGAAAATTTAAACATGATACCCGAGGCACCGACTCTATTGAGGGATAGTGAAGAAAACAAATTAAGTGAGATAGTAGTGACTAGTAACGATGTTAGTAAGCAAATAGACAAACTAAAGCCTAATAAGTCACCTGTCCCGATGAGATATTTGCCAGAGTATTAAAGGAATGTAAGGAAGAGCTTAGTATGCCCTTAGCAAAGTTGTTTAACATGTCCTTAAAAACAGGTGTAGTACCAGAATCCTGGAGGATAGCGAATGTAATACCGATTTTCAAGAAGGGGGATAGATCACAATCCTCTAACTACCGCCCAATCAGTCTAACATCAATAGTAGGCAAATTACTGGAAGCAATCATTTCAAACTCTATTCGAAATCACCTGGAGAAGCACGAATTGATCAATGATTCCCAGCATGGCTTCACAAGCGGACGTTCTTGCCTAACTAATCTATTAACATTCTTTTCATCAGTTTTCGAATCAGTGGACGAGGGGCACAATTATGATGTGGTATTTCTCGACTTTAGCAAAGCCTTCGACAGAGTCCCCCACGAAAGACTAATTAGAAAGGTAGAAGCTCATGGCATCAAAGGTGACATCCTTAAATGGTTTAGGGCGTGGTTACAGGACAGGAAACAGCGAGTGAGCATTAAGGGCACTAAGTCCCATTGGAGCAACGTCACAAGTGGAGTTCCCCAAGGCTCAGTACTTGGACCATTATTGTTTATTATATACATAAACGACATAGATATCGGCAGAGACAGCAACATAAGTAAATTTGCTGATGACACTAAAATAGGACGTGTTATTAAATCTGACGAGGACTCGGCAAAACTACAGGAAGATCTAAACAAATTTTTCCAATGGTCTGAAAAATGGCAGATGAAATTCAATGTCGACAAATGTAAAGTGCTCAGTATAGGAGATGTAAACAGGGAAACGAGATACCAGATGAACAACGATGCCATAGAGAAATCCGACTGCGAGAGAGATTTAGGAGTAATGATAAGTAGGAACCTTAAGCCAAGTAAACAATGTGTTTTTGCTCGTAACAAGGCTAATAAAGTATTTGGGTTCATACAAAGGAGTGTTAGTTACAAGACTAGCGAGGTCATCCTAAAACTATCTTGCTCTTGTGAGACCACACCTGGATTACGCAGTTCAGTTCTGGTCACCGTATTACAGAATGGATATAGAATCCTTGGAAAGAATTCAGAGGAGAATGACAAGACTAATCCCGGGCATTAGGAACCTTGAGTATAGAGACAGGTTAAAGCATCTTAATTTGCACTCCCTCGAGAGACGTAGAGCGAGGGGCGATATGATAGAGGTGTATAAGTGGAAGGCAGGGCTAAACAAAGGGGACATTACAAAGGTACTCAAATTATCCAACCAGGAGCGAACTCGTAACAATGGTTTTAAATTAGACAAATATAGATTTAGGCGTGAAATAGGTAAACACTGGTTTGGAAACAGAGTAGTGGATGAATGGAACAAGTTACCAAATATCATCATTAACTCGAATACGCTGAATTGCTTCAAACATAGGTCGGAAGCTCATATGAGCAATAGGGCTTGGGTGTAAACGGGACTGCCCAGTATGGGCCAATAGGCCCGCTGCAGTTTCCTCCATTCTTATGTTCTTATGTATATATATATATATATATATATATATATATATATATATATATATATATATATAGATATAAATAGATATATATATTAAAAGAAAATAATAACACATGCACTGAATAATAGATGTAGGAATCTTGCAAAGTGAAAAGACATATATTGATAACCACAAAAAGTGTTTTCGTGTTTTTTCACATCTTCAGGAACCACAGGAAGTTCTATCTCATAATTTGTAATGTTTTTGAACTTGTGCATAATATTAATAAATTTGTTACGAGCTTAATTTAAAGGCCTTCGATGCTGAAACGGAGTAATGACATTGTTTCCCTCTTTCCTGTGTGATTTTATAAAGATTTATCTTAACCACGTTTCCATTGTGGATCTACATGATCTCTCTCTCTCTCTCTATCTATCTATCTATCTATCTATCTATCTATCTATCTATCTATCTATATATATATATATATATATATATATATATATATATATATATATATAATGAAGAGGAGAACCAGGGTAAACACAAACATCTTGAAGTAGGGCTTTTTTTAATTGCTAACGTTTCGGAAATAATCCTTTTCCATCATCAGAGCCTAAAAAGTTTTGAAAAAATTTAAAAATACAGGTGATATACAATAAAAACAAAATATTATACGAAAATTTACCTACGATAAAATTAAAAAAATTAGAAAAGGGCAATCTATTTCAAAACCGACAAAAATGACGAGACCTACATACAAAGCTAAAGTCAGGAAATAAAAAGTATGAAATAAAATGTACAGGGGGGTATTACCTTAATTCAGACGAGCCTTAATGTGAAAAACATAACAATTCACTAGAGGCCATATCACAAAGCGACGGCTTTTCTTTGTACTGGTGTAATGCCTCCATAACGAGGAGGTCTGTATCACGGTCGCTCTTGCCAAGAACTGAGAAATCAGACGGCGAAAACGGGTGGTCATGTTGGTGGGCGTGGTTACGAATAGCCGAATGTGGTGGTTGTGTTATTAAATGGCCAGTACAGTACAGTGATTTTTTGCATATAAATGTGTATATATAGCAGGATCGGCAAAAATCTACTTTTCTAAACCCAAAACCGTTTTAAAGTGTATTTTTTCTTTAATGCTATTATGTTGGTTCTAATAATTTTTAAATATTAATAGCCCTTTTATAACTCTCTAATATGCTATTAATCATAGACATTACACTAGGGATGTCTTACCAAGCATTTATACTCTTTTCCATTTAAAAAACACTGTGCAAAGGTCAAATTTGAAAAACCCAAGCTTAGATCAGTCATCCAGACACATCCTATATGCTACAGGCAAAAACTAAGTTTAAGTTTATATTAATTCTTGCAAAAAAAAAACTAATCTACTTTTACAGTTGGAAGTAATAAAGCCCAGTTGGAGAGAGGTGGGCAGTGGCACCCCTGGGCCCGTATAATGCATGGTCTGAACACATTAGAATCAAAGACTCAGTGTCCAACCATAAACAAAGCAGTCACCAGGTATAATGAACAGTAGCAATTTGACTCCCATGTAAACAGGATTTAAGATGTGTCCAGCTCTCTTATAAAGCTAATTATCACCACTTTCACCAATGTATATATTGAATAGCCACGGGGAAACAACGTATCCCTGCCTAACACCCATATTTATTTAAAATGCTTAATTTTTTTCCCATTTACTCTTATTGTTGCCCTGTTCTTCTCAATAAAGCTTTTACTGAATTTAATAGTCTTACTCCCAGTCTCACAAACCTTTTCTGTTCACCCTATAATATACTTTTCCAAATCCACTATTAATTATTAAAATCACCTTTAAGTAATAAAAAAAAAAAATTATTTAAACCATTTACTTTAAACCATTGATTTAAATATATATATATACACCTGGAACACGCGCACCTACAGTGATTTACTTGCATATATATATATATATTATCAACGACCTCACCAGCAAGGAATCGAACCCTCGACCTACTGGGTGGCCCTAGGGAACGCTTACCGGCTAGCCCACAAGGACACTAAAAGCAGTTCTAGACTCTGTTATATTTCACACAAAGCCTGTTCATCGAGCTGATGGCGCCGTGAACCTCATTGGGAAACTGCCCGTGCCTCGTATGTGGTGTCAGTAGCATTTTACCGAATCCAGCTGGTATGAAACGCGAGGTGCATATATATACTTCATTTTTAGTCCATTTAATACGATGAACAGCTCGATGAACAGGCTTTGTGTGAAATATAACAGAGTCTAGAACTGCTTTTAGTGTCCTTGTGGGCTAGCCGGTAAGCGTTCCCTAGGGCCACCCAGTAGGTCGAGGGTTCGATTCCTTGCTGGTGAGGTCGTTGATAATATGTTCAAAGTCCGCGTGTTAAATGGACTAAAAATGAAGTATATATATGCACCTCGCGTTTCATACCAGCTGGATTCGGTAAAATGCTACTGACACCACATACGAAGCACGGGCAGTTTCCCAATGAGGTTCACGGCGCCATCAGCTCGATGAACAGGCTTTGTGTGAAATATAACAGAGTCTAGAACTGCTTTTAGTGTCCTTGTAGGCTAGCCGTTAAGCGTTCCCTAGGGCCACCCAGTAGGTCGAGGGTTCGATTCCTTGCTGGTGAGGTCGTTGATAATATGTTCAAAGTCCGCGTGTTAAATGGACTAAAAATGAAGTATATATATGCACCTCGCGTTTCATACCAGCTGGATTCGGTAAAATGCTACTGACACCACATTCGAGGCACGGGCAGTTTCCCAATGAGGTTCACGGCGCCATCAGCTCGATGAACAGGCTTTGTGTGAAATATAACAGAGTCTAGAACTGCTTTTAGTGTCCTTGTGGGCTAGCCGGTAAGCGTTCCCTAGGGCCACCCAGTAGGTCGAGGGTTCGATTCCTTGCTGGTGAGGTCGTTGATAATATGTTCAAAGTCCGCGTGTTAAATGGACTAAAAATGAAGTATATATATATATATATATATATATATATATATATATATACAACACCTTTCCGGTCGAGAATCAAACCATGGATCTCTGCGTGTAAACAGGGATCGCTACCACGATGCCACAGGGACAACAAAATAGGTCTAGGCTTTGTTAAAGTTCACACAAAACCTACCAATATATCTAAACACTCCATAACAGTCCATATACACGTGAACTTACTTGTGGTGTCGTGGTAGCGATCCCTCTTCCACGCAGAGGTCCGGGTTTCGATTCCTGACTAGTGAGGTATTGTTTGTAAAGGGAAGTCCGCGTGTACATGAACTGTTGCTCTATATCAAGGGGTACGTCAGTCTCTACCTCGAGGGCATAATCCTTGTTAATAAAAACCTCATCTTTTTCTAGGCAACTCTGTGTACCTTGAAAACAAATAATGGCGGAATCAAGCCTATCGCAGTTGGTAATATCCCCTGACTCCTCGTTGCCAAGGCAGCCGTGGGAAATGTCATCCGGGGAGCCACCTTTCTGCTATTACCAAACCAATAAGGATTCAGAAGCAACAGACCATGCAGCGACGGCCCTGAAAGACAAATTGGTGGTCAAAATAGATTTCAAAAACGACTTCAGTCGGACGAAATTGGACGTTGTGACGTAAGCCCTCCATCTCCATTTCTGTTGTCTCTTAACCATACTTGAATAGAAGGCGTTCAGCAAGGGAATCCACTTACCCCCAACACTTTTTATTTAACAACAAAGGAGCTCACACACACACACACAGTCTCTCCAGCGACCTCAACATTTGATTCTTGGATTGCGGCATTTTAACGGGTCGGCGGGTTTGGTTTCAGGAGACAACATTAATGATTAGGCACAGTGGAAAGCATTTGTCTTCACCGTCAACACTTCCAAGTTTAAAATCATCTCACCTGATAAGCGCACCACTGAACGAGTAAACAGCGTCTTGCCGGACGCCCCAGCCAACGTTGTCGTGCTCGGGTCACCCCTGGGCGCCAACAAGATCCCTGTCGTTCTCCAAAGGAACCTGGATGACTTGAGAAGGTAAGAAGAGAGAATAGGTCTCCTGGATGACCACAGGGCTTTCTCTTTCTCCTTACAAAGTGTCTTCTGCTCCTAGTCTAACAAACTTCTTGAGCTACAAGCCATTCTTTGATAACCCGAGAGGAATAGGTATATGCAGAGCCTTCCAGATTGCATTTCCAGAATTTCCATCGTCCTTTATAGTATCATGGTAACACTCACGATCTAAACACTGGCATCTTATTGACTACATAATTTTCTGAGAAAGAGATCGCAGAGATGTCCTCATCACCCGAGCCATGCGTGGCTCAGACCACTGCGACCCTGATCATCGGTAGCACATGCTTTCAGAGAACAGCTCGAATATGGGCTGATAAACAACCCAACAACAAACAACCCAAATCCCAGTGCCGATTGGGGTATTCTCGACACTATCATGACAAAAACCTGCAGAGACCCTCGGCCAGATCGAAAAAATACACCAGGACTGGTTTGATGAAAATGACTCGGAAATCAATGTACTCGTCGATGGTAAATATCCTCCTTTAACTGCAAAACAGCCCTCAGTCTCGAACCAAAGCTGATACCTTCCACAAAAAGAAAGCGGCAGCCCAGCTCAAACTTCGCAATTTCATGAATGACTAGCTGAAAATTAATGCATGCCAGACACAAAAACTTGCACATCAACACAAGATGCACGATTTTTTTAATTCCATTAAAACATTTTTTTGGCCAATTACTCATGGCGCAGCACCCCCCCCCCCCCCCCCCCTCCGCTCTTCCGACGGTAACTCCCTAATCAAAGATAAAGAAGGCCTCCTTCAGCGCTGGAAAGATCACTACCATTCGCTGCTCAACTAATACAACGATGTGGATGTCCTGACTACCCAGCAGGTTCCTCAGCAAGCAGAGCTGACCCATCTCAACTATCCTCTGTCCTCCATCCCTGGATGAGGTAGACACTGCCCTCAAACAGATGAAGAATAACAAAGCCTCGGTACCTGTTGGAATCCCAGCCGAGGTGTATAAAGCAGGAGGACCTCTGCTTACCAGCCGTCTCCATGCTCTACTGGAGAATATATGGGAAAAGGAGGAAATCTCCTAAGCTCCTAATGACGCCTCCATCGCCAATATCTATAAGAACAAGGGAGACCGTTCAGCCTGTAGCAACAACCGTGGGACCACGCTGCTGTCTGTAGCTAGCAAGATTATCGCCCGAGTCCTTCAAAACAGATTTTTTCCTGAGACAGAAACTTCCTCCTAGAATCTCAATGTAGCTGTAGACCATCACGTGGCACCACTGACATGATCTTTGCTGCTCGCTAGATACAGCAAAAGTGCAGAGAACAGAGTTGTCACTTGCATAGGGCCTTCATCGGCAACTAAGGCCTTCGACTCGGTCAACAGGGAAGCTCTCTGGCGGACCCTCAACCGTTTTGGTTGCCCACTACAATTCATCGTCATTGTGAGGCAACTCCACGATGCTATGAAAGGCAGTGGCACCCAATCTGAGCTTTTCTCCATCCAAACCCGGGTAAAACAAGGAAATGCAATGGCACAAACTCTCTTTTCCATTTTCTTGGCTGCCTTCCTTACTAGTGCCAGTGCCAATTTGGCCAGAGGGATGGACATCTAGCACTGGATGAAGGTTCTTTTCAACGTAAGACGACTCCAGGCAGGAAAAAAGCTGTCGGCAGCTTCCATAACTGAACTTTAGTATGCAGACGACCTAACCATTGTCGCTCACACTGAATGCAACTTACAGGAGACCCTGAACACCTACGCATATGCGTATGCAAACTTCGGCCTTAAGGTGAATGTACATAAGACTCAAATTCTCTTCCAGTTGCCCCTAGTTCATAGGCAACTGAAGATGTCTTGAATAAAGACGAAAGCTAAGGTGCTCCATTGTTTCAATTTTCCCTGTGTGATTTTATCAATATATATATATATATATATATATATATATATATATATATATATATATACTTCATTTTTAGTCCATATAACACGCGGACTTTGAACATATAATGAACGACCTCACCAGCCAGGACTCGAACCCTCGACCTACTGGGTGGGACTAGGGAACGCTACTGACCAACCCACAAGGACATTAAAAGCAGTCCTAGACTCTGTTATATTTCACACAAAGCCTGTTCATCGAACTGATGGCGCCGTGAACCTCATTGGGAACTGCCCGTGCCGCGTATGTGGTGTCAGTAGCATTTTACCGAATCCAGCTGACACCACATACGCGGCGGCAGTTCCCAATGAGGTTCACGGCGCCATCAGCTCGATGAACAAGCTTTGTGTGAAATATAACAGAGGAAGCAAGCAGTGGCCATGTGACTTGCAATGTTTGAGGATGGATATATTTGCACAGAGTTGGAGAGCTGACTGGCATAGAAGGAAAATTCACAGCTGAAGAGCATTTAGAAATACTCGAAGCAGTTATGCTTCCCTTGGTGCGTGCATATGCTTTTCCGTTTCCCGAAAACATCATTTTCATGCACGATAGGTGTCCTATCCATACCTCACGGATTGTAACGCGGTGGTTTGCAGAACAAAGAAATGTGCAAGTTTTAGACTGGCCAAGTAAAGGTTGTGACATGAACCCTATAGAGAACGCTTGGGGCAATATTGTGAACGTGTGGGAGCCAGCTGAAGAGAGAACCAGGGTGCAGCTACAGGAGCATACACACCGTGAGTGGGAGGTCTTGAGGCGGACACCGCAACTGATACACAATCACGTCGCCTCCGTTCCCAACAAGCTGCAGCAAGTAATCGAGAATGAAGGTGGCTGGACTAAATATTAAAGTGACAGAAATAATTTTCCAGTGTAATCAAAATCACATACTGAATGCATCTGAATATCTGTCAAATTGTATAATAAATGTAAAGAAAACAATCTTCTTAATATCCCTACTTGTGCAGTATGTACTCAGGATGATTTAAGTCAAACAAATCCTAGCATTATACTTATAATTATGATGAAAGAGTACAGTATCATATATGATAAATATATGCATGTGAAATAATCACTATATCTACCACGTTAGTTTTTAGTTTAACAATTTTATTGACAAAGCTTGTAGTACAGTTTGCCTATTCTGAGTAATTCAGTGAGGTTTTGACACGGAGGGTGGTCTCACTTCTCACTGCCACGCAGGACAAAGGTTCATACACAAAGAAATACAACATATTCATATATATAGAGGTCAGATTCATGTGGGTAATGTCACTGTTCACTGCCATGCAGGACAGAGGTTCGTACACAAAGAAAGAAAGAAATACATCATATTCATTAGCAGTATATACTGCATAGGTCAGTGGTTCACATACATTGGACGTCATATTCTAATTGAAGACAAATCAGTGTGGGCTAGAAAATTTGGGATAAACAGCAAGAATGTCCTCAAGCACCCCCGATTCAATGTAGTAATTACAAAGGTCAACCACTGAAGAAATCAGAGAGGGAGACGGAGACAAAGAACACTGTATAACGACACAATTCCTACAATATGTAATGGTCCGATCACAGCTGTCAGATCCGGCTCTTGAAGGCACCTAACCTAACGTCAGCGTTATATTTATATTTATTATGCATTTATAAAAAATAAACGAATAAATAAATAAATAAGATACAAATTTATAATACATCATACACATTTTTAAAAAAAAGGAATATATTTTTTTAAAGACACCAGACTAAACGTGACGTAATCGACACAAGTCAGAAACAAGGATTTAGGGGGGGGGGGGGGGCGCAAAAGAGTCACTCAACGAAAGAAATGCCATTTGCTGCTGACAATATTCATAGTCTTGGAATGACAATGATATTGCTAGATAATGGCTGGTAAAAGTATTAGGCATATACTACAGTACTAATTCACACCATCAGACGTAAGATTAATTACCATCACCTTCAATTGAACAACGTCATTATTAAATACAGACACAGACTGACACACACACACACACACACTCCACATGCACACACGCACACACAGGGAAGTAAAACAGCAGTTTGTGTTGCAAGAAATCAGCGTCTTTAGAAAGAAGTTTTGTTTAGCATCGGTTAGATACAACTCGATTAATTACCCGAAAGGGATTAAACGTCTGAAGATAATATTAATATAAATTAATGATAAACAGGCAACCTCATAAACAGCCTACACACAGCTGTGCCCGATGCATGATGTTCTTTAACATACTTACCGATTTTTACTTATGTTTATTTATCTAAATATAAATTCATATACTGTAGGTTGACTCATTGCTCTATCCATTTTAAAATCAAATTAACAGTATATACTAGCAGAAAGGCATAATAGAATGCGAAACAACAAAGCCCAACCATTAATGAAGCAACGGGGAACTAAGTAACCAATCACCGATCACTTTTACATTCATTCATAATTTTTACTACGTAGTATAGTAAACAAACGACCTTGAGTTGCCAGCTGTCTCCAGCAGTGTTCGAAGAATCTTGAACGTGACTGTACCTACTTTACTGCTAGGTGAACAGGGACTAATGGGGGCTAGGAAGTAAGTCCAAACAACTTCCACCGGCCCGGGAATCGAACCCGTGACATCTCGCTTACGAGGCAAGAACGGTGCCGCTTCTACAACCGGTCCCCCCCTTTTAAAACAATCATCAACAAACACAGAAGGGTACCCAAGGTTTTGTGCAATGGAACGAATGTGTTTAAATTCTTCATCAATAAATTCAGCGTCACAAATGCGCAGACATCTCAAACATATAACAGAAAAAAATAACATTTTGGTACACTCATGGCGACTCGATAAAAAATATATGAAATTGTCAACCTGTGTAGGCTTTCTGTACACCTTAAATTTATAGTTATGGCCATTTCTAATGATAAGCATATCAAGGAATGGAAGGGATCCATTTATTTCTCTTTCAATTTTGAGTGTGATACTTGGGACAATATCATTAAGCTTATCTAAAACTTCCAATGGTCACTGTTTCTAGGCCAAAGACAAAGAACATCATCTACATATCTATACCATGGAGGAATAAAGTCCCCTATATTTGGTAGTAATCTAGCCTCAAAAAACTCCACATAAATACAGGATAGAGGAGCAGAAAGACAATTACCCATGCTGATGCCACCTGGATTACGCAGTTCAGTTCTGGTCACCGTATTACAGAATGGATATAGAATCCTTGTAAAGAATCCAGTGGAGAATGACAAGACTAATCCCGGGCATTAGAAACCTTGAGTATAGAGACAGGTTAAAGCATCTTAATTTGCATTCCCTCGAGAGACGTAGAGAGAAGGGCGACATGATAAATGGAAGTCAGGGCTAAACAAAGGGGACATTAAAAAGGTACTCAAACTATCCAACCAGGAGCGAACTCGTAACAATGGTTTTAAATTAGACACATTTAGATTTAGGCGCGAAATAGGTAAACACTGGTTTGGAAACAGAGTAGTGGATGAATGGGACAAGTTACCAAATATCATCATTAACTCAAACACACTGGATAGCTTCAAACATAGGTTGGATGCATATATAAGCAATAGGGGTTCGGTGTAAATGGGACTGCCCAGTATGGGCCAATAGTCCTGCTGCAGTTTCCTCCATTCTTATGTTCTTATGTTCTTATGTACTGTTTGTGGATCATGGTGACTGTCTTCATTCATTGACATGTCCAAGATTGGCCTGTGTAAAATATACATTTATATTGCCTATAGATAAAAATATAAGACATTCTATATCATGTATAACAGGACGACGTGATACATTTATTTAAGAGATAAATAACCAGTTAGTTTTACTTTATACTTACACAAACATTTTGTAGGAGCTCAGATATATAACAACTGTCTTACCGTCAACGGAAAGTGGCCGACACGATGGTTCCACGATGTACAATAGTTGTCAGGCCGAGGTGCTGCAGCAGAATGACTGTCCTGGAGGCCCGACCAAAGGTTTTATGGCGAGTGACTGGTATGCTTATTTTCAATTCATTCATTTTATTGATTGGCGATAGGAAAGAGCCCTTTGAATGGACGAGAATCTGATTAACCTTTGTTTGGTAAGCTGGATCCATAGCTTATATAAATTGCTAAAAATGGTGTTGTTATTTCTTACATATTCTTCAAGTAACATATTATAAATGAACCTGTAAACTACACAGGAAAATCAATGTCAATAATTATCTCCTCTCGGTGCCGGGTTTCGAACTGGAACCACCATGAATGTTAGTCAGGGAGCATATCAACTAGCGACCAGCCCATCGAAACCCGAACCCAAAGGTGAATATTTTTTTACACACACACACACACACACACACATATATATATATATATATATATATATATATATATATATATATATATATATATATATATATATATATTTATATATATATATATATATATATATATATATATATATATATATATATATATATATATATATATATATATATATATATATGCTGATAACCACAAGGAAAGAAGAAAACACATAACTACATGCATAACTAAATATGAACTTTGTAAAATTGTTTCGCGATGATCATAGCGTAGAGATTTTGTTTAGACTATTTTTTGAGGGAAATAATGAAATAAAGTGCATCGTTTCTAAGTTTATTTTGCGTCTCAGTGCTCCCAAAACTGACAGGCGAGGAAGATATGTATGATAAGGTTCATTATAGCTGTATGTAAAGCTAAATATCCCTGTGTTTGTGAAGTTTGTATCTTTCTTAAAGCAGGATAAACATGTTGTATTTTTGCTGTCTTTACAGCCTTGGTAAAATATTGATAGCACTCACAAGGAACATTACAGCTATGTCAGAACAGAGATGAAACCTTTTTTGTATGTTTCAGGTTAACAACTTTGACACAGTAGAGATGAGGGCGACCTTCACAAGTTGAAGAGCCTGTTACAGATGACCTCGCCACACAGCACCACAGCTCCGAGGACGTGACCAAACACCGCCACCACTAACATTCCCTGAAACGTTAGATGCGAAACTATTACCTGATGAACCAAAACCATGTTACACGTTTCGATTCATCTACAATGATTTGCCGAATCAACTTCTTAATTACGGGCCCCATAGGTATATAAATCTACTAACTCGTATTTACTAATTGTTTTACTTTCGTATGCTGCCACTCTCACTTAATGTACTACTTACGAGATAATAGTATTGTACTCTACATTAACGATTTTTTTGCTACAGACACATTACCCAGATGTTATCAAGAGAAAGAGAAGTGCTGACGGTGATCTTGGTAGGAGAAGTAACACAAGATGTAGAGTTCGGTATGTTGAGCTCCATCCACTGATCCACCAACCCAGCCTCCGTCACCGCCATGATCCTGTATGTGGTAATTTGTGTTGAGATAAATAAAAACACATTCTAGGTTGAGCTATAATTGATTAATATATTAGTAATAGCAGAGTCATACTTAAAAACAACATTAATGTTTAGTAATTTAAGGGACTGAACTAACGGGACAAATTCATTGCGATAAGGTACAGTCAAAATATTCTTAAATGTAGGAATTTACCGCCTGGTTTGAATAGAGTGAAAGGATTTTTTAGCCCTTTTAAAACAATGATCAACAAACAATAAAGGGTACCCAAGTTTTTGTGCAATGGTGATAATGGATGATGTTATATGTAGTGATGATGGATGTTGTTATATGTAGTGATGATGGATGTTGTTATATGTAGTGATGATGGATGTTGTTATATGTAGTGATGATGGATGTTGTTATATGTAGTGATGATGGATGATGTTATATATGGTGATGATGGATGATGTTATATGTAGTGATGATGGATGATGTTATATATGGTGATGATGGATGATGCTATATGTAGTGATGATGCATGTTGTCATATGTAGTGATGATGGATGATGTTATATATGGTGATGATGGATGATGTTATATGTAGTGATGATGGATGTTGTTATATGTAGTGATGATGGATGTTGTTATATGTAGTGATGATGGATGTTGTTATATGTAGTGATGATGGATGTTGTTATATGTAGTGATGATGGATGATGTTATATATGGTGATGATGGATGATGTTATATATGGTGATGATGGATGATATTATATGTAGTGATGATGGATGATGTTATATATGGTGATGATGGATGATGCTATATGTAGTGATGATGCATGTTGTTATATGTAGTGATGATGGATGATGTTATATATGGTGATGATGGATGATGTTATATGTAGTGATGATGATGGATGAGGTTATATGTAGTGATGATGGGTGGTGTTATATGTAGTGATGATGAATGGTGTTATATGTAGTGATCATGGATGTTGTTATATGTAGTGATGATGGGTTGTGTTATATGTAGTGATGATGGATGATGTTATATGTAGTGATGATGGATGTTGTTATATGTAGTGATGATGGGTTGTGTTATATGTAGTGATGATGAATGGTGTTATATGTAGTGATGATGGATGTTATATGTAGTGATGATGGATATTGTTATATGTAGTGATGGTGGATGTTGTTATATGTAGTGATGATGGGTTGTGTTATATGTAGTGATGATGAATGGTGTTATATGTAGTGATGATGGATGTTATATGTAGTGATGATGGATATTGTTATATGTAGTGATGGTGGATGTTGTTATATGTAGTGATGATGGGTGGTGTTATATGTAGTGATGATGGATGGTGTTATATGTAGTGATGATGGATGGTATTATATGTAGTGATGATGGATGATGTTATATGTAGTGATGATGAATGTTGTTATATGTAGTGATGATGGATGGTGTTATATGTAGTGATGATGGATGGTGTTAAATGTAGTGATGATGGATGTTGTTATATGTAGTGATGATGAATGGTGTTATATGTAGTGATGATTAGACAATCTATCTATTTAAAACAAATAAGTGTCTGTTTGTCTGTGTGCCCGCTCGAGAATCTCGTAAACTACTTTAATGATCTGTAGTGATGATGGGTGGTGTTGTATGTAGTGATGATGGGTGGTGTTATATGTATTGATGTTGGATAATGTTATATGTAGTGATGATTAGACAATAAAATAATAACAGTTTAATGCTAAAAAAATGTACTTTCCTGCTCCTTTGTAGTGAAAAACATGGTGGAACTTACATACACCGTTAATGAACTATTGATGGAAGAAGAAGTTTTGGGGACTGATCAGTGAGACAATGTGGAGCCTTCCGTAGGGTGGCGTCCTACCGTTGCGTATATATATATATATATATATATATATATATATACATTTTCACTGCTTTGAAAACAGAGGTGCAATTTGGTAGAGAGGAGCGTGTGGCTGAGGAGTAGGTAGTGCACTATGTCATGGCCCTCCACGAGGGAGAGAGAATGAGATAGATTATGTCAAATTTCTCTACCTCTCACTCATCGCAGGTACAAGAGGACTATTCTTGGGGCCGATCATGGACAACATCATGGGTAAGAAACCTTCCCGCGACATGTAGAAGTCACAGGATCCTGTTGAGGCGGAATTCAGTGTTATGTGGCAGTTTATGAAAGAAAATATTTATCTATCTTCCGTTTGTTTTTTTATCAGCATTATTTGGTAGTTAGAATAATTTTTTTCCCGTGAAAATATGATATATATATATATATATATATATATATATATATATATATATATATATATATATATATATATATATATATATATATATATTTAGAATAATTTTTTTCCCGTGAAAATATGATATATATATATATATATATATATATATATATATATATATATATAAATATATATATATATATATATATATGTATATACATACTATATATAGACAGTGGTAGCCAGCTAGTGAAACCTGAACCTTAAAGAAAACACGATAAAAAATAAATCAATACACTAATGTTTTTTGTTTTTTTTATGATCCGTAAATTGATATATGGGCCAATGACAAACACGCAGACTCCAGAGCAAGTATTCATGCACGTGAAGACATACTGTAATAAGGAGTTGAACTCTGTTTATTACGCTGTTTTAAAAAATAAGAAAGTTTTACCAAAAGATCATATGAGCTGCAACGGATAAAAATTCAAATGAGAACTATGGTAGACCTAGTACTTATGAGTGATTGTTTAACATCTTCACTAGTCACTGATGTAGGTGTGTCGCAGCTACAACTTATTGAACTTTCTGAAGATGGCAGTAAGAATTTTTTTTTTTTTTTTGATGGACTCTTAAGGTCTAGATCATAAGAGCGAAGGTGGATTACCGCAGTATCGATGTGCGGCTTTACATAGCTTTGCGAGTCTTTTTTTTTCTGCCTTTAAACGTGAGAAATCCTTGTAAAAATTACCTCGTTTGTCCACAATTGAACACAGGCCAAATTTCAAGAAAGTTATCGAAAGTAAGTATTGCAAGAAATCCTCCTGTCCTACCCGTGTGTCATACAATTTAACCTTTTGAGGGACAGGAATTTCTCTCAGCTGTCTTTAGTCAGAATAATATATCTTAGTGCGACAGTAACCATCGAAAGGGTTAAGATATATTTGACTATTATCATTATTGTCATTATTCATTATATCGGTTTCTTTGTTCATTTCAAAACGCCTAAATTCTAAAGATATATTTCATATTAACACAGTATATATCATCACACTATTTATACACATGTAACTGTATCTTAAAGTACTTGGGTGGTTCCTTATGACCATTTAGCCACCCCTGACATGTAAAAATATGAAATGTCTTAAATCGACGATAATGGAATTAATCAATACTCCTACAGGTATAGAACAAATTTTTTTTTAAGAATAATGTCAAAACATTTTTACAGGCCCCCAAAAACGTATCGTTAGATTTTCTATCGCCAGAATTTGAAACACTAGACGAGGTGCTTTGATATGATCCTCAGTGCATACTCATAAGTTGGCAGTAGGATTGGGGGAGGGAGTCGTACTTGAATGTATCGTTCGAAAATATTCATACTCATTCATGCTCAAAGGTCTGAAAGCCTCTAATTACATCGACCCCATGGCTAACGATACCTTTTTAGGGGGGACTGTACTGTATATCTAATATAGGCAATATAAAAGAAATTCCTCATTGATTCCAGACTTATCCGTAGTCTGTATAAACTTATGACCTGAATGACTGAAGTCTTGGCTCATAAACATGTTACTGATTTCCTCCACCTCGATGAGGACGTGGTCTCCTCGCCTCACCAGGGAGTTGACACTGCGTGGGAACTCTTTGATCGTGTGGAACTTGATCCGTCCAGATGTTTCCGTCTTGGCCACCTCTTGGAATATGCCTGACTGTGCAGACTTGAAAACCACATCATTTATACTCGTGAAACTTTATGGTATAATAAATAACACATTGTTTATTAGACTTCATTTATAATAAGGAAATTTTAAATATATATAATGATACACCGTTTCATCTTAACATATTAAAAATGTAGTTTGATGAGGTATAAAAATAGCAACGGTTAAGTATAAAGTAATTAGTTGCAACTGGACTAGAAATGAGGGGTAGATCATCATAATTCATGATGTATTAAAGTTTTATCCATTATATACTTATGATGTAAAAGGTTTTGTCACAAACAATCTAGTGTATAATCGAGTACGTAGCTAAATCAGATGCCTAACCTGGGAGAACTTAATTCAGTTCACTTAATACTTTACTGTCATATGACCCCTTACATTAGCTCGGTATCCGCCACATTAAAAGAACTGCGTTTATATGTTAGTAAAGTATAACATACATGTATTATATGTTCATTTGTTGAGCCACTTTGCCAAATCATGATAACCGAGGGGTCGTCCAGCACGTCTTGTAATGTTTGGTATGGTTGAGGGATGTGTCTCACGGCCAGGAGGGACATGAGGTTGCCGGCGTAGCTCCGTGTCAACACCAGTGTCGTCAACATCCACGCCCCCAACAGTACCCGCTCCCACCACCAGTCATCGGGGGAGGAAATGTCTGGAACGATTCCATGAGAAAATTTCAGTGGACAAAATCCCACCGGACAAAATCCCAGCGGACAAAACCCAGCCTCTTATCCCAAAAGTGGACAAAAACCCAGTCTCATATAAGATTAATTCATAAGATTAGGTGTAAAGACCTTTTGCCTGTTATCATATCGTATCAATTTGACTTTAAATTTGTTTTTAAAGTTTTTTTTTTTTAAATATGAGACTTTTATTTATAAGACTGGGATTTTGTCCACTTTTGGGATAAGAGGCTGGGTTTTGTCCCCTGGGATTTTGTCCGCTGGGATTTTGTCCACTGGGATTTTGTCCACTGGGATTTTGTCCTGTAGCCGTCTGGAACAGTGTGTACGCTTGAAATTATCCCAGCACGAACATTCAACAGCTTATGAAATTCTACTCTATTCCACAATGGCACATATGTATTAGGGTGTGTCATACGGAGGCGAATTGTTTTTTTTGAGTTTGAAAAATCGGCCCATGGTATTAATGATGTAGTTCTATGTGCAGAATCATGTGATATCTTCAGATTTGAAAAGTTTTCATTTTTTGCTAGGTAAATTTTAACTTGAAATCTTATGAAAATTCAGTATTCCCACCCTTTTACCAACACCACTAAATAGCTTATTTAAAGTAAAGTAAATGTATCAGGTTAATTTATTAAGATGAAAATGATCCAGAAAAGTGAAACGAATGATCTTGACACATTTATTAAATTTAATATTCCTTTAGAAAACAAAATCATCAAATACAAAAGAACATGTCTTTCTTACTTCTGTTTCTACTCATCACCTCACTGCTGACCACCTGAGCTCGGATGTAGCCTTCCCTCCTCTCCTGGCTGTACACGTGACTGCTGGCCTCGCTCACTTGCTGTACACAATGCTCTATACTCTGGGTGTGCGAGGGCCAGGCAGGGACATGCATGGGGTTGTCCAGGAAAGCTCTGACTTGAACATTGGTGAGGCTGCAGGTAAGAGGGGGCTCACTGCCAGCCTGGATGTTATCCAGATAAATGAGATCAGTGAGGGTCTTGGCACCTAGATTGACTTCAGGAGTCTTCCTGACCCTGAAGGAATCGTCACCAACTGATTCGTCATGCCCAGACCCTCTCATAAGTCTCATATCCAAGATCGTTTTGACTGCCACTCTTCTCTCCTCCTCATCCTTGCTGCAGAGCATTGTCTGCAGAACTGCCTCGGGATGAGCATACCAGGAAGAGCTCCTCACAGTCTGCTCCACAATCTGAACAACCTTCCTTGGCTGACTCCTCAGGAGCTCAAGCTGGAAGAGAACATGCCTCGGACCTCCGGAGAACGATGACTTGACCTTGGTGTTGAACCAATTTGGCAAGTAGACACTCACGATGAATTGGACAATAAGTCTCAGGTTGTGAAGCTGGTTCCCTTTCAGTTTATGATGAGCGACCCAAATTCTGCAGAACCTGAGAGCCGTTGTGAGCCACCTAGAATGTGAGACTGGACCTATCTGCAGGTAAGCAAGCCTATCAGGCATGACCCCAGTTTTGATGGCACTGCAAATCATGTAACCATAGTACTGGTCAGTACTCAGGTCGTCAATGACAGTATGTGCAAGCTCAACGAGTGGAGGGCCAACTGTGATTTTTACAAAGCTCGGATTTATTTCTAACTCAGTGGCAGAGTCCAGCATCTTGCCAAGAGGACCAGACCATCTGTTGTTTGAAAGAGTCTTGCCATCCAGCTCCTGGATCAGATGTCTGAGTGGCAACTCGTTGGTGTGGAGGTCACAAACAATCCAGACCAGCTTCCTCCCAATCTTCCGCGTTATCCACTGTATGACCCCCCCTTGCCACCCTGTGTTCGTGTTGGTGCTGTCCCCTCCAATGGCCTGCAGGGTCTGGTCTACGTTCCTCTCTCTGAGCCACTTCCCAATGTTATCTGCCACTATCTCAGCTGGTTTCCTGATGTCATCTTTCTCTGGAGTGAAATGCCACAAATACTTCCCTCCTGGTTCACTGCAGCAGGAGTAGTGTTCCTCCTTCACCATGGCAGGGAACAACTTGTCAGAATCTCCAACTTTCATGAACACTTTAGTGTCATCCCTTCTCCCATCAAAGAACAAACAATTGATTCCATTTTCTCTTATCCCCTTATCAAACTCCTCTTCTAGGTTACTGACAAGTTTCTCCTGAGGTCTCCTTACTTTGTTTTGATCTATCACCAGGTGAACATCATCAAGTGTTATCAAACCACCGTCAACCCAGGCAGCTGTTGCTATCTCTGCAGTTTCTCTGAGACCAGTGTGGTGTCGCATGCTGGCCAGAGCTATGCTCGGGATATCTTTCCTATTTCGAATCTTATGCCTGGAAGGTTTGGGATCATTATTTTCTGGGTTAGGGACAAAGTCACCATTCTCCTGGTCAGCACTCGGATCAGCCATGGGGAAGTCATTAAACTCTGAATCAGCTTGACTCCAATCATCGGCCTCTTTTACCTCACCCTGGGCCTTCTCAAGTCTCTTTTCCTCGGCAACTCTTCTCCTCTTCTGTCTCTCTGTGGCAGCCTCCTGTCTCTTGGACTCCGGAATATCTTGGCTAGAAATCATGAGAGCCCCTATACTGCCAGTCTTCTCTCTCTGTGCTTTGACAAATGCCAGTTCGATCACAGGAATCTTCAGTTCACGCTTGCAAATACAGGAGATGTGGGCCTCGGATTTACAGTCACGATCGCATCCAAACTCAGAACAGAGAACAATTGGGCACTTGCAAGTAATTATGTCAAATAACTGGTCCAGTTGCTTGGCAAAGCTGTCCTTAACTGCA
Source organism: Homarus gammarus (assembly GCA_958450375.1). NCBI lineage: Eukaryota > Metazoa > Arthropoda > Malacostraca > Decapoda > Nephropidae > Homarus > Homarus gammarus. The sequence goes on from CAUDMG010002611.1 coordinate 104,367, forward strand.
AGTTTTCCTCTCCCAAGAGAGATATCTCTTGCCTTTTCCCAACTGGCTAGCAGTCTCTCACTAATCTTCTTCTGACTTGTTATGACTGGAGGCTTGAACTGAGCGTTAGCCAGAGTGTACTGTGCCAAGACAGCTTTGGCCATATCACTGGCAATGTCTTTGTTTGTGTAAGTTCTTTGGTTCTTTTCACTGATTTGCCTGATTAAAACATCGTATCTCAAAGCATCTCTCAATGTAGGCAACTCCGACTTCAGGAGCTCTCTCCCAGACCCAAGATAGTGACTGAGATGGCTGGATTTTTGGTTCCTCGTCCTGACACAAGCAGCCATCGCAAATATTATCAACTTATAAATGCATCAGAATCTGAAACAGAAAAAAATATTGTTAGTTGGGTTGTTAAAGAATGAAGTCAGAAAGCAATGTTCACTATTTAATTGTAAGGCACTAATGCAGCTGTACGTTAGATTTTCGATAAATTTCACGCTACAATTTACCTAGCAAAAGGTTGCAAAATATTGAAACTGAAATTATTTTCTGTTTATATACACTAAAATCTACCAAAAAAGTGATGGGCCATTAGTTTTAGCTGATCTTCCCTCCTATGACACGCCCTAATGTGTATAAATGTGGGGTTTTCATGGTAATGTGCTTCGTGTCCATTCTAGGGCCCGATAGATTATGGATATAAAACAAATCTATCGAGTTTTACGTTATTTCCTTGTATTATAGATATCAAAGTAATACTTGAACCAGTATAATGTAATTACCTTGTTGAAGCAATACACGAAACATACTGAAGGCATCAGTTGTTGATTCATTAGGAGGATTTGATAGCAGAGAGCAGAACAACGAAAAAAGAAACATAACCACAGGCAACACCACCAGCGCTGTCAGGATGGCCACCCACACCAACGGTGCCAAGGGCAGTAGGAAACCCCAGGGGTCCGCCTCCACACCACGTTTACCAGCCATTATCCTAGAGTAGGTCACAAACAACGGCCACGTAAAGTCCACCGCCTCAGCACGGCTGGCGCTGATGCCGAAGGGACCAATTGCGAAGTCTGCTTCCTAGCACCCGTAAATTAAAAGCCACATTAATATTTTTCTAGTAACATTTTAACATCAACACACACAACCCAGGTATATAATAAGCTTGGTAGACAACCTCTGTCAACACAAACACTGTAGAGTAGTTAAAAAATACCTATTCATATAAATATATGTTTAAAAGATAAAAATTCAAGATTCATTACAAATGCTTCTGTACAGAGGGATAGTTGAAATATGATAACTGTTTACTCTGAACAACATTTGTCTTTCCTAATGACTTCTAGCCCTTTTTTTTGTTCGGGTATTAGCCCAACTGGGCACAGGTCACTGACCCACATTAGGGCCTGAGGGGCGAAAATATAATAATAATAATAATAATAATATTAATAAAAATAATAATAATCATAATAATAATAATAATAATAATAATAATAATAATACATTAATAATAATAATACATTAATAATAATAATACAATAATAATAATAATAATAATAATAATAATAATAATAATAATAATAATAATAATAATAATAATGATAATATTAATAATAATTATAATAATAATAATAATAATAATAATAATAATAATAATGATAATAATAATAATACATTAATAATAATAATAATAATAATAATAATAATAATAATAATAATAATAATAATAATAATAATAATAATAATAATGATAATAATAATAATACATTAATAATAATAATAATAATAATAATAATAATAATAATAATAATAATAATAATAATAATAATAATAATAATAATAATTATAATAATAATAATAATAATAATAATAATAATAATAATAATAATAATAATACATTAATAATATTAATAATACATTAATAATAATAATAATAATAATAATAATAATAATAATAATAATAATAATTAATAACAAAATAATAAATATTAATAATAATAAAAATAATAATAATATCCATAAATAATTCCAAAATGAAAACAAAACAAATCAATAGTGATAAACGATATACAGTATGTATGTTGTGTTGTTAATAGTAAGAGAAACAATTGAGACCCTGAAATGGTGTGTAAATGAGGCAGAAAGTCAGATCAGCAACCTGGGACTTGGTCACAATTCTTGTGATGCCATATGGCAGCAGGGTCTACCATTAGACAACACATTATGCTTCCAATATCTTCCCAGGCGGTAGTGCCTCCCTGTTTGGTAGCTGCCTACTACCTACTACCTGTAATAGCTTACTGCTATTGTTATTATATCTTCAGTGTAATCTAAATAAAGGACCGTATATAGTGGAAAACTGCACTTTATTAGAATCCCGTTGAAAATTATGACATTAAACGACATCTGAATATATCTGAAATATAATGTCATGCCCACAATGGAATGACTATTGGCAATAAATAAACGAATCGCATGCCAGTGTTATCAAGAGGTATGTCCTCCAGGTGTGGTTCCTAGCATTATGTCGGGTTATATCAGTCACGACTAATTATCATTGATTATTATAGACCTATTTTATTGTAGCTATGATTTATGATATTTAACCTTGGTAATGTATTTTAATTAATATATGAGTAATCTAAGATATAGGAATTATTTATTATAAGGTTCTCTTCTCTCGTTATTAATCATACTAATAACACTTGGCAACACAGTAAAAAAGAATCCGTAGCATGGTTGGGAGCAACTTCCTTTTGGTAATTTTGAGTTGCTGATTTCAAATCTGGCAATAAAAATTCTCTGGCACGTACAGTTTATTAGTTATGCAAAAAAAATTAATTTTACAATAACTGAAAAATTCTATTTTTCCTGTTATTCCTGTTACTTTTTCCACGTCATCACTAAAATTAAATAGAGAATGAAAACAATCACAAGAAGACACAAAAAGTATTACATTAGCCACTGTCTGGCCATTTGTTATTTTATTTATTGTCCTCCGATTGTTGAAACCAGCAATAGTCTTCCACCATGGCAGGATCCCATCTACCCTGGTACCTTTCCTCCAAACGTCTAATGTCCTGGTGAAATCGCTCTCCTTGTTCATCACTAACCGCCAACAGATTCTCAGGAAAAAGTCCAAGTGCGAGTGTAGGAGGTGGACCTTCAGAGACATCCTGCATCCTAAGTTTTTGTAGTTTTTCAAGAGTTCCTCTACAAGTTGGCAATAGTTTTCTTTCTTCTTGTTTCCAAGAAACTCCTAGACTATAAGTGTGAAGGATTTCCATGCAGCTAGCTCATTTCCATTCAGTTTGTTTTCAAAGTCGTCATCTCAAAGTAACTTTCTTATCTTTGACTTTAGCATCACTGAGCTGTGGGAATTTTCCCCTCAAGTACACGAACCCATCACCTTTTTTGTCCACAGCCTTCACAAAATTCTTCATTAGTCCCAACTTGATGTGTAAAGGAGGTAGAAGTACATCGTTTGGGTCTACCAAGGGAGTATATTTAACGTTGCTTTATCCTGGAACAAACTCTTCTCTCTTTGATCAGTCCTTTGTGTTGTCGTGTTTTTCTGTTGCTCTGTTGTCCCATAAACACAGAAAACAGCAATATTTCGTGACCCCTCCTTGAAGGCCCAGTAGAAGGGCTATAACCTACAAATCGCCGCTGATCTGCCATCTATACTCCTTGTATTTAATAGCGGTCAGTATTTTCTCCATACTATCATACGTTTCCTTCAAACCTACAGAATTCTCTACTGGAACTGAGGGCTTCTGGTTCCCATTATACAACACTACTGTTTTCAAACTAAACTTGGAGGAATCTGTAAAAGCCGCCGTTCCTTTGGGTCATGTTTTTCTCCCAACTCTGACGTCAGTCCTTCTACATCAGTACACACACAGAGGGAATCCTGTATACTGTAGAATGAAGATAATGTGATATTTTTTTCCCTAAAAACAATTTTTTTTGTTTGTTTCGCTAATAAGTTCCATTCCTGCAGTCTTGGTGCTAACAGTTCCGTCTGCCGTTTTGACAGACGGAGATCACGTACAAGACCATTAAGTTCACTTTGTTCTATAAGATGTGGTTCATTGGAAGTCTGGTCAATGAAAGGAGGATCATGGGATGATTCTGGGATTTATTCCTCAATTTCCTCATCCGAAGTTCAGAGCTCTTCCAAATCAGCCGGTGGTGTAGGTATAGGGAGGCCTTCTGCGTGAGGAACGGACCTTATTGCCGAAGGTACATTTGGATACTCAATTTGGTGAATTAACACAACCTAGGCGTTGTATTCTCTCTATTCTCCTGTTCAGTATTGCTAACCTTGCATTTAATATATCCCTCCAAACACGTATCTTATATTCCTCCATTACATGTACACATATGTCATAAAAATGTTACGTGACTGACATTTTTTATTGTTATATTTGAAATCAGCCCAAAATTAATAAGGTCCAGCGTATTTGATCCATGTTACCGAACCCTTGTTAACTAGTGTAATTGGTTTATGTGCATAAGAGGGGACAGTAAATTGTCAGGGCTTCACCACTATACGCTAACCATACCATCGATGTTGGACAAGAATACGCAGTCGTATTTAGAGCTTCACTGTACTCACCTCCCTGGCCACCATACCCACCATGCCGGTGTAAGACCCATCAGCCTTTTTTCTGCCCCAAGTGTCATCAGAGGGACGAACGAAAGTGTATCTAGGAAGCAACAATGTAAGTAAGTAGTAAGTCTTCATTGTAAATATTCATCCTACATCATTGTAACATTTTAATCAAGAAGGTTGAGGGAGACCTTCGTGGGTCCAACGTGAAATAGGGTCAACTTTACCGTAAGTGTTACTGTTGCCATTACTATCATTACTAGTGATATTAAGAATACTTTTTATTGTTATTCTAATAATATTATCATTATGATTAATATTATTACCGTGCCTCTAAATGCACGACAAGTTATTGTATTTGGCCCTGTTTGTGTGTTTACTTATCTCCAAAATAACTCAAGAGCAAGTTCATGGATTTCCACCACACTCGGTAGTTTTCATCAGTATTTATAATGATCAAAATTTACCAAATAATGTCACGGTAACAGTTTACGATGACATGAAATAGTTCCCAGGAGAGATCGCAATGGCATACAGTAACAGCATCATTAACTCGATATTTACCCTGTTATGGTAACGGTTAACAGAAGATGTTTAATAATTGGTATTATTGTTATTGTTACTGTTGTTATTATTCTTGTCATTATTATTATAAACATTGGTATCATTTGTAGAATTAATATTATTATTGATAGTAGTAGTGACATCAAAAAGTGGTGGGACCTGGTAACATCACATGGTCCACAAGTAGAGTACCACCCAAATGCCAGCAAGTCCTTCCTCATTGTGAAGCCAAAATAACATTAACGGGCAATAGAGGTGTTCAACAGAAGTGCGGTCAAAATAACTAAGGACAACCAAAGACATCTACTGTCGGTGCGGTAATCGGCATGAACGACTTCAAAACCGAGTAAGTAACAGGAAAGGTAAATGAGAGGGTGAAGGAAATCCAAGTTCTGTCTAGTAATGCTAAAACGGGGCCACATGCAGTGTTTGCAGCATTCACCCATGGAGTCAAGCATCGCTGGAACTACCTGATGCGCACTATCCCTGATATCGGATCCCTCCTCAGCCTTCTGGAAGAAGCCATCAGTGTCAATTTTATTCCAACAATAGTGAAACATTTTCCCTTAACCCCAGCAGAAAGGTCACTCCCTGCACTACCACCGAGACAGGGAAGAATGGGAATGACCAATCTAGAGGAACTTGCTGCCACTGTACATCAGAACTGTCAAGCTCACGGCAGCCATCACTGAGCACATAACAGCTCAGAATGCAGCAAGTGAGGTAGATACCAACGAATTAAACAAGATTTGACGGTCCATAAGGACAGAACGACAGCACAAGTCTTTGCTTTCTAAACCTCCCTCTTATGGTTTCTCTCTTCCACTTTGTTTTCTAATCTCTAGCTTCCTTGAGAACCGATCCATGACAGTTGTTGTCGAGGGATCGATCTCTCGCTCTTTCTCTACCAATAGTGGTGTCCCACAGGGTTCTGTTCTTTCACCTACTCTCTTCCTTCTTTTTATCAATGATTTACTTCACACTACGACTAATTCTATCCATTCTTACGCTAATGATTCTACTCTTCACTCTTCTTCACATTTTCCCCTTCCCCCTAACTCTCAAACTAGATCTGTTTCTAGAGTTGATATCATTACATCTATCAGTGCGGATCTGTGCAGCATTTCCGAATGGTGAGGTAGAAACTTGGTTAAATTCAAGAGTAATAAAACAAAGTATTTACCAATTACACTTTCCAAATTAGATGATCTCCCATCAATCACATTTCAGGACGCTATCATTCTGCCAAATTCTAAAATAGATATGCTAGGCCTTACATGTAATGGAAGTCACACATCCTCAACATTGCTAAAGCTGCCTCCCGAAAGCTGGGAATGCTGTACAGGTGCAGTAGCTACTTCGCTCCTAAGAGTTACTTCACATATACAAGGGATTCATTCGTCCTAACTTGGAGTACTGCTCTCATGTCTGGGGTGGCTCTTCTTCTGTCCAACTGTTAGATAAGGTGGAATCAAAGGCATTTCGTTTTATTTACTCTCCTCCTTTAGTTGATAGTCTTTCTTCCCTTTCTCTTCACCGCAATGTTGCTTCACTCTCTCTCTTTTACAGTTACTTTAACAAGTAATGTTCGGTGGATTTGGCATCCTGTGTACCGCAGGCAAGGCTCGTAACACTCGTCTTCTCTGCGGCGCCCATCGTTTCTCTGTGGATGTCGGTCACACTAGATTAACCCGTTATAGTACATCCTTGTTTCCTCACACAGCCTAACTGTGGAATGCTCTGCCTTCTCCTGTGTTTCTACACTCATACAATCTGTCCCACTCCGTGGTGTCGATTAATATAATCTTTTTCTTTTCTATTTTTAATTTCTTTATTCTCTTATTTTTTCGCCTCTTAGGCTCCGTTATGGGTCGATGACCTGTGTCCGAGTGAGCTATTCCCCGTATAAAAAAAAGGGATAAACTGCAACAACCGATGCAACAATTTTGTCAGAGAACTTGAAAAAAGGATACGTAGCTATAGCGCAAGAGGTGGGCGCCTCGAATTGGCTAACAACGTTACCTTGTCCTTGTTTTGGGGATTACTGGCCACTTCGCCTTTAGGCTATTTCGGCCGAAGCTGTTTTTTTTCCTGAGTCGTTTTCTTTGGACTTCTTCCTTTTGTTCTTTTTGCTTTTCAATTTCCATTCTTCTTCTTGGTCTTGTGCTGGAATATTCTCGTAAAAGTCTAAAAACGCTTATATTTTTAATGTTACTAAATCTGGCTTTTTTGTCTTTTCTTCGGTCTTGTTTAATTCTGGCTTCTATTCTGTGGTCTTGGGGTCTTGATTTTTCTTTTCTGTGGTCTTGTTGGGGTCTTGATTCTTCTTTTCTTCGGTCTTCACTACAAGGAGAGCCTCCTTGTAGCTCAGTTTTTTCTTGCATCGCAGCTTAGCCACCCTACACTCCTCCCTCCACTTGGGACAATCCCGGTCGGAGGAGGAGTGAGGGCCACCACAAGCTGCGTATTTCTAGGCGGCCGCCGAGCAGTTGGTGTGCTGGTGCCCGGGTGTCCCGCAACTGCAACAGACCTCCCGAGCTCGACACTTCCCTGCTAGATGGCCTTACCTCTGGCATTTGTAGCACCTTGTTGGTCTTCTTTCATACGGTCTTACTGGGATGTTCTCCCATCCCATCAATACGGTGCTTGGTAGATTCTTGGGGTAACCAACCAGTGTAGTTAGGCTGGTCAGCTTCCATACTATTGAGAGCTTGTCTCCGATCAGCTCGGCCAGTTCTTCTTTTTTAAGGTGTGGGAGATGACTCCTAACACCAAGTTATCCTCTGTGTGAGTTTCCACTAGTATCATGATCCCGTTAATTTCTGTTCTGTTGGCTATTTGCTGGGCCTGTCCCATTCCGCGAAGGTGACGATAAGGCCACCACTCACTGGTCTGCGGACGACCCTTGTCACCCCTCTCATTCCTAAGGAGTCAAAAAATTTCCTAAGGACAAGGAGGTTTAGTTGCTTGTGCGAAGGGCATGTGACTGGGTACAGTCTTACGACCTTCGCCTGGTCACAGGTCAGCCTCATCGTTATGTTCACGTAGTACCTCGGGAGCAGAAAAGATCTTGCCTCGCTGAGGTGCAGTTCTCAGTCCAACGTTACCGATAAGGACAAAAGGCTTCAGTCTTAATAAACAAGAATTTACGTATGCCATTGCTCTAGGGTATGATTGGGCAGTAGTAGGTTTGTCCACCCAATGCATGTGTGGTTCATCCGATGACTTCGACCACACCATGGTGTGCATGGGGCATCACGGCAAAAAATCTGACACAATGTCACGGTGGAGCCGACTCTCCTTCCATTGGACGGTGAGAATCTCTGTCACATGACTTCCAAAACATCCAACGAAGCCCATGTGGACGTCAGCGCCCGAGGATTTTGGCCACGGGGATAGCAAGCCTTTTCAACATCAGGATTTTCGACCACATGACGACATGTCACTGTAACCTATCTCTCAATGTTGCACACAAGAGGAACGAGAGTGACAAGAACAGGGTGTAAACAAAAAGAATTCAAAATGTGGATCAAGACAACATCACTCATCTGATGTTCCCAACCTCTGGTAGCATGGGACCAAGTGCAAGATGCTTCTACACAAGACTGGCCGAGGTATTATCTGAACAGAAGCAGCACCCCAGAAGTCACGTTGCAGCCTGGTTGAGATGTCGACAGTCCTCTCTGTTTAGATCTGCATTGCTTTGCCTCAGGAGAACGATATCTTCGACTTCAACGCCAACAACATTCGCAGATATTGACTATAAGGCAACAATCACTGAATCCCGTATAGATCTGCGGTTTAACCAACTCAGTTGGGGTAGCTAATTTTATATTAGGATATATAATAATAAGGTAATAAAATAGTGGCGAAGGTGTTGCTATTGGGGGAGGCTGGAGGCCACGTTTGTAATAAAAAATAAGTAGTGGTGGTTGTAGTAGTAACATAGCACTACTAGTATTAGTATAAGTAATAGTTGTATAGTGTTATAATCGTTAACAATGTTTTATCTCTATCTTATTACAGTATGACTATTTACATCATCTTTTTTAGCATTCACCATTTCATCTAAAACTCCCATGAATTAATGAGTTTATACGACCACCCAACAGTAAGTTGGTGGTGACGGATTCTGAGTCACAACTCACGAAAAGTTTAAACTGATGGAAAGGTAGTCGAGAATATTGGCGAAACTGCCGGCATACTTAAGCTTCTCTTCCCCGACATCCTTCTTCACGGCCCGGAACTTCTCTGTCGCCACCACGAGGTTTGGTCTGTGAGGAAACCTGTCAAGAGTATTTGATGTTTATTGGTCTATGAGGGAGCTTGTCAGAAAAGATTCTAAGTTTATTGGTGGATGATGGAAGTAGGCAAGGATAAGTAAATGTTTATTGGTGGATGATGGAAGTAGGCAAGGATAAGTAAATGTTTATTGGTCTGAAAGCGATTCCTGTCAAGAGGATCTGAATGATTATCTGTCAGGATATATGTTAGGACTTAGGCAATATTTATTGGTCAGTAAAGAACGTCTCAAGGTATAGCAGACTATAAATATAACACCAACTTCAAAGACACATAAAACTAAAACCTAATACTGAATGGTGGGAGGAGTTCTGTTGCAAGGTTTAATATCACAAACTCTTCCATAACGATATCAAGGCAATCACCGACTCATTGGCATAATGTGAAAGAATTTTAAATAATAATACATAACATACAATCTGTCGACTTTCAAAAGTTCATGAAAGCCGGTTTAATGAAGAATGTACGGTCTCCTTGATGACCATGTGTATACATCAGGACCTAGATTACAGTCAAACAAGTATGGGTGGTCACCACACATTAAATTGGGGTACTACAAACAGGGCCGGATTTACCTACTTGTGGGCCCCAGGCCAAACTCATCAGTGGGCCCCCAAATTTATAGAAATGTTTGCATGTTTCAATAATCAATATATATATACAAATATATATATATATATATATATATATATATATATATATATATATATATATATATATATATATATATATATATATATATATATATACAGTATATATATATATATATATATATATATATATATATATATATATATATATATGCAAGTAAATCACTGTAGGTGCGCGTGATCTAGGTATATGCTGATAACCACCAGGAAAGAAGAAAACACGAAGTTCCCAAGCGCTTTCGTGTAATTCACATCTTCAGGGGTGAGTACAGACTAGATGTACTCACCCCTGAAGATGTGAATTACACGAAAGCGCTTGGGAACTTCGTGTTTTCTTCTTTCCTGGTGGTTATCAGCATATATATATATATATATATATATATATAGATATATATATATATATATATATATATATATATATATATATATATATATATATATATATATATATGCTGATAACCACCAGGAAAGAAGAAAACACCAAGTTCCCAAGCGCTTTCGTGTAATTCACATCTTCAGGGGTGAGTACAGACTAGAGAGAGTAATGCAAAACAAGATGAATATATACAGAGGAGGGTGAGACCAGGTCCACAATGGTCAGGTAATTACCCTACTAATCTTTAAATGGCACACAACGGTTGGTGGTTAGGTCAGATGGGACAGTGACCCGCCCTCTCACCTGATCACAAATCTTCTTAATTACAAAGTTGTCCAGCTTGTACATGCCGTTACTCAAATTCATGTTGAATGCTTCGGTATGTTTAATAAGACTAGATTCTATGATGTTCCTACTATCAATTGAATTACATGGTAATATTGAGGAGGCATTATCCCAGTCAATGCAATGCTTGTTATCCCTCAAATGAACAAACAGAGCATTGGATTCCTGGCCTGTCCTAACACTGTATTTGTGTTGTTTAATTCTAGTTACAAGATCTTTACCTGTCTGGCCTAAGTAAAACATATTACATTCCTTGCAAGGAACTTTATAAATGCAACCAATTGTGTTGCATTTATAAAGTTCCTTGCAAGGAATGGAGTTTTTTGAGTCTAGATTACTACCCAATATAGTGGACTTTATTCCTCCATGGTATAGATATGTAGATGATGTTCTTTGTCTTTGGCCTATAAACAGTGACCCATTTGAATTTTTAGACAAACTTAATAATATTGTCCCCAGTATCACGTTCAAAATTGAAAGAGAAATAAATGAATCCCTTCCATTTCTTGATATGCTTATCATGAGAAATGGCCAAAACTATAAATTCAAGGTATATAGAAAGCCCACACAGGTAGACAGTTTCATTCACTTTTTATCGAATCACCTTGAGTCTACCAAAATGTCAGTTTTTTCTGTTATGTTCTTAAGATGTCTGCGTATTTGTGACTCTGAATTTATTGACGATGAATTGAAACACATTCGTTCTATTGCACATAAACTTGGGTACCCTTCTGTGTTTGTTGATCGTTGTTTTAATAGGGCTAAAAAATCCTTTCATTCCTCTCAAACCAGACAAGTTCCTACACTTAAGAATATTTTGACTCTGCCCTATCGTAATGAATTTGTCCCGTTAGTTCGGTCCCTCAAGCTTCTAAATATTAATGTTGTTTTCAAGTATGACTCAACCATTACTAATATGTTAATAAGGAATAGCCCAAGTTTGAATGTAAATGGTAGTGTTTATTGTATTCCATGTAGCAAATGTAATTGTAATTATGTAGGTCAGACAGGAAAAACACTGCAGCTCAGAATCAAACAACATAAGTATAATATTAGAACTGCATCTGAAAGCAGTGCCTTGTTCGTTCATGTTAGGAATAATAATCACCCCATTGCTTGGGAAAAAAGCTTAGAAGTTTTCAAATCATCTTGTGTCACAGAAAGACTTCTTGTTGAAGCTAGTTTGATTAAGGAATTAAAATCAATAAACCTTAGTGATGGTCAGTTCAAAACTGATAATATGTTACATAAATTTATTTGTCAGTGGCCCAAGGTTAAAAATGCTTTAAAAACCTTTGATCTAGATGTATGATAGTTATTTTGTGGGTCCCCTTTTTTCTGACCTGACTTGACTAGTCACGTCACCACCCTTCTCTTAAGCTCCTCTACGTGTGTGTTGGTGTGGGGATTAGTGGATGTCATCATTTTGACCTGACCTCATGTTTTTAGGTCACCCTGTATATTTAAGCCTCTCTCTGTCCATGTAATCCAGTTGCCTCTGAAGATGTCTTGAATAAAGACGAAAGCTAAGGTACTCCGTTGTTTCCATTTTCCCGTGTGATTTTATCAAGATATATATATATATATATATATATATATATATATATATATATATATATATATATATATATATATATATATTTATATATGCAAGTAAATCACTGTAGGTGCGCGTAATCTAGGTATATGCATTTAACATGAATTTGAGTAATGGCATGTACAAACTGGACAATTTTGTAATTAAGAAGATTTGTAACCAGGTGAGAAGGTTGGGTCACCTTATCCTCTGACCTGACCACCAACCGTTGTGTGCTATTTAAAGATTAGTAGGGTCATTACCTAATACCTGACCATTGTGGACCTGGTCTCACCCTCCTCTGTATATATACACCTTGGTTTGTATTTCTCTTTAGTCTGTACTCACCCCTGAAGATGTGAATTACACGAAAGCGCTTGGGAACTTCGTGTTTTCTTCTCTCCTTTTGGTTATCAGCATATATATATATATATATATATATATATATATATATATATATATATATATATATATATATATATATATATATATATATATATATATATATATATATATATATGCAAGTAAATCACTGTAGGTGCGCGTGATCTAGGTATATGCTGATAACCACAAGGAAAGAAGAAAACACGAAGTTCCCAAGCGCTTTCGTGTAATTTTGCAATGGCCAAATGTCATCAAATATTACATAATATCATAATATTATAATGTAAGAAATAAGAATTTCAACACAATGTGACACATCATTACTTTTAATCAAATTAGTTCCATATCATGTACATCTTATATATGGGAATAATGAAACAAATACAATTAACTTGAAGCATAATAAATTTTGCAAACACATGAAGTACAGCAAACTGTGTGAATTTCAAAATTAATTCTTCCTACGTTTTTTCATGGAAAATTTGGCAATGATACTGTTTGTGTCAAGGGATTGTTGGAAGCCAGATTCAATGCATAATAATGAAAGTAAGTTTAATCTGGTTTGTCCCATGGTAAGCCTCAGGTGATTTTTCACCCCAGATAGAGGGTAAGGAAAATTCTTACCAAGTTACTAATGTTGGGAAAGGCAGTTGTCAAAATATCATCTTTGGGCCTCAGCAAAGTGGAGATGTTTGTCACTGACCTGTCAGATTCAGAAGACAAAATGTCTTTAAATTGCAAAAAATCATCTAGAACAGATGCTTCCAGGTCACTGGAATAGGTACTGACAACCAATTCCAGTTGGGCTTTGAGATCATCATTTTTCATACTGTCATACTCCGTTAAGAAGCTAAACAGCTTCTTTATTTCTGAGTAGGCATTCACTCTGTGCTCTAATTCATTTCTAAGGCAATCTAATATGGTGTAGAAATTGTCCACCTTGAACTTCTCACGTGGATCAAGTTGAGTTTCAGTGCCAACTGACTCATCAAAGAAAAGTTTTTCTTTTTTGTTCTTTTTGTTGTCTCTGTGTAGACAGGCTCAGCAAAAGCCCTAGCCTGATCTTCTATTTCATCAAACTGACCCTGTCTCATTTCTGAGACGAAGGAGATCAAACTCTCATACAGTTTCACAACTGACAGAAGGTTGGTCTCAACTTTTTGAAGTGATAAGCTGGTTGCATTAGACCTTGTTAAGATTTTATACCATATTACAGTAAAAAGTGCTGTTTCAAATGCTTCCATTTGTCTTATGAGGCCTTCACCTTCAAGCTTTGTAGCCACAGTTTGTCTACTGTCAGAACATGTGTTCTCCAGTGCTGATTTTATCTCAAGGTAATGTAAAAACACTGCTTTAACAGCATCAGACCTCGCACTCCAGCGAGTTTCTGAAAGGGATTTCACTACAATCCCTTCAGCAGGTAGTGTAGCTTTCAAGTGATCCCATCTATATGTGGAGGCTGAGAAGAAGTTGTATAACGCTTGCAAAAATCTGGAATATGAAACAGACCCAAGGCAACTGCTGGCAGCTGATGTTCCTACAAGGTTCAAGGAGTGACCTGCACAAGGGACATAATATGCCAGGGGATTCATAGCCTTTATTCTGGCTTGGAGACCAGTGTAAATGCCTGACATATTGGCAGCAGTGTCATAACTCTGCCCTCTCAGGTCACTCAAATCAAGACCAACATCTTTAATTAACTGTACAATAGTTGAGGCTATGCTCTCTGCACCATGGTCATGTATGTCTATGAACTTTAGAAATCGCTCAACAGGTTTGCCATCAGGTTTGATAGAACGAGCTATGAATGTAAGTTGGTCAGTATGACTAACATCCGGTGTGGAATCTACACTAACTGAATAACATTTGGCTTGTTTCACTTCACTTATGATAATTGAGTGAATTTCTTCAGCCATCAGATTGACCATTTCCTCACAAATCGTTTTTGAGAGATAAGAAGTCTTTCCAAATTTTGCCAGGAGTTCCATTACTCCAAGGTAATTCCCATTGTTGCTAGAGCCTATTCTTTCATCACTACCTCTGAGAGGAAGACCTCTTGATGTTAAAAATGTTAGTGTTTCAACTATGCGCAATAGAACATCTTTCCAGTATTTTCTCTCCAATTCTACTTGCAAAGCCAAAGTGGAATCAATTCGCCTTGCTGTAATTGCCCTCACACCCCAAGTAGTACCTGAGATTTTATGCTCTTTGCTACTTTCATGTTCAGCAACTCTACGCTGACAGTTTTTCCAGTGGCTAAACCAACTAGTAAACAATGAGACTTGCTCTCTGAATAGCTTGCATGGAACACAAAATACATCTCCAGTTTTTGGAGAATACACAAGCCATTCCCTTTTCATCATTTGCCATCTGACGTGTAAACAAGGATTTGGGCAAATATCGAACTCTTTCCTTTTCGCCCACATTTTTACTTCTTGCAGATCTTGAGAAGTCACCTTGTTCACAATTTAGGTCAAGAGGATGGTTTAGTAAATACTCAACCAGTTTATTATCAATTGTCAGCCAGTCAGCTGGATCACTTGATACACACAAATCAACACTGGCACTTTGTTCCACAGAATGTTTCTTATAAGTCACAGGTGGTACTTCCATTGCTGTAGGTGTTGATTTACTTAATCTCTGTGACAGTGACTCAGCTGACCTCGCTTCGTCATCTGAATCATGAAAGTGAACATCTACTGTGTCATCCCCTGGGAGTTTACTGTCACTGGTACTTGGCTCTGAATCTCCTTTTGGTCTAAAAAATGTTGTCAGCTTTGGAACTGATTGCAGTTGTGCAGCTTTGGCTGCATTTAACTTTCTCTTTTGTGAGCCACTCAGATAGTTTTTCAGGGACAACATATTTATCTCATGAGAATCCCCAAGAATAATCTGTAAGCAAAATAATAGTGTAAGCCTATAAGAGACACCAATATCACGAAAAATAGACGCAAGAACACATGTAATATAACACTGACGTCCATTTAATGCAACATGTAAAATATCATTAGTAAATAATGAGTGCCGCTACACAATATAAAATATCACTGAGCTGAGGCTGAGAAGATACTGACTGGCTGAGCGAACTGTCAGCAAACCAACGGTAACCCTGACACGTACTGAACGTGAAACAATCCTGTCCTTCACACGTCAAGGTGCTGAAGGTTTCTTGAACTTTATTCTCTCTCTCTCTCTCTCTCTCTCTCTCTCTCTCTCTCTCTCTCTCTCTCCATGCATAGATAGATAGATAAATAGATAGATAGATAGATCGATGGTGGGACACGGACATTTAAAAAATGTATATATATTTTTTTTTATTATCTTATTTTATCTTATTTTCTTCATTTTACTATAGGGCCTAGTCCGTGACCCACCTGAGAACCACCCCATGGCCCACCAGTTGAAGACCACTACGGGCCTATACTTACTGTACAGGGGCCCCATACTCCGGGCCCTATACTTATTGTACAGGGGCCCACATGATTGTGAATATATTATATAATGAAATACTCGGTGTACACTTGAAACAAGGTTATACGCTGGCACGCTGCGCGACAAATTAGTTTCAGTGGACCCCCAGATACCGGTGGGACCTAGGCCAATGGCCTACTTAGCCTATTGGTAAATCCGGCCCTGGCTACAAAGTACATAACAGTACAGATACTCGCCTATGAAATTTGTCAGGGAAGAGCGGGAGGTTGATGGTGAGAAAAATGCCTCTTTGGGAAGTCCAGGAAGCAATTAACAACCCCTGATCATCCGGCAAGCTGTATGGTAATTTCATGTACACGCTGGACCTGTGAATGAACTTGAATTCAATAGCGGAAAAAACAGTTCCACTCAATATTCCATTCGTTCACTTGTTAAATTTCTTAAAATATTATAACTCCTTTTCTTAATCCTACCTAAGATATTCCGTAGAATCCTTGATGATTAGCAACATGGAGTTGGTCACGGAGAGTAACTTGTGTAGGGGATGGAGGCGCGAGAGGGGCAGGCGGGTGACAACTAGGAGCCTCGTCGACCACACCAGGAGGCGGCCCTTGAGGGACCGCTCGGCGAAGGCGGCGAGGAATGTTGGGTCGTCGCTCACCACCACCACCGTCACGCACCATGACACCTGCCGCAGCTGTTGACGTCAACATGGTAGAAGTTTTGTGAGAGTGACCTACCCGCCTCAGTAGTAATGTGAGACTGACCTACCCGCCTCAGTAGTAATGTGAGACTGACCTTCCTGTCTCAGCAATAGAGATGCGGGTGTTGCGGATAGCTTAGGATAAGAGTTATATATTATACAAATATTTCATCACACATTGACACACACATACACATTAAGGTGACACCCATGACTCTCAGGGCTTTGAGAACCAGATTTCAGCATCAATAATTCATATAGTTATCTCTTCCTGTTCCATTTATACCTGACTTTAGTGGCGAGTGGATAGACGGTGCTAAGGGTGATGGACCAACAGGATGAAAGTAGAAATATTCGCATCTTCTTATCATTTGCACAACTCTCTCGATCTCTCTCTCTTTCTCCCATGTTTAAAAGTTTTCCCGCTTTCTCTTACGTGGCAGCTACATATTCGTAAACCCAAAGAGTCTTGCCAGCGTATTCGCAAGTTTCTAAGAGTCTTGGGGAACACGTCATGGGGTGTTGACTGAGGAACTCTGCTATACCATTACCATATGCTAGGTAGACCCAAACTGGGTGTGAAGATGTACTCCTCAGCCACTGAGGCTAGACTCAGTACACTGAACTCTATTCACAATGCTAGAGTGCGCCTGGCGATCGGTGCTATCACGTCCTCGCCAATCCCGAGTTTACTGGTTGATGCTGATGAGCCACCCTTTGAAATTCGACGCCAGTATCTCCAGGTTCAGAGTTTGTTTCGTCTCCTGGTGGAGTACCCCAGTCTTAGAGATCTTCGTCGAAAGCACGTCTCCATGTGCCAGGGGGAGACGGGTCTTACCGTGTCTCTTTGGTGCTGGGGGAGTGAGTAGGTGCCGCGGGAGGGGACCTCTTTCGTAGAGGAAACTGGTCTTCTACACAAACTTTGAGCTTGATCTATTAACGACTAAATATTTGTTAAGAGAGAACTATGCTATATATTATTGATGTTTGGTTTTTGTTTTACCTTGCATTATTTGTTTTAACCTTCTAAGCCTTAATTTAATTCGGCGGCATATGACCTAAGCTGTTGCTTCACCAGGGATGTACTCGTAATTACCACAATCAGATCAATCAATGACTCTGAAAGAAACGCACTGTCGCTATTCACGAAAAGGGGTTACTTCCCACTTAGACAACTACCATAAATACATAATTCAAGAATATAAACTAACCTAGACTAGAATTCAGGATAACACCAAAAATGGTGTTTTTGAAGATTAGTAGGGTCACTACCTAGTAGGGTGTGTCATACGGAGGCGAATTTTTTTTTTTTGAGTTTGAAAAATCGGCCCATGGTATTAATGATGTAGTTCTATGTGCAGAATCATGTGATATCTTCAGATTTGAAAAGGTTTTATTTTTTGCTAGGTAAATTTTAACTTGAAATCTTATGAAAATTCAGTATTCCCACCCTTTTACCAACACCACTAAATAGCTTATTTAAAGTAAAGTAAATGTATCAGGTTAATTTATTAGGATGAAAATGATCCAGAATAGTGAAACGAATGATCTTGACACATTTATTAAATTTAATATTCCTTTAGAAAACAAAATCATCAAATACAAAAACCGGTTTTATTACTACGACCCGGTGTTGCTGCACACCATAGAGAACATGTCTTTCTTGCTTCTGTTTCTACTCATCACCTCCCTGCTGACCACCTGAGCTCGGGTGTAGCCTTCCCTCCTCTCCTGGCTGTACGCGTGACTGCTGGCCTCGCTCACTTGCTGTACACAACGCTCTATACTCTGGGTGTGCGAGGGCCAGGCAGGGACATGCATGGGGTTGTCCAGGAAAGCTCTGACTTGAACATTGGTGAGGCTGCAGGTAAGAGAGGGCTCACTGCCAGCCTGGATGTTATCCAGATCTATGAGATCAGTGAGGGTCTTGGCACCTAGATTGACTTCAGGAGTCTTCCTGACCCTGAAGGAATCGTCACCAACTGATTCGTCATGCCCAGATCCTCTCATAAGTCTCATATCCAAGATCTTTTTGACTGCCACTCTTCTCTCCTCCTCATCCTTACTGCAGAGCATTGTCTGCAGAACGGCCTCGGGATGAGCATACCAGGAAGATCTCCTCACAGTCTGCTCCACAACCTGAACAACCTTCCTTGGCTGACTCCTCAGGAGCTCAAGCTGGAAGAGAACATGCCTCGGACCTTCGGAGAACGATGACTTGACCTTGGTGTTGAGCCAATTTGGCAAGTAGACACTCACGATGAATTGGACAATAAGTCTCAGGTTGTGAAGCCGGTTCCCTTTCAGTTTATGATGAGCGACCCAAATTCTGCAGAACCTGAGAGCCGTTGTGAGCCACCTAAAATGTGAGACTGGACCTATCTGCAGGTAAGCAAGTCTATTAGGCATGACCCCAGTTTTGATGGCACTGCAAATCATGTAACCATAGTACTGGTCAGTACTCAGGTCGTCAATCACAGTATGTGCAAGCTCAACGAGTGGAGGGCCAACTGTGATTTTTTCAAAGCTCGGATTTATTTCTAACTCCAGTGACAGAGTCCAGCATCTTGCCAAGAGGACCAGACCATCTGTTGTTTGAAAGAGTCTTGCCATCCAGCTCTTGGATCAGATGTCTGAGTGGCAACTCGTTGGTGTGGAGGTCACAAACAATCCAGACCAGCTTCCTCCCAATCTTCCGCTCTATCCAATGTATGACCCCCCCCCTTGCCACCCTGTGTTCGTGTTGGTGCTGTCCCCTCCAATGGCCTGCAGGGTCTGGTCTACGTTCCTCTCTCTGAGCCAGTCCACAATGTTATCTGCCACTATCTCAGCTGGTTTCCTGATGTCATCTTTCTCTGGAGTGAAATGCCACAAATACTTCCCTCCTGGTTCACTGCAGCAGGAGTAGTGTTCCTCCTTCACCATAGCATGGAACAACTTGTCAGAATCTCCAACTTTCATGAACACTTAAGTGTCATCCCTTCTCCCATCAAAGAACAAACAATTGATTCCATTTTCTCTTATCCCCTTATCAAACTCCTCTTCTAGGTTACTGACAAGTTTCTCCTGAGCTCTCCTTACTTTGTTATGATCTATCACCAGGTGAACATCATCAGGTGTTATCAAACCACCGTCAACCCAGGCAGCTGTTGCTATCTCTGCAGTTTCTCTGAGACCAGTGTGGTGTCGCATGCTGGCCAGAGCTATGCTCGGGATATCTTTCCTATTTCGAATCTTATGCCTGGAAGGTTTGGGATCATTATTTTCTGGGTTAGGGACAAAGTCACCATTCTCCTGGTCAGCACTCGGATCAGCCATGGGGAAGTCATTAAACTCTGAATCAGCTTGACTCCAATCATCGGCCTTTTTTACCTCACCCTGGGCCTTCTCAAGTCTCTTTTCCTCGGCAACTCTTCTCCTCTTCTGTCTTTCTGTGGCAGCCTCCTGTCTCTTGGACTCCGGAATATCTTGGCTAGAAATCATGAGAGCCCCTATACTGCCAGTCTTCTCTCTCTGTGCTTTGACAAATGCCAGTTCGATCACAGGAATCTTCAGTTCACGCTTGCAAATACAGGAGATGTGGGCCTCGGATTTACAGTCACGATCGCATCCAAACTCAGGACAGAGAACAATTGGGCACTTGCAAGTAATTATGTCAAATAACTGGTCCAGTTGCTTGGCAAAGCTGTCCTTAACTGCAAGTTTTCCTCTCCCAAGAGAGATATCTCTTGCCTTTTCCCAACTGGCTAGCAGTCTCTCACTAATCTTCTTCTGACTTGTTATGACTGGAGGCTTGAACTGAGCGTTAGCCAGAGTGTACTGTGCCAAGACAGCTTTGGTCATATCACTGGCAATGTCTTTGTTTGTGTAAGTTCTTTGGTTCTTTTCACTGATTTGCCTGATTAAAACACCGTATCTCAAAGCATCTCTCAATGTAGGCAACTCCGACTTCAGGAGCTCTCTCCCAGACCCAAGATAGTGACTGAGATGGCTGGATTTTTGGTTCCTCGTCCTGACACAAGCAGCCATCGCAAATATTATCAACTTATAAATGCATCAGAATCTGAAACAGAAAAAAATATTGTTACTTGGGTTGTTAAAGAATGAAGTCAGAAAGCAATGTTCACTATTAAATTGTAATGCACTAATGCAGCTGTACGTTAGATTTTCGATAAATTTCACGCTAAAATTTACCTAGCAAAAGGTTGCAAAATATTGAAACTGAAATTATTTTCTCTTTATATACACTAAAATCCACCAAAAAAGTGATGGGCCATTAGTTTTAGCTGATCTTCCCTCCTATGACACACCCTACTACCAAGTGACCTGACCATTGTGGACTTGATCTCATCCTCCTCTACTGTATATATTTGCTTTGTTATGTATTTCTCCTTAGTCTGTACTCACCCCTGAAGATTTGAATTACACGAAAGCTCTTGGGAACTTCGTGTTTTCTTTTTTCCTTGTGGTTATCAGCATATACCTAGATCACGCGCACCTACAGGTAAAGTGTGGTCTCCCTCTGTGGGTACATTGTGTGAGGTCACCAGGTAAAGTGTGGTCTCCCTCTGTGGGTACCTTGTGTGAGGTCACCAGGTAAAGTGTGGTCTCCCTCTGTGGGTACATTGTGTGAGGTCACCAGGTAAAGTGTGGTCTCCCTCTGTGGGTACCTTGTGTGAGGTCACCAGGTAAAGTGTGGTCTCCCTCTGTGGGTACATTGTGTGAGGTCACCAGGTAAAGTGTGGTCTCCCTCTGTGGGTACCTTGTGTGAGGTCACCAGGTAAAGTGTGGTCTCCCTCTGTGGGTACATTGTGTGAGGCCACCAGGTAAAATGTGGTCTCCCTCTGTGGGTACATTGTGTGAGGTCACCGCACATGAGGACATTTATTTAACCCCCCAAACGTAATGCCCCCTTCTCTAAGCTGCATTTTCAACCTTTCAAAGTTTGCTCTGAAATCTGGGACTTTGATGTGATTTTCCTTGCGACTGATATTAAGTTCTACTTTGAATCTCACTTCTTTGTGATCGCTGTTAGCTAGTTCGTTCCCTACCTCGACTTTGCTAATAAGGTTTTCTCTTTTTGACAGAACTATATCTAGTATATCATTACCCCGAGTAGGTTCGGCTGTATGTTGACTTAGGAAACAGTCCTGAACTGTTTCAAGAAAATCCTCTGATTCTGAGTTATCCGGAAGGTCTGTCCAATCTATTTGACTAAAGTTAAAATCGCCTATCCAAATTGTTTCTGTATTCAGTTCAGCTTTTTATTTCCTTATTGATTTCACACCTCAGATTATCCCTGACATATATTGCTAGCCCCTCTTCCTTTCCTAATTTGCCTGCCAGTATCGAATAATTTGTAACCTTTAATTAGCTATTCGACAGGTAACTCATATGAGTCTAAGTTTATCCATGTTTCAGTGAATGCAATTAAATCAAAATTTTTCTGTACATACCAACGATTTCGTCCATTTTGTTTCTCATACTTCTACTGTTTGAGTAGTAGACATTTAAGATAGGTTTTAACTCCCTGCCTAATTTAGTTTTGTCATCATTCCTAGCACTAGTTCTCTGTAACCTTTCATTTTGTTTGCTCCCACTGTAGTCTTCTTAATCCCCATGTTCATATGTTCTTGTAAACTGCCGTCTCGAGAAAGCCAGCCAAGGTTGCCAACCCATTAGGGTGTGTCATAGGAGGGAAGATCAGCAAAAACTAATGGCCCATCACTTTTTTGGTAGATTTTAGTGTATATAAACAGAAAATAATTTCAGTTTCAAAATTTTGCAACCTTTTGCTAGGTAAATTTTAGCGTGAAATTTATCGAAAATCTAACGTACAGCTGCATTAGTGCATTACAATTAAATAGTGAACATTGCTTTCTGACTTCATTCTTTAACAACCCAACTAACAATATTTTTTTCTGTTTCAGATTCTGATGCATATATAAGTTGATAATATTTGCGATGGCTGCTTGTGTCAGGACGAGGAACCAAAAATCCAGCCATCTCAGTCACTATCTTGGGTCTGGGAGAGAGCTCCTGAAGTCGGAGTTGCCTACATTGAGAGATGCTTTGAGATACGGTGTTTTAATCAGGCAAATCAGTGAAAAGAACCAAAGAACTTACACAAACAAAGACATTGCCAGTGATATGACCAAAGCTTTCTTGGCACAGTACACTCTGGCTAACGCTCAGTTCAAGCCTCCAGTCATAACAAGTCAGAAGAAGATTAGTGAGAGACTGCTAGCCAGTTGGGAAAAGGCAAGAGATATCTCTCTTGGGAGAGGAAAACTTGCAGTTAAGGACAGCTTTGCCAAGCAACTGGACCAGTTATTTGACATAATTACTTGCAAGTACCCAATTGTTCTCTGTCCTGAGTTTGGATGCGATCGTGACTGTAAATCCGAGGCCCACATCTCCTGTATTTGCAAGCGTGAACTGAAGATTCCTGTGATCGAACTGGCATTTGTCTAAGGACAGAGAGAGAAGACTGGCAGTATAGGGGCTCTCATGATTTCTAGCCAAGATATTCCGGAGTCCAAGAGACTGGAGGCTGCCACAGAGAGACAGAAGTGGAGAAGAGTTGCCGAGGAAAAGAGACTTGAGAAGGCCCAGGGTGAGGTAAAAAAGGCCGATGATTGGAGTCAAGCTGATTCAGAGTTTAATGACTTCCCCATGGCTGATCCGAGTGCTGACCAGGAGAATGGTGACTTTGTCCCTAACCCAGAAAATAATGATCCCAAACCTTCCAGGCATAAGATTCGAAATAGGAAAGATATCCCGAGCATAGCTCTGGCCAGCATGCGACACCACACTGGTCTCAGAGAAACTGCAGAGATAGCAACAGCTGCCTGGATTGACGGTGGTTTGATAACACCTGATGA
Source organism: Homarus gammarus (assembly GCA_958450375.1). Lineage (NCBI taxonomy): Eukaryota > Metazoa > Arthropoda > Malacostraca > Decapoda > Nephropidae > Homarus > Homarus gammarus. The sequence goes on from CAUDMG010002611.1 coordinate 128,186, forward strand.
TGTTCACCTGGTGATAGATCATAACAAAGTAAGGAGAGCTCAGGAGAAACCTGTCAGCAACCTAGAAGAGGAGTTTGATAAGGGGATAAGAGAAAATGGAATCAATTGTTTGTTCTTTGATGGGAGAAGGGATGACACTAAAGTGTTCATGAAAGTTGGAGATTCTGATAAGTTGTTCCATGCCATGGTGAAGGAGGAACACTACTCCTGCTGCAGTGAACCAGGAGGGAAGTATTTGTGGCATTTCACTCCAGAGAAAGATGACATCAGGAAACCAGCTGAGATAGTGGCAGATAACATTGTGAACTGGCTCAGAGAGAGGAACGTAGACCAGACCCTGCAGGCCATTGGAGGGGACAGCACCAACACGAACACAGGGTGGCAAGGGGGGGTCATACAGTGGATAGAGCGGAAGATTGGGAGGAAGCTGGTCTGGATTGTTTGTGACCTCCACACCAACGAGTTGCCACTCAGACATCTGATCCAGGAGCTGGATGGCAAGACTCTTTCAAACAACAGATGGTCTGGTCCTCTTGGCAAGATGCTGGACTCTGCCACTGAGTTAGAAATAAATCCGAGCTTTGAAAAAATCACAGTTGGCCCTCCACTCGTTGAGCTTGCACATACTGTCATTGGCGACCTGAGTACTGACCAGTACTATGGTTACATGATTTGCAGTGCCATCAAAACTGGGGTCATGCCTGATTGACTTGCTTACCTGCAGATAGGTCCAGTCTCACATTCTAGGTGGCTCACAACGGCTCTCAGGTTCTGCAGAATTTGGGTCGCTCATCATAAACTGAAAGGGAACCAGCTTCACAGCCTGAGACTTATTGTCCAATTCATCGTGAGTGTCTACTTGCCATATTGGTTCAACACCAAGGTCAAGTCATCGTTCTCCGAAGGTCCGAGGCATGTTCTCTTCCAGCTTGAGCTCCTGAGGAGTCAGCCAAGGAAGGTTGTTCAGATTGTGGAGCAGACTGTGAGGAGATCTTCCTGGTATGCTCATCCCGAGGCAGTTCTGCAGACAATGCTCTGCAGTAAGGATGAGGAGGAGAGAAGAGTGACAGTCAAAAAGATCTTGGATATGAGACTTATGAGAGGATCTGGGCATGACGAATCAGTTGGTGACGATTCCTTCAGGGTCAGGAAGACTCCTGAAGTCAATCTAGGTGCCTAGACCCTCACTGATCTCATAGATCTGGATAACATCCAGGCTGGCAGTGAGCCCTCTCTTACCTGCAGCCTCACCAATGTTCAAGTCAGAGCTTTCCTGGACAGCCCCATGCATGTCCCTGCCTGGCCCTCGCACACCCAGAGTATAGAGCGTTGTGTACAGCAAGTGAGCGAGGCCAGCAGTCACGTGTACAGCCAGGAGAGGAGGGAAGGCTACATCCGAGCTCAGGTGGTCAGCAGGGAGGTGATGAGTAGAAACAGAAGCAAGAAAGACATGTTCTCTATGGTGTGTAGCAACACCGGGTCGTAGTAGCAAAACCGGTTTTTGTATTTGATGATTTTGTTTTCTAAAGGAATATTAAATTTAATAAATGTGTCAAGATCATTCGTTTCACTATTCTGGATCATTTTCATCCTCATAAATTAACCTGATACATTTACTTTACTTTAAATAGTGGTGTTGGTAAAAGGGTGGGAATACTGAATTTTCATAAGATTTCAAGTTAAAATTTACCTTGCAAAAAATGAAAACTTTTCAAATCTGAAGATATCACATGATTCTGCACATAGAACTACATCATTAATACCATGGGCCGATTTTTCAAACTCAAAAAAAAGTAATTCGCCTCCGTATGACACACCCTACCAACCCATCCCTAGCATAACGGTCCCCTCTGCCGTAAAAGTTGCCCCAATTGTCAATGAATGGAATTGATATTGACTTGCAATATCTATCACGACGGCCGTTGACACCAACTGCCCTTGACAACCATTCATTGCCAACTCTCCTTCTAGACAGGACAACACACATGATAGGGATCCCTTCCCTTAACCCAAATACTTTCGATGGCTGTCTTGAATTTATCAAGGAGCTCCTCACTCCTACACCGGCCAATATCATTGTCTCCTGCACTGAGGCAGCTGAGGGGTTTGTTCCCATTAACAGATAAGATATTGTCCACCCTGCCACCTATATCCCCCACCGCAGCTCCTGGCAATCACACCTTCATTCTATTTCTATTTTTGGCACAAAAAGCTCTACCCAGGTACTGTACCTGGAAATCACTAACAATTAAGGTTTTCGTACCTTCCTTGTCAGCCTTGTCCTGATCTATGTTACCATCCAATTCGTCTACCAAAGGGCTAAAAAAGTTACTACACTGAGCCGTAGTCTTTTCCTTGTCTTTCTTCACCACCAGTTTGGTCGTTCTTCTTCTCATAACCTTCTAGTGGCCTGTGTTTTCGCCAGACTCTCGCTCTCTCGTGTCTTCCTCTTTCATCCTTCTTAATCACTTCATGAATTTTTAAGTTTTCGTCCTTCACCTTCACTAACTCGGCCCTCAGAAGGACACAGAGCTGTTCACAGTTATTACTAGCCATTTCACTGACGGTTAATGCCCGGGAGCTAAAATCGTCATTGAACTTTCCTCTAGTGAGGTCAGCGAGGAATGACAGTGATTTTTTACCCGCTTCAGCAGTAAAGTGAGAGTGACCTACCCAACAGAGTAGTAATATAAGAGTGACCTACCCGCCTCACTAGTAGTGTGAGAGTGACTTACCCACCACAGTAGTAATGTGAGAATGACCTACCCGCCTCAGTAGTAATGTGAGAGTGACCTACCCGCCTCAGTTGTAATGTGAGAGTGACTTACCCGCCTCAGTAGTAATGTGAGAGTGACCTACCCGCCTCAGTTGTAATGTGAGAGTGACCTACCCGCCTCAGTAGTAATGTGAAAGACCTACCCGCCTCAGTAGTAATGTGAGAGTGACCTACCCGCCTTAGTAGTAATGCAAGAGTGACTTACCCGCCTCAGTTGTAATGTGAGAGTGACATACCCGCCTCAGTAGTAATGTGGGAGTGACCTACCCGCCTCAGTAGTAATGTGGGAGTGACCTACCCGCCTCAGTAGTAATGTGAGAGTAATCTACCCGCCTTAGTAGTAATGTGAGAGTGACCTACCCGCCTCAGTAGTAATGTGAGAGTGACCTACCCGCCTCAGTAGTAATGTGAGAGTAATCTACCCGCCTTAGTAGTAATGTGAGAGTGACCTACCCGCCTTAGTAGTAATGTGAGAATAATCTACCCGCCTCAGTAGTAATGTGAGAATGACCTACCCGCCTCAGTAGTAATGTGAGAGTGACCTACCTGCCTCAGTAGTAATGTGAGAGTGACCTACCCGCCAGAGTAATAATGTGAGAGTGACTAACCCGCCTCAGTAGTAACGTGAGAGTGACCTACCCGCCTCAGTAGTAATGTGAGAGTGACCTACCCGCCTTAGTAGTAATGTGAAAGTAATCTACCCGCCTCAGTAGTAATGTGAGAATGACCTACCCAACTCAGTAGTAATGTGAGAGTGACCTACCCGCCTCAGGAGGGATGGTGTGGAAAAAGGCACTGAAGCCTCAGGGAGGTGCAGGCCCTTCAGGTCTGGATGCAAACGGTTGGAGAGTCATCCTCAACACCAACAAGTTTGGCCCCGTAGCAAGTGATCTCTGCACGGCCATTGCCGTCCTCGCAAGAAGGCTGGCATCATCGTGCTGCCAGCACCTCCATGCTCTGACGGCCTGCCGCCTCATTCCCCTTTATAAGAATCCAGGATGTAGGCCAATAGGAGTGGGGAAGTGCTGAGGCGGATCATCGGAAAATGCATAATGGAGGTGGAAAAGGATGTTGTCAGGGCAGCAGCAGGGAACCTGCAAGTTTGTGCTGTGCCATCAAGCTGGAGGGGAAGCTGCCATTCACGCCGTGAGAACGATATTTAAGCAGCGTGATTGTGAGGCCGTTTTACATAAGAACATAAGAAAATAAGGAGTCTGCAATAGGCCGGTTGGCCTGTGCATGGCAGCTCCTGTCGAGAGTTACTACCACTCTCTATCATCCATGAATCTATCTAGCCTCCTTTTGAAACTTTCCAGAGTTCCCGCACTTACTACAAAGTTGCTAAGCTTGTTCCACTCGTCCACCACCCTATTTGTGAACCAGTTTATTCCTATCTCCCTCCTAAACCTAAACTTATCCAACATGAATCCGTTGCTCCGAGTCCTATCCTGCTCGGATATTATAAGAACTTTATCTATCTCCCCTTTATTGATTCCTTTCTCCCACTTAAATACTTCTATCATATCTCCCCGCACTCTTCGTCTTTCTAGGGAATGCAAGTTAAGTTTCTTTATCCTATGCTGATATGGAAGGTTTCTAAGTCCCGGAATCATTTTTGTCATTCTTCGCTGCACCGACTCTAGTGAATTTATATCCATTCTATAATAGGGGCACCAGAACTGAACGGCATAATCGAGGTGCGGCCTGACTAGCGCAAGATATAGTTGCAATCTTGTTACTTACACTTCTAGATATAAAACCCAATACTCTGTTTGCCTTATTTCGAACATTAACGCACTGTTTTCTAGGCCGTAAGTCCGGGCTTACAAGTACCCCTAGGTCTCTTTCACAAGTCCAAGCACTGCAATGTATGTTGAAACTTCTATAGGAATCCATCAGACCTTTATATAGTAAACAACAAGGCTCTAAGAGGGGATACCATCATACAGTCAACACAGGGAACAACGCAGGGGGACCCTGTTGCAATGGCAATGTATACAATAGGCCTATCCGTGCTCCAACACACAATATAATTTGAAACAAGTGAGGTCAAGCAAGTGGCGTACGCTGATGACCTTACAGGAGCAGGAAAAGTGGAGGACATCAAAAAGTTGTGGGACTTGATAACATCACGAGGCCCACAAATAGGGTACCACCCAAACGCCAGCAAGTCCTTCCTCATTGTGAAGCCAAAACATTATGAACGGGCAATGGAGGTGTTCGGTGGAAGTGAGGTCAAAATAACAAAGGATGGCCAAAGACACTTAGGCGCAGCAATTGGCATGACGGACTTCAAGACCGAGTACATAACGGGAAAGGTGAATCAATGGGTTAGGGAAATCCAAGCTCTGTCTGAGATTGCTAACACAGAGCCACATGCAGCTTTTGCGGCATTCACCCATGGAGTCAAGCATCGCTGGAACTACCTGATGTGCAATATCCCTGATATCGATCCCTCCTCCACCCTCTGGAAGAATCTATCAGCGTCAATTTCATTCCCAAATTAGTGAAACACCCTCACTTAACCCCAGCAGAAAGATCACTCCTTGCACTACCACCGAGACCAGGAGGAATGGGACTGACCTATCCAGAGGAGATTGCTGCCATCGAACATCAAAACTCAGTTAAGCTCACGGCAGCCCTCACGGACCACTTCATAGCTCAGAACGCAGCAAGGGAGGTAGATACCAGGGAAGTAAACAAGATTCGAAGGTCCATTACGACAGAACGACAGCTTGGCCAAAGTGATAAGATGCAAAAATTGTTGCTGCAAGTACCAGAGAATTTGAAGAAAAAGTGTAGCTATAGCGCAGGAAGTGGTCGCCTCGAACTGGTTAACTACGTTACCAATAAGGGCAAATGCTTTCAGTCTCAACAAACAAGAATATACAGATGCCAATGCTCTAAGGAACGGTAGGCTAGTAGAAGGTTTGCCCTCCCAATGCATGTTTGGCTCTTCCTATGACCTCGATCAAGCTATGGTGTGCATGAGGCATGACGGAGTAAGGGATCTCACAACAAATATGTTGAAGGAAATCTGCCTTGATGTCAGGGTAGAACCGACCCTCCTTCCATTGGACGATGAGATCTTCCAACATAGGACTTCAAACACATCCATTGAAGCCCGTGTTGACGTCAGTGCTCGAGGATTCTGGACGTGGGGGCAGCTAGCCTTCTTCAACATCAGAATTTTGATCCCATGGCCGCATGTCACCGTAACTTAGCTCTCGATGCTGCACACAGGAGGAACGAGAACGACAAGATAAGGGCATACGGGGAGAGAATTCAGAACGTTGATCAAGGTAGCTTCACTCCTCTAGTGTTCACAACCTCTGGTGGGATGGGACCAAGTGCAAGATGTTTCTACGCCAGATTAGCGGAGGTGAACTCCGAACAGACGCAGTAGCCCAGAAGTTATGTTACAGCCTGGTTGAGATGTCGACTGTCATTCTCTTTCCTTCGGTCGGCTTTGCTCCGCCTCAGGGGAACGAGAGCATCGGCCCCAAAGCAAACAACAATTGCAGATATTTACTATGAGGCTACAGTCACTGAATGCCGCATAGATCTGCGGCTCAACTAACTCAACACAGCTAGGATAGCTACTTATGTATTTGGATATTTAATATTAAGGTAATAAAATGGTGGCGAAGGTGTAGCTATTGGGGGAGGCTGGAGGCCATTATAAAAAAGAAAAAGAAAAATGTGAGAGTGACCTACCCGCCTCAGTAGCAATGTGAGAGTGACCTACCCGCCGAGCCTCGTCGACCACCCGGGAGAGCTTCGCCTGTGTCATGTTAGCGTCCTGGCCGTCCACTGTCACCTCGAACACCGCCACATCCCAGGAGGCCGGGAGTCTTCCCAGTTCCTGTAATAAATATATGCTCAAATTTGTTAATAATAATTGTTGCCTCAATATATCATAAATGACCAACACTGAAAAAAAACCTTAATGTCCTAACAGATAAAAAAAGCTATTTAAAAAAAACTATAAATATAGTATATAGTTATTCATAAGGCAAGGTCCTGATTGTCTTTTAAAACATTATCATGTATTACCGTATCGGCAGTCGAGGTGAAGGTGCTGCCGTCAATGAAAAGGAAGACACTGAGATGAGGATCCGAAAAAGTTGACAAAACTGCGTCTGCTACCCCAGACAACAATGGCAGTGTCTGTCGTTCAGCTGAGAAGAATAAATATATAATTTTAAATCGGTTTATGAATTTTAGTCTTTCAAGCGAAGCTAAAACTTAAGCTACTTACCAATATTTGATAACATTTTTAAGAAAAAATCCTACATTATCAATTACGGGATGCTATATGCATCCTTAACCCAAATTATACATGTGCGTGTGTGTGTGTGTAATAATAATAATAATAATTACTAATAATAATTAACGGCTTATTAAGATACCATGGCAGCCGGAAAGCTGAAAATATACAATGAACAGAGATGATAAGTTACATACGGTGAAATAGGGGAGTGGGTCACTTGATTGACAAAAGTTTTCAATACAGAAACATAAGAAACATGGAGTCAACATATAGATTAACTGTAGATCTGGTACTATGGGAGCTGGTCTGCAGACATTCCTGTGACCTGATGTCGGCACCAAGCCTGGCAGTTGAGTCGCTACCTCACTACAGCTGCAGATGTACCACAGGTCCTTCAGCTCACACATAGTGTTGGAGATGGTTCTTGTTCCTCATGTGATGTAGCTAGGAATTCATAGTTCCTCACCTGGGTGGAGTAGGGAGTCCTCACTTTTCTCCCGGTGTAGTTTGGAGTCTTTCTTAGCTTCTCATCTAGTGTTGGTGGTGGTGAGTGTACCGCGGGCTGGGTGTATCACGTCAAGGGCCAGGTCAACACTGACCGCTAAGCACAATTGTCACTAACATTTGTTTCTTTCTTTCGAGTAACGTTCTTACTTCTGTATATCACTTATGGGTTGATCATCAATCTTTACACTGTACTGTTGGTGTGAGGATGTTGATAAATCCAGATGGCCAGGAGGAGATGGGGAAAGCGAAGGCCCGACAGACCAGGTTGGCAGCTGTCTCCATGGTCAAGAGACTACACACGTCCTTATCCTATGAAGTTTGAACATAAGGACATAAGAAAATAAGGAGTCTACAATAGGCCGGTTGGCCTGTGCATTAGGGTGTGTCAATTTAGGGGGTGAACTGGCTAAATTGAAAATCGAGTAATTTGGTAGCAATTTATTGTAGTCTTTAAGCATGCAAAACAATATTCTGGCATAAATTATTTTTTATAATAAGTCCTACCTACATCAAATGGATTTTTAAATGTACATATTTGTGAATTTATAACATAACCAGCGTTTGCACACATGTTACTGTTTCAAGTTTCAAATTATTATATTTTATTATCCATAGTTTATTTCAAAGTAACCAATGCCTTCATACTCTCTTTGCTTTGGTTTCTTGTCATCAGTAGTCTGCTTGCTATTTGTGCTTTGATGTAACCTTCTCGCATCTCGTGGCTGTAAACATGGCCCGCTGCTTCTGTGACCATTTTTACACATCTCTCCACACTTTGAGTGTGGGAAGGCCACTTCGGCACCTGCATTGGAGTCTCTTTAAGGTTTCTCAATTCTTGGCTAGTTAGACTTGTTGTCAATGGTGGCTCTAAGACTTCCAAACTCAAGTCAACCAATTCTGACAATTTGGTGGCATTGACGTTTATTGGGGGAACTTTTCTTGAATGAAACGAACAGTCTCCCAACTGGTCGTCATCTATTAGCGTTCCTCTAATCTTTAGAATGACTTCTACAGCCTCGGTTCGGAGATTGGTACATTGACTGCAAAGCATTGCTTGCAAAACTGCTTCTGATCGAGCATACCAAGCGGACCTTCTTGCCACAGGTAACACGATGTCCCTCACTACCTTCCTCTGTGTTCTTACTAGCTGCAATTGAAACAAAAGGTGATTGGGCTCATCCACCCACATAGGATTAAGTTTCACACTAAACCACTGGGGAAGATAAACTCCAATAATAAATTCAACAATTAACCTCAAATTCTTCAGCACTTTGCCCTTCAATTCGTGTTTGGAAATCCAAATCCTGCAGAAACGAAGAGCTGTAGTTAACCAACGGCTGTGACTGACAGGTCCAATCTCCAAGAGAGCCAATGATTGAGGCACTTCTCCTGATCTTATTGCTTGGGCAATACGATAAGCATAGGATTGATCTGTGCTGAGATCTTTGATGACTCCTTCAGACAACGCCGGAAGGGGAGGGCCAACTTCGACCTTTGGAAAGGTTGTATTTATTTCTAGTTGTGTTGCTTCATCCAGCATGATGCCAAGGGGACCTGACCACTTGTTGTTGCTCTTTGTAGGACCATCAAGTTCCTGGATGAGATGACGAAGAGGTAGCTCGCCTGTATGTAAATCACATACAATCCAAATAAGTCTTCTTCCTAGTTTTTTCTCTAAATGCGTCATTACACCCCCCTGCCATCCGGTGTTCACTGCAGTTGAATCTCCACCAACAGCCTGCAGTGAACTGCCAAGTCCTCTCTCCTGAACCCAACATAAAATATGATCAGCAATGACCTCTGCATGTTTCTTCCCTTCTACTTCAGTTTCGGGAGCAAAGTGAAACAAAAACCGACCACCAGGCTCAGAACAGACAGAGTAGTGTTCTTCTTTGATGAGACCTGGAAACTTTCTGTTCATTCCCTCTACTTCTAGCAAAACTTTTGTGTCATCTATTCTTCCATCAAACAAAAGACAGGAGAGCCCTCCCTCGCTTAAATCTTTTTCATGCTGATCAGATATTTCCTTCATTATTTTTTCTTGTGCTCTTCTAATTTTATTATGATCTATCACCAAAGATACATCCTCTCGGCTGATGAGGCCTGCATCTATCCAAGCGGCAGTTGCAATTTCTGCAGCCTCACGAAGTCCAGCATGGTGGCGAATACTAGCTAAAGCAATGTTTGAAATATTTCTTGTGTTGTATTTCATTTTCTTTGGTAAAGGTTCAGATGGCTCTTTGGAACTATCATCTGATGTTGCTTCCTGTTCATCAGAAGAACTATCAAAGAAGTGATAAACATCTTGACACAGCTCTTACTCTCTTTGGATGGCTTCTTCACTCTTCATTTTCTTCTTTTGTTCCCTCTCTCGGATTTGTTCTCTCTTCTTGGCATTAGCAATCTGCTTCTTTGTTTCTGAATAATCTATTGAACCCATTTGCATACTTCCTTGGCCTTCTGCCTTTGTCCTCTGTGCCTTTATAAATTCAAGCTCTAAAACAGGGATCTTCTTTTCACGAGGACAACCACAATCAATGTGGGAATTATTTTCTCTCTTACCTGAGTGAGAACAGTTGGATTCAGAACATAATTGTATGGAGCACTTGCAGGTCAAAATGTCAAACAGAGTATCAAGTGTGTGCAGAAATTCATTTTTCCTGGCCAAGTTTCCTTTACCAAGTGATGTTTCAACTGCTTTGTGCCATAATTTCGTGAGTTTTAGCTCAATAGTTCGACACTGATTAATCACAGGTGGTTTGAATAGTGCATTAGCTTTTGTCCATTGATGCAGAAGAGGGACTATCATGTCATTTATGAGTTCTTTATCTGTATAGTTCCTTCTGTCCTTTGCATTTTTTTCTCGAAGGAGTAACCCTAATCTTAGCATGTCTCTCACTATTGGAAGTTCTGATACAGGAAGCTCCTTCCCTTTACCAACTAGCAGGCTCAAGTGGGTTGACAACTGACTTCTTGTCTTCAATTTTGACATCTTCACACTATCTGACAAATAGAAAAATATTTCAATGTTTCATAATTCAATTGTTGTTTCAAAAAATATCAATTTGTTTATCAAAAATGCTGTAACAGAAATAGCATAATAATTTCTTAGAACATAATGTTTTATACAATGATATATGTAACTGCGACAATCAATATGCCCTACTTACAATAATTAAAATGTAGAATTCGTCTGGTAGAGTAGGTGCAAGTGCAATGAGAGCAAACCACCGTCTATGATATCTAGAAGGAGAGTGAGCCGGGCGCCTTATCCTCACGCTTGGTACAAGTCAAAACAAGAATTAAACTGTCCCACACGGAGAGCCTGTTCATGTTCATGTTCTGACATGCATATTGTACACAAGCTATAGAACCATAAAATACTCCATAATCCATATGCTTACATGAGATTAGTTAATATCAAGTGAATAATTCTAATCAAGTCTCATTAATTTGTTGAAATACTGATATTTGAAACTTTAAGGTATAATTGATGTAGGTGAGGGTTATTTCAATTCATTTTTGTTTGCTAATCTCAAGTTTAGATATAAAGAGGCACAATATTTTGACTACCAAATTTGATTTTTAACATGTTGACAAAATTGACACACCCTACTGTGCATGGCAGCTCCTGTCGAGAGTTACTACCACTCTCTATCATCCATGAATCCATCTAGCCTCCTTTTGAAACTTTCCAGAGTTCCAGCACTTACTACAAAGTTGCTAAGCTTGTTCCACTCGTCTACCACCCTATTTGTGAACCAGTTTCTTCCTATCTCCCTCCTAAACCTAAACTTATCCAACTTGAATCCGTTGCTCCGAGTCCTATCCTGCTCAGATACTATAAGAACTTTATCTATATCCCCTTTATCTATTCCTTTCACCCACTTAAATACTTCTATCATATATCCCCTCACTCTTCGTCTTTCTAGGGAATGCAAGTTAAGTGTCTTTAACCTGTCCTGATATGGAAAGTTTCTAGGTCCCTGAATCATTTTTGTGATTCTTTGCTGCACCGACTCTAGTGAATTTATTATCCATTAGGGTGTGTCAATTTTGTCAACATGTTAAAAATCAAATTTGGTAGTCAAAATATTGTGCCTCTTTATGTCTAAACTTGAGATTAGCAAACAAAAATGAATTGAAATAACCCTCACCTACATCAATTATACCTTAAAGTTTCAAATATCAGTATTTCAACAAATTAATGAGACTTGATTAGAATTATTCACTTGATATTAACTAATCTCATGTAAGCATATGGATATGGAGTATTTTATGGTTCTATAGCTTGTGTACAATATGCATGTCAGAACATGAACATGAACAGGCTCTCCGTGTGGGACAGTTTAATTCTTGTTTTGACTTGTACCAAGCGTGAGGATAAGGCGCCCGGCTCACTCTCCTTCTAGATATCATAGACGGTGGTTTGCTCTCATTGCACTTGCACCTACTCTACCAGACGGATTCTACATTTTAATTATTGTAAATAGGGCATATTGACTGTCGCAGTTACTTATATCATTGTATAAAACATTATGTTCTAAGAAATTATTATGTTATTTCTGTTACATCATTTTTGATAAACAAATTGATATTTTTTGAAACAACAATTGAATTATGAAACATTGAAATATTTTTCTATTTGTCAGATAGTGTGAAGATGTCAAAATTGAAGACAAGAAGTCAGTTGTCAACCCACTTGAGCCTGCTAGTTGGTAAAGGGAAGGAGCTTCCTGTATCAGAACTTCCAACAGTGAGAGACATGCTAAGATTAGGGTTACTCCTTCGAGAAAAAAATGCAAAGGACAGAAGGAACTATACAGATAAAGAACTCATAAATGACATGATAGTCCCTCTTCTGCATCAATGGACAAAAGCTAATGCACTATTCAAACCACCTGTGATTAATCAGTGTCGAACTATTGAGCTAAAACTAACGAAATTATGGCACAAAGCAGTTGAAACATCACTTGGTAAAGGAAACTTGGCCAGGAAAAATGAATTTCTGCACACACTTGATACTCTGTTTGACATTTTGACCTGCAAGTGCTCCATACAATTATGTTCTGAATCCAACTGTTCTCACTCAGGTAAGAGAGAAAATAATTCCCACATTGATTGTGGTTGTCCTCGTGAAAAGAAGATCCCTGTTTTAGAGCTTGAATTTATAAAGGCACAGAGGACAAAGGCAGAAGGCCAAGGAAGTATGCAAATGGGTTCAATAGATTATTCAGAAACAAAGAAGCAGATTGCTAATGCCAAGAAGAGAGAACAAATCCGAGAGAGGGAACAAAAGAAGAAAATGAAGAGTGAAGAAGCCATCCAAAGAGAGGAAGAGCTGTGTCAAGATGTTTATCACTTCTTTGATAGTTCTTCTGATGAACAGGAAGCAACATCAGATGATAGTTCCAAAGAGCCATCTGAACCTTTACCAAAGAAAATGAAATACAACACAAGAAATATTTCAAACATTGCTTTAGCTAGTATTCGCCACCATGCTGGACTTCGTGAGGCTGCAGAAATTGCAACTGCCGCTTGGATAGATGCAGGCCTCATCAGCCGAGAGGATGTATCTTTGGTGATAGATCATAATAAAATTAGAAGAGCACAAGAAAAAATAATGAAGGAAATATCTGATCAGCATGAAAAAGATTTAAGCGAGGGAGGGCTCTCCTGTCTTTTATTTGATGGAAGAATAGATGACACAAAAGTTTTGCTAGAAGTAGAGGGAGTGAACAGAAAGTTTCCAGGTCTCATCAAAGAAGAACACTACTCTGTCTGTTCTGAGCCTGGTGGTCGGTTTTTGTTTCACTTTGCTCCCGAAACTGAAGTAGAAGGGAAGAAACATGCAGAGGTCATTGCTGATCATATTTTATGTTGGGTTCAGGAGAGAGGACTTGGCAGTTCACTGCAGGCTGTTGGTGGAGATTCAACTGTAGTGAACACCGGATGGCAGGGGGGTGTAATGACGCATTTAGAGAAAAAACTGGGAAGAAGACTTGTTTGGATTGTATGTGATTTACATACAGGCGAGCTACCTCTTCGTCATCTCATCCAGGAACTTGATGGTCCTACAAAGAGCAACAACAAGTGGTCAGGTCCCCTTGGCATCATGCTGGATGAAGCAACACAACTAGAAATAAATACAACCTTTCCAAAGGTCGAAGTTGGCCCTCCCCTTCCGGCGTTGTCTGAAGGAGTCATCAAAGATCTCAGCACAGATCAATCCTATGCTTATCGTATTGCCCAAGCAATAAGATCAGGAGAAGTGCCTCAGTCATTGGCTCTCTTGGAGATTGGACCTGTCAGTCACAGCCGTTGGTTAACTACAGCTCTTCGTTTCTGCAGGATTTGGATTTCCAAACACGAATTGAAGGGCAAAGTGCTGAAGAATTTGAGGTTATTTGTTGAATTTATTATTGGAGTTTATCTTCCCCAGTGGTTTAGTGTGAAACTTAATCCTATGTGGGTGGATGGGCCCAATCACCTTTTGTTTCAATTGCAGCTAGTAAGAACACAGAGGAAGGTAGTGAGGGACATCGTGTTACCTGTGGCAAGAAGGTCCGCTTGGTATGCTCGATCAGAAGCAGTTTTGCAAGCAATGCTTTGCAGTCAATGTACCAATCTCCGAACCGAGCCTGTAGAAGTCATTCTAAAGATTAGAGGAACGCTAATAGATGACGACCAGTTGGGAGACTGTTCGTTTCATTCAAGAAAAGTTCCCCCAATAAACGTCAATGCCACCAAATTGTCAGAATTGGTTGACTTGAGTTTGGAAGTCTTAGAGCCACCATTGACAACAAGTCTAACTAGCCAAGAATTGAGAAACCTTAAAGAGACTCCAATGCAGGTGCCGAAGTGGCCTTCCCACACTCAAAGTGTGGAGAGATGTGTGAAAATGGTCACAGAAGCAGCGGGCCATGTTTACAGCCACGAGAGGCGAGAAGGTTACATCAAAGCACAAATAGCAAGCAGACTACTGATGGCAAGAAACCAAAGCAAAGAGAGTATGAAGGCATTGGTTACTTTCAAATAGACTACGGATAATAAAATATAATAATTTGAAACTTGAAACAGTAACATGTGTGCAAACGCTGGTTATGTTATAAATTCACAAATATGTACATTTAAAAATCCATTTGATGTAGGTAGGACTTATTATAAAAAAAAATTTATGCCAGAATATTGTTTTGCATGCTTAAAGACTACAATAAATTGCTACCAAATTACTCGATTTTCAATTTAGCCAGTTCACCCCCTAAATAGACACACCCTATTATCCATTCTATAATAGGGGCTCCAGAACTGAACCGCATAATCGAGGTGCGGCCTGCCTAGCGCAAGATATAGTTGCAATAAGACCTCTGCACTCTTGTTCCTGACACTTCTAGATATAAAACCCAATAATGTGTTTGCCTTATTTCGAACATTAACGCACTATTTTCTAGGCCGTAGGTCCGAGCTTACAAGTACCCCTAGGTCTCTTTCACAAGTCGACTTCTCTAGGTTGATGTTGTTAAGGCTGTATACATTATAAGTATTTGTTCTTCCAATATTAAGTACGCTGCACTTGCTGGTGTTGAATTTCATTTGCCATTTTTCAGACCACCCCTGCAGTTTATTTAGATCCTCCTGTAATGCATTTGCATCCTGCCCTGAATTAATTTGCCGCCCTATTTTGGTGTCATCCGCAAACTTGTTTATGTCACTGCTGATCCCAGTATCTAGATCGTTTATGTAGATTATGAACAAGAGTGGGCCTAGTACTGACCCCTGGGGAACCCCACTGGTTACACGGCCCCACTCAGATTTAACACCATCTACGCTGACCCTCTGTGTTCTATCGGTGAGCCATGATTTTATCCAATTTAAGACTTTCCCCTCGATACCATGAGCCTAAATTTTTCTCAGAAGCCTCTGATGCGGTACTCTGTCAAATGCTGAAGGAAGTGTCTGTGTGAGTGTGAAGCGTGTGTGTGTGTGTTTGTGTGTGTGTACCCAGCAGTAGTTGGGAACCTGGATGTTAATCGATTTGCGGATCGTGTTCCGGGGTAATGGTTAGCCAGTTCAGTTGGCGAGTTGTCCAGTCTTGGACTATTCCTTGACACTGGGTCTGCAGCTCGTTAACTTAGGGTGTGGTTGTTGTGTTGGTGACAGCTTTTACACCTTAAACAAATTCACGCCTGGGTGGCCCTTGGGCCGGCCATCCTCGTTACACGAGGGGCAACCATTACCGTGTGTGTGTGTGTATGTGTGTGTGTGTGTATAATACTACTACTACTACTACTACTACTACTAATAATAATAATAATAATAATAATAATAATAATAATAATAAAAATAAACAGTTTATTAATAGAGTTGCAGCCTGTCGCTGAAAATATACAAACTTACATGTGATTTAGATATAATGATAAATAAATAATAGATAAATCAGGAGCTATTTATTATTTTAACAATAGATGGGATGGTGCTATTCTTATATCTATCAGTGCGAGCTATGGGCTGAATATTGTTGTAGTGGTGGACTGCGCGAGGTGGGCAGGGGACTGCAGGTGGCAGTAGGTGGCGATAACGAGGAAGGTGCAGTAGTCCACTGCCAAACCCTGTTAGTGCGTGGTGGTGGAGGTCACTGAGGGATGGCATTTCCAGGGTGGAGAGAGCGTTGTTGTAGCCGGAGTAGTCTGCGCCGAGCATGATTCTGCAGGCCCCCTTCTGTCCCTTCTCCAGCTGACGTTGTTGGATAGAGTTGAAAGAAGACTGCAGGCTGGTGACGCATACGTTAACTTGGGGAGAATAAATGCGTTGTAGATAGTCCTCAGTTCTGGCGTGGGTGCCCCAAGTGACCTGAGTCGTCGTAGCATGTAGAGTCGGTACGAGGCTGCCTTGATAGTGTTGTTTACATGGGCCTTCCAGTCCAGTTTGTGATCTATAGTTACACCCAGGAGTTTAGCAGACTGCACTAACTGGAGAGGATGGGCACTCACTGTAACTGATGGATCTTGCACTGGAGTGGTGGCGGTGTTGATGTGCATGACTACGGTTTTGGTGTGATTTATGGTGACCTTGTTCTCCGTAGTCCACGCCTGTAGCCGGTCCAAGGTGCCTTGTAGCGATGAGTAGTCCGGTGAGGTCTTTTTCACTGTAACCCCCACAGTGCAGTCATCCACGTACTTCCACCTGTGAGGAGTGTCCGATAGAGCGTCGTTGATCAGGATCAGGAAGCTCAGTGGTCCCATCTTGGTCCTCTGGGGAACACCGCAGGTGAGGTGTTAGCATGTGGATACAGAGCCCTCGTACCTTATTGCCTGACGACGATCACTCAGGAAATCAGTGAGCCATGAAACCAGTTTGGTGGGCAGCCTTAGTTCAATGGCCTTGTTGATAACAGTGCAGTGATCAACAAGGTCAAAAGCCTTCCTGAAGTCAACAAGGGCAACGGCCAGTGATGTCTTACGTTTCTCCAGGTTTTTGTGCAGAAAATCCAGGAAACTAACTAAGCAGTTTGATGTAGAAGAGGTCCTCATATTGCCAAATTGCTGTGGATCAATTGACTGATAAATACTAGCAAATGCCCATTCAAAAAACAAAGTCTTCACAGAGTAGACTGGGTATGGGGGTAATGGCAACTGGCATATCATTGGCATATCATTGACTACATCATTGTCAGAGAAAGAGATCGCCGAGATGTAGTCATCAACCGAGCCACACATAGCTCAGACCACCGTGACACAAATCATCCGCTCGTCAGAGTCAAACTCTCCCCTCACTTTGCTCCAAAACGGCGAAGGCAACAAGCCTCCAGAAGTGGTTTTAACACCAAGCCACTGGAGGATCAAGAGGGAACACATGCTTTCAGAAAGCAGCTCGACGATGGGCGAATAAACAACCCAACAACAAACAACCTAAATCCAAGTGACGAATAGGATATCCTCGAAATTGTCATCACAAAAACCTGGAGCGAAACCCTCGACCAGGATTGGATTGATGAAAATAACCAGGAAATCAACGTACTCGTTATGATAAACATGCTGCTTTCACCGAATATCAGAATAATCCTCGGTCTCTGATCAAAGTGAGAAGAAAGGAGCAACCCAGCGCAAACTTAGCAAACTCATGAACGAATGATGGAAAAATAAATAGTGTGAAATACAAATATTTGCTGATCACCACAAGATGCTTGAATTTTTCAATTCCACTAAAAAAAATGTATGGCCCAATTTACTCATGGAACGTCCCCCCTTCACTCAGTCAATGGCGACTCTTTAATTGAAGAGGAAGAAGGCATCCATCAGCCCTGGAAGGAGCACAACCGTTCACTGCATAACCAAAACACAGATATAGATGTCCTGACTACCCAGCAGGTTAGTCAGCACCCAGAGGTAACCTACCTCAGCTATCCTCCATCCCAGGGTGAGGTAGTTGTGTAATAATGAATAACAAGTGATCGTGGGCCTTTCGTGACCGGTGGCGTGTCCGGTAGTACAGTTTATCGAGGCGTGAAAGTTCAAAGGCTCTGCTTGGCTAGTGCGCAACCGCCGTCTGGCTGACAGCGTATAGCGACATCGTTTTCCATTGTAAATAAAATGGTTAATTAATGCCTTCCTAAAGAACCATCGACATGGGACCAGGTTTGTTCCACTCTACGAATTTTTTTAGATTTTCCCACCAACTTTGATGATAAATGATTGTGCCGCTTCAGCTGCCCAGAACAGACACAGACACATGGCTATTCCTATAGTACAGTAGATAGATGGTCGTGGTTGTTATAATCATGGTCGTGGTTGTTATAATCATGGTCGTGGTTGTTATAATCATAGTCGTGGTTGTTATAATCATGGTCGTGGTTGTTATAATCATGGTCGTGGTTGTTATAATCATGGTCGTGGTTGTTATAATCATGGTCGTGGTTATTATAATCATGGTCGTGGTTGTTATAATCATGGTCGTGGTTGTTATAATCATAGTCGTGGTTGTTATAATCATGGTCGTGGTTATTATAATCATGGTCGTGGTTGTTATAATCATGGTCGTGGTTTTTATAATCATGGTCGTGGTTTTTATAATCATGGTCGTGGTTGTTATAATCATGGTCGTGGTTGTTATAATCATGGTCGTGGTTGTTATAATCATGGTCGTGGTTGTTATAATCATGATCGTGGTTATTATAATCATGGTCGTGGTTGTTATAATCATGGTCCGTGTTCTTATAATCATGGTCGTGGTTGTTATAATCATGGTCGTGGTTGTTATAATCATGGTCGTGGTTGTTATAATCATGGTCGTGGTTGTTATAATCATGGTCGTGGTTATTATAATCATGATCGTGGTTATTATAATCATGGTCGTGGTTGTTATAATCATGGTCGTGGTTGTTATAATCATGGTCGTGGTTGTTATAATCATGATCGTGGTTATTATAATCATGGTCGTGGTTGTTATAATCATGGTCGTGGTTGTTATAATCATGGTCGTGGTTGTTATAATCATGATCGTGGTTATTATAATCATGGTCGTGGTTGTTATAATCATGGTCGTGGTTGTTATAATCATGGTTGTGGTTGTTATAATCATGGTCGTGGTTGTTATAATCATGGTCGTGGTTGTTATAATCATGGTCGTGGTTGTTATAATCATGATCGTGGTTATTATAATCATGATCGTGGTTATTATAATCATGGTCGTGGTTGTTATAATCATGGTCGTGGTTGTTATAATCATGATCGTGGTTATTATAATCATGGTCATGGTTGTTATAATCATGGTCGTGGTTGTTATAATCATGGTCGTGGTTGTTATAATCATGGTCGTGGTTATTATAATCATGGTCGTGGTTGTTATAATCATGGTCCTTGTTCTTATAATCATGGTCCTGTTTGTTATAGTCATGGTCCTGGTTTTTGTAATCATGGTCGTGGTTGTTAAAATCATGGTCGTGGTTGTTATAATCATTGTCGTGGTTGTTATAATCATGGTCGTGGTTATTATAATCATGGTCGTGGTTGTTATAATCATGGTCGTGGTTGTTATAATCATTGTCGTGGTTGTTATAATCATGGTCGTGGTTGTTATAATCATGGTCGTGGTTGTTATAATCATGGTCGTGGTTGTTATAATTGTATGTATATTATGTATGCTGGATTATATATCATGTATGTATATTATGTATGTGCTCCATTTATGTATTATTTATTCAGCCTAGCTAGCAGCGTGTGGCAATGTTATTACCATATCCCACACGCTTAATTAATGTGCCTGGGGACGTATGGAAGCTGCTAATGTATCACTTGCCATACGTCGCCTATAGCAGTTGACAAGGAGCCTAGCCAGGGAGACCGCTGCTCTCCTCTGTGTACATACTCTTATCCAGTAAACCGAACCTACAAAACTATACAGGTGTTTGTGTTCTCTCCTGTATATAGAACTTCTTATTCAGAACCTAACATGGCGCAGTGATCCGATCTTACTGGATAATTACGAGTGATAGTGCAAAGTTTGTAGAAAGCCGGCTATGGACTCTATGGACTCTCGCTTGGGTCAACTCCCGCGCCATCTCTCCTCGAAGAATTTCAGCAACTTTGAGCAGTGTCAGTGACAGTGATTTTCTGTGAAGTGTTTAGCGCATTGTGTGTTCGTGCCATTCATGTGTGACCTTGTTCTAAAGGATTCCCAAGGTATACGGCACGTTCTGGGCATTTGCAAGGAGTAGAGTTCAGTGCACCCGTCTCTGACCGCATCCTGAGGGTAACTAGACTGACTGGGAGTCGCCGCGCCTCTCCCTCCACCCCCTCACAGCGCCGCCTCCACCCCCCCCCTCACAGCTGGGGCGAGACGCTCTACCCGCCCAGGACACACACTCACACACACACATACATGTACTAACACTCGCTGACCGCGCGGCTTCCTTATATATATTTTATATATATAACCTACTTATCTGTGTATTTAATTAATATTTTGTCTGAAATCTTGTTGATACGACGGGCTGACCGGTCAACACTGATTTAAGACATAGTACACAGAGGAAGTAGTTATGTCTCACGCCTTACGTAGCCGTGGACCCAGAGCCTGGATGAGCCAGGCGGGTGATAGCCCCGCAGAGATGGATGACCAGGCCGGCCACGACGCTCCAGCCCCCACATCGCGCAGTCCCTCACCTCAATATTCAGCGTTGTCTCCAGAGATAATTGCTTTACTGAAGTTTATGAGAGATGAGAAACGCGAGGATGAAGCTCACAGACGTTTGGCGGATGAGCACAGAAGGCAAGCAGAGGCAGAACGAGACAACCAACGGAGATTGGAAGACAGTGAACGGTTTGAAGCCTTGATATCTCGCCTCACTGTTAACCAAGCCCCTGGCTCTAACACTGCCTCGGTACTGACTGGTTCAGATACCTCATCCATGCTTCCTTCACGCCCCCCAGCCCCACCTAAAGCAGCAGCTCAAACGCCGCCCATCTTGAAGCCTGATGAGACTTTCCAGACTTTTCGTGAATGGCGGCGACGGTGGACTGATTATTCTACAATGGTGGATCTCCAGAGTTTGTCACAGCCTAAACAACTCATCCAGCTGCGCATGTGCCTGTCCTTGGAAATTCAGCGTGTCTTGGAACATACGTTGCAGGTACCCCCAACCTCTTTGCTGTCTGTAGAGGAGGTACTGGACGTTCTACAACGGCACATCAAAGGACAGCAGAATGAAGCTCTGCGCAGGAGGGAATTGTTTAGCTGCAGACAGATGGAGGATGAGTCTTTTGATGCCTTTTACGTGCGTCTTAAGAGAGCCTCGGAAGAGGTAGATATATGTCCAGGCCACCACCAGCAGTGCGAGGAGACCCAGTTGAGGCAGGTGATCCTGATGGGTGTTAAGGACGAGGAACTTGTCCAATGCCTCACCTCCCTCGACTCTTCCTCTTCTCTTAAGGATGTGTTGACGATATGTCGCTCCTATGAGGCTGCCAGGTGTGCCACCTCTGCCATCCGTGCTCCCCCTACAGCTGTACGCGCTGTGTCCCGGTACAAGAAGGACAAGAAGTCTGTTCCTACGCCTTCGCCCACCACGTCCACGCCCGGTTTATTTTGCAACAACTGTGGTAAGCAGCACGGAACACAGGTGTGTCCAGCTGCTCAGTCTACCTGCAACTGTTGTGACCGTAAGGGCCACTGGTCACTCACAGTACGGTGCCCAGCCAAACGCGTCCAGTGCAATGTGTGTGGTCGTCTGGGCCACTATGACAAGTGTTGCCCTTCCAACATACCCAAGGGACCGCGTCGGCGGAAGCTTCAGCCCCCCTCCACCAGAGAGGGCCGCCCACAGTCTTCCAATCAGAGGTACGACGACTCTTGACAACGCTCGAGCCACATTAGGAATGTGTGCTCCCCCCCGCGTCCCAGGACCAAAGTCCCCCAGTACATCAGCGTCATCGTGACCTACGGCGGTGTGTCATCCCGTCTTCAGATGTTGCCCGACACCGGCGCTGATGCTACAGTCATCGGTCCCCAGCATTTGCAATGCTTGGGGCTCTCTCCAAGTGATCTAGGACCGCCCCCCAAGGATCTCCGCTTTATGGCAGATGGTTCATAGATGACCCCGGCCCTGGGTTCACTCCAAGCACAAGTCACCTTTGGCAACAGGTCGTGTCAAGCCTGGATTGATGTGCATAACGGTGTCCAGACTCCTTTGCTGTCCTACAGACATTGTCAGGAGTTGGCCATCATCTCCCAGGACTTCCCCAAACCTATTCTTGAGGTAAAACACGCCAACAGGGTGCAAAAAGGGAGCAGCAACGACCCTGCTGCCGCCCTACCCCTGCCTCTTGCCAGTGACACCTCTCCTTCGGATGCTCGGAAGTACTTCCTGAAGGAATTCAGCGACGTTCTGGTGACCAAGTCCGCTCTGGAATCCAAGCCTCTCAAGAAGATGGCAGGCCCCCCCATGAGGATCCACCTGAGGGACGACGCGAAGCCATTCGCTATTTACACCCCTCGACTGGTTCCCCTGGCCTTCCGCGAGGCGGTCAAAAACGAGCTGGACTCCATGGTCGCCCAAGAAATTATTGTACCAACCGGCGATGACCCGTCTCCATGGTGTCACCCGATGGTTGTCGTCGCAAAACCTAAAGGTGGTGTTCGGATCACCACTGACCTTTCCAAGCTCAACAACCAGGTGTCTCGTCCTGCGCACCCTTCTCCCACGCCCTTTGCAGCCATACGCAGCGTGAACCCGAAGGCGCGCTTCTTCACGACGATGGACGCCCTGTGTGGATACTGGCAGATAGAGCTTGCCGAAGAAGACCGACCACTCACAACTTTCATCACCCCGCATGGACGTTACAGTTATTGCCGTGGCCCCATGGGATTCGCCGCTACAGGAGACGCTTTCTGTCTTCGAGGTGATATGGCTCTACAAGGTCTGGCAAACTGCGTGAAAGTGGTCGACGACATACTCGTGTACGACGAGGATTATATGGATCACCTCTGCCGTATCTACGAGGTACTCAACAGGTGCCGGAAGCACGGCATTACCCTAAATGCCGACAAGTTTGTTCTGGCCAGCTCTTCAGTTGACTTTTGTGGGTACACCCTCTCAGGGAATGGTATCGCAGCTGACCCGGAAAAGGTCCGCGCCATTACGGATTTTCCCACCCCTGCTAACCTGACCGACTTGAGGTCCTTCATCGGTCTCGTCAACCAGTTAGCAGAGTTTTCGTCGGACATTCCTGTGGACCCCCGACCACGACAAGGCCTTCCAGCAAGTGAAACAGGCCCTGTCTCGTCCACCTGTCCTCGCCACGTTTGACCCAGCCTTGCCGACAGTTCTGCAGACAGATGCCTCACGCTTGTATGGCGTGGGATACGCCCTACTGCAGGATCATGGTGGAGGGCAGTTCCGGCTCGTCCAGTGTGGCTCGCGTTTCCTCTCTGACACTGAGACGCGCTACGCCACTATTGAGTTGGAGCTGTTGGCTGCGGTTTGGGCGATGTCCAAGTGCAGGTTTTACCTCATAGGCCTGCAATACTTTCACCTAGTGACCGACCATCGCCCGCTTGTCCCGATCCTCAACCACTACACGCTAGACGCTGTTGAGAACCCTCGCCTCCAGCGTCTGAAAGAGAAGCTCTCGGCGTACATCTTCACTGCAGTGTGGCGTGCTGGTAAGGAGCTCTGCATCCCTGATGCCTTATCCCGCTCTCCTGTCAGCCGCCCTACTCCAGAAGACCATGTACTCGACGCCGACCTCGCTCTTTCCGTCAGGACTGTGGTCACTCTCCATGCCGTCCAATCCCTTCGTTCGGACCTGTCACCAGATGACGACAAGGCAATGGAGGACCTTCGAACAGCGGCCCGAGATGACCCTTCCTATGTCCGACTCGTCGAGTGTGTGAGGAATGGATTTCCTAGCAACCGCTACGATCTTCACAACACCCTGCTCCCGTATTGGAAACTCCGCGATGAACTCTACTGCGACGGAGACCTTGTTCTGTACGGAGCACGTGTAGTTGTCCCTGCTGCATCACGTCCCCACGCCTTGGCCCGCCTTCACGACAGTCACCGTGGAGCTGAGGCCACCAAACGACGTGCACGACAGACTGTGTTCTGGCCCGGCATCAACTCCGACATCTCCAATGTTGTCCGTGCGTGTGAGCCCTGCCAAGTATTACAACCCAGCCAGCAGCAGGAACCCTTCATGAGTGACGACAACCCCACCCGCCCCTTTGAGTCTGTGTCGGCCGACTTTTTCTGTGTGTCAGGAAAGTCCTTCCTCGTTATCGTCGACCGTCTCTCTGGTTGGCCGGTTGTCATCAAGTGCGGTAATGACACGACGTCTGCCGCCACCATCAGCAAGTTCCGCCACTACTTCCGTGACGTGGGCGTTCCTGTACGCCTGCGAACCGACGGAGGGCCTCAGTTCACAAGCCGGGACTTTGCTGCGTTCCTTGACCGATGGGGAGTCCGGCATGTGTTGTCATCGCCCCATTACCCGCAGTCCAACGGCCACGCTGAGGCTGCTGTCAAATCCCTGAAGCACCTCATCCTTAAGGTGGCCCCTTCTGGGAACATTGACTGCGAGGCCTTCGACAGGGGTCTTCTTGAACTCCGCAACACACCTAACTACACCGGACGCTCCCCTGCCCAGGTTTTGTATGGACGCCCCCTTCGTTCTTGTGTCCCTGCTCACCCTCAATCCTTCTCCAAGGAGTGGCAGGCCAAGACAGAGGATTGTGATCGCCGAGCCGCCGAACGTGTTCAGGACGTCGTCGCCCGCTACAATGACCACGCCCGTTCTCTCCCCAGGTTGAGTGTCGGCACCCAAGTCCGTGTTCAGGACCCGACCTCCCTACGTTGGGACAAAGTAGGCGTAGTTATGGGTCTCGGCAGGTCACGGGACTACCAGGTGCGGTTACCCAGTGGTCGTGTGTGGTGGAGGAACCGCCGTTTTCTCCGACCCGTAACAATGCCTTCTGCTGGCCCCGCCACCAGTGTTGAGTCCCATACCCTTCCCAGTGATGAAGTCCCTCGACGCTCAGAACGGATCCAAAAGAAAAGGTCCGCTCAAGACTTTGCTATGAGCGTATAGGGGGGAGGGAGGTGTATGTATATTATGTATGCTGGATTATATATCATGTATGTATATTATGTATGTGCTCCATTTATGTATTATTTATTCAGCCTAGCTAGCAGCGTGTGGCAATGTTATTACCATATCCCACACGCTTAATTAATGTGCCTGGCGACGTATGGAAGCTGCTAATGTATCACTTGCCATACGTCGCCTATAGCAGTTGACAAGGAGCCTAGCCAGGGAGACCGCTGCTCTCCTCTGTGTACATACTCTTATCCAGTAAACCGAACCTACAAAACTATACAGGTGTTTGTGTTCTCTCCTGTATATAGAACTTCTTATTCAGAACCTAACAATAATCATGGTCCTGTTTGTTATAATCATGGTCCTGGTTTTTATAATCATAGTCGTGGTTGTTAAAATCATGGTCGTGGTTGTTATAATCATTGTCGTGGTTGTTATAATCATGGTCGTGGTTGTTATAATCATGGTCGTGGTTGTTATAATCATGGTCGTGGTTGTTATAATCATGGTCGTGGTTGTTATAATCATGATTGTGGTTGTTATAATCATGGTCGTGGTTGTTATAATCATTGTCGTGGTTGTTATAATCATGGTCGTGGTTGTTATAATCATGGTTGTGGTTGTTATAATCATGGTCGTGGTTGTAATAATCATGATCGTGGTTGTTATAATCATGGTCGTGGTTGTTATAATCATGGTCGTGGTTGTTATAATCATGGTCGTGGTTGTTATAATCATGATTGTGGTTGTTATAATCATGGTCGTGGTTGTTATAATCATTGTCGTGGTTGTTATAATCATGGTCGTGGTTGTTATAATCATGGTCGTGGTTGTTATAATCATGGTCGTGGTTGTTATAATCATTGTCGTGGTTGTTATAATCATGGTCGTGGTTGTTATAATCATGGTTGTGGTTGTTATAATCATGGTCGTGGTTGTTATAATCATGGTCGTGGTTGTTATAATCATGGTCGTGGTTGTTATAATCATGGTCGTGGTTGTTATAATCATGGTCGTGGTTGTTATAATCATGGTCGTGGTTGTTATAATCATGGTCGTGGTTGTTATAATCATGGTCGTGGTTGTTATAATCATGGTCGTGGTTGTTATAATCATGGTCCTGTTTGTTATAATCATGGTCGTGGTTGTTATAATCATGGTCGTGGTTGTTATAATCATGGTCGTGATTGTTTCTTTAAGGGTCGTACCTGAGACTAACACAGGTAGAATAAACCCCACACCTTATCTTTAATCTCAATAAACCCAGATTAACCTCACCTAATCAACAGGATTAGAGACCATTAGGATTGTACCACCAATACCGATACATTTCACACTGGATTAATAACAAAACATTTAATCACATTTCCAATAGCTAATGTCTTCCAGATATCTTATCAATTTGTAAGTCTTACATGTCTATATAATTATGTTTTATTCTTACAAATATTTATAGTTCGTTGTTTATTGTATTGCATGGTATGGTATTGCATGGTATGGTATGGTATTGTATGGTATTATACTGTATTGTATCCGGCTGACAGCATACAGAGAATGAGGGTGCGGCAAGCGTAAACTTGCATGGTTAATCAGGGTGCATCGTTTTCCATTGTAAATAAAATGATTAATTTTTGGCTTCCTAAAGAAACCATCGACATGGGAACAGGTTTGTTCCACTCTACGAATTTTTTTGTGATTTTTCCACCAAGTTTGATGAAAAACGATTGTGCCGTTTCGGCTGCACAGGCAAACAGACAACATTCGGATAGCGCTATAGTATATTAGATAATAATAATAATAATAAAAATTAACGGTTTATTGAAAGCGCATGGCAGTGTCAAGGCTAAAAATATACAGCTACATAATTGGGGAAAGGGTTACTTGATTGACAAATAATATACAGGTAACATAGAGTAAGTAATACAAATATGCTATATAACAACTAGGTGGGAACAAGGTTGTACAACAGGGCATTTCAACATAATGACAGTGCAAAAAGGTAAGATTGACTAGTTGTTGATAAATTTTACAATGTTCATATAGCGATCAGTACGTGCTCGTATGGGCTGGATGCAGTTGTGGTGTCGAACAGCAATTCGAGGACAAGCGAACTTGGAGGAAAGTAGGAGCCGGTGTCGAGGATGGTGCAGAAGATTCTTACCAAATTTGCAGATGAGGTCATGGTGATGGTGAGAGACAGCCGAGAGGGTCAGTGTGTTGAGTGCTTCTTGATATGTGGTGTAAGAAGAGCAGAGAATAATATTGCATGCTCACTTTTGCACTTTTTCTAGGTGTTTACGTTGTGTGGCATTTAGGGGGAAGACCAAGTAGGGGAGGCATAGGTGAGCTTGGGAAGTATGAATGTTGAGTTAACACTGAGGAGCTTGGAGGCAGGAACTCCGACGGATTGTGTCGGCGGAGGAAGTGAAGACGAAAAGTCGAGGATTTGACAACTATACTGACGTGTGTTTTCCAATTTAGTTTTTTATCTATAGTGACGCCGAGGAACTGAGTGGAGTCCACAACCTGGAGTGTGTTGGGGCCCAAAGTTATGGAGGGAGGTGGGACAAGGTCGGAGGAGAGGTTGATGTGTATAACCATGGTCTTCGTATGGTTGATGGTGACGTGGTTGTTAGTGGCCTAATTTTAGAGACTGTTCAATAAATCCTGGAGGGCAGTGTAGTCGGGAGCCGAGTTGTTAACACTGATCCCTAGGGTGGAGTCGTCGACATATTTCCAGCAAGCTGAGGTTTCTCTTAGGGCATCATAGATAAGCATAAGGAAGCAGAGCGGTCCCATCTTGGTGCCTTGGAGGACGCGGCAGGTGAGAGACTGAAAAGTAGAGATAGCCCCTCGGAAGCGTATGGCTTGGCGTCGATCAGTAAGGAAGTCTGTAAGCCATGGTATATGACTTTGAGACCTATGGTGTGATGGTCAGCTTCCTCGCGTCGCAAGCGATCGGACCCGGGTTCGATCCCCGGGTAGAGTGAAACTATGGGCAAGTTTCTTTACGCCATTTGCCTCTGTCTGCCCAGCAGTAATTGGAGACCTGAATGTTAATCGATTGGCGGATCATATTCCGGTGTAATGGTTAGCCAACGCAGTTGGCGAGTTGTCCGGTCTTCTCGGACTTGTTGTGTTGGTAACAGCTTCTACACCATAAACAGATTCACGTCTAGGTGGCCCTAGGGCCGGCCATCCTCGTACACGAGGGGCAACCATTATTATTATTAAAACTTCTTCGAAACCCGAGGTTGATAGCTTTGTTGATGATTAAATTGTGGTCGACTAGATCAAATACTTTGGTGAGCCAATGAAGGCGACAGCCACAGACGTCTTTAGTTTTTCCAGATGGCAGTATATGTAATCGAGAATGCTGACAAGACAGTGAGTGGTGGAGGAAGTTTTCATATTGCCAAATTGCTGAGGATCTATGGCGGCTGCGATATCAGGAGTAAGCCCAGTCAAGCACGACACTTTCACAGATTTAGCTGAGTATTAGGGTGATGGCAATGGGTCGTAGCTCATTGAAGGATTGTGGGCTGGTTGACTTGGGCACTCGTAATACATATGAGGTCTTCCAGTCAGCTGGGCATCTTGCTTGTCTGAGGAAAGCATTGATGATGGAGCAGAGGGTTATAGCTAGTTCCGGGGAGAACTCCTCGTAGAATTTCATTGGTAAGTCAATGGGGGTGGTGGAGAGATTAAACTTAAGCTTGTCCAGACGTTTTGCTAGTTCAAATTCTTTTACTAAGTCAGTGGGAAAGGGGACTGGTGGGTAAGCAGCGAGATTGATTGTGTCAATCCTGAGGAGCGTCTGGCATATAGTAGCGAAATGGTTGTTTAATTGCTCAACTACGTCACCATTAGTGAGATGGCTAAGGAAAGGGAGGGGGTGTGTCTTATTGGTTAGTCCACAGAGTTCTTTAAGCTTACCATACCACTGACTGTTGATGGTCTGCTTCAAATGTTGCAACTTGGTTGGGTAGTGGGACTTCTTTGCAGTATGCATTTTGCGGATGACTTGATTGCGAAGGGACCTGTAGCGGTTGTGGTCATTGAGATAAAAGGCTCTGTCCCTCTGTTGCATAAGTCTTTTGATCCGAGGAGTGATCCAGGGCAAGTCAGCTGAGTGTGATCTAATGGATTTCTCGGGGAAGAAGTGATGGTGAGCTTCCGTGATGGTCGTCGTGCAATTTATCCATTTGGTGTCCACGTCATCCACACTAAGTACTTTAGTCCAGGGATGGTGAACTATCCACAGTCCCTAGAGACGCACTGCAGAGTCAGTAATCGGCACTTGGCTGGTAATGGCAGCTGGGGATCAGAACACTGCTAGCTGTGCGCTACAACCAATAGGAAGCATTGGTGGTTGGCACCAGTCCGCTAAGTCAGTTAAGATAAGGTCAAGGGTATTTTGACCGTGTGTGGGGAAGGTCACAACTTGTGATAGTGACAGCTGGTCCTGGATATCAGTGGTATCAATTTCGTTATAATCCCCTCATAATACTAACTTTGCACATGGGTACCTAGCTCTGAGGTGGTAATGAGGTGATTGATAAGAATGTCTCTGGTGAGTGAGCGAGGTGGATGGTATGCCACACAGTATATGATAGAAGCAGTGTGGCGCGGGTGGTCACGTGGCACAAGTACCCATAATGCCTCCCCATCGGCTGGGACTAAAACATTCAGGTGTGTGTGTGTGTGTGTGTGTATGTGTGTGTGTGTGTGGTTCAGCCCAGGGTGATCATCTGCCAGAAGCAACAGAACCTGTACCATTGAGGACTATGAAATCGAAGTGTTCAGAGTCAATAAATTCTTAAGCAGAGGCAAGAATTTTTTTCGAAAAAAACCCTGACTGGAGGTTAAACATTTGAAGTGTCAAAAAAATACATTAAAAATTATAAACCTCTCTCCCTCAAAGACTGTAGAGGGGTAGCAAACAATATGATTCGCTTCAGCACCTACCATGAGGGTGAGGCAGCCGAGCGTCCACCATGAATACTGCCACCATCAACCCCGACGCCACACCCATCATCATCACTGCCGTCCAGTTACAATCTGTTAAGTTAACAAGACATAGAACAAAATAAATACATTAATCTCATTAATTTCAAATAATTATTAAATTTATTAATATCTCTAGTATATTAAAATCAACAATATGTTTGGAGAAAAGGTTAAGAACTGTATACTATATTTAGGATATAAATTACTGAATGAATCTTGATATACAGTTAGCCTTAGATTGACAGCAGACTTATCACTGTTTAACACATTAACTGAATATAATTATCCTATCGCACACACACACACACACACTAACACACACACACACACACACACATATATATATATTTCATTTTTAGTCCATATAACACGCGGACTTTGAACATATAATCAACCACCTCACCAGCCAGGACTCGAACCCTCGACCCAATGCATGGGACCAGGGTTGGAATACTGGCTGGTGAGGTCGTTGATTATATATATATATATATATATATATATATATATATATATATATATATATATATATATATATATATATATATATATACATATATATATATATATATATATATATATACATATATAAAAAACAAAGATGTATGCCTGTGTGTTTGTGTGTGTGTGTGTGTATGTGCTTGTGTGTCCGCACGAGAATCTCGGAAACTACTTTACCGATCTGTAGTGATGATGGGTGGTGTTAAATGTAGTGATGATGGATGGTGTTATATGTAATGATAATGGATAGTTTTATATGTAGTAATGATGGGTGTTGTTATATGTAGTGATGATGGATTATGTTATATGTAGCGATGATGGGTGACGTTATATGTAGTGATGATGGATGGTGTTATATGTAGTGATGATGGATGATGTTATCGTTGTTATATGTAGTGATGATGGGTGGTGTTATATGTAGTGATGATGGATGATGTTATATGTAGTGATGATGGATGTTGTTATATGTAATTGAAGGTTCCAAGTGTTCCCTGAAGAAGGCAGTGATGGGTAGAGAAACACCGGGTAACACTGAAGTCCAATTATTAACGGATAGGCGAAATACAAGTAGTGACTAACGTGTGCCATGCACGGTCCACAGAGTCAGACTGAGGTTGCATTGCCATATGGCAGCCGGGGCAATTTTGCCACATAACACGTGCAGTGTTGCCACATAATTACATATATAAATGCTACTCGGCACAGTAGCTTAGATACATAACCCACAGAAGTGATGATGGATGATGTTATATGTGATGATGATGGATGATGTTATATGTAGTGATGATGGATGATGTTATATGTAGTGATGATGGATGATGTTATATATAGTGATGATGGATGGTGTTATATGTAGCAATGATGGGTGGTGTTATATGTAGTGGTGATGGATGCTGTTATATGTAGTGATGATGGATGATGTTATATGTAGTGATGATGGGTGGTGTTATATGTAGTGATGATGGATGATGTTATATGTAGTGATGATGGGTGGTGTTATATGCAGTGATGATGGGTGGTGTTATATGTAGTGATGATGGGTGGTGTTATATGTAGTGATGATGGGTGGTGTTATATGTAGTGATGATGGGTGGTGTTATATGTAGTGATCATGGATGGTGTTATATGTAGTGGTGGTGGATGATGTTATATCTAGTGATGATGGATGATGTTATCGTTGTTATATGTAGTGATGATGGGTGGTGTTATATGTAGTGATCATGGATGATGTTATATGTAGTGATCATGGATGGTGTTATATGTAGTGATGATGGGTGGTGTTATATGTAGTGATCATGGATGGTGTTATATGTAGTGATGATGGGTGGTGTTATATGTAGTGATGATGGGTGGTGTTATATGTAGTGATGATGGGTGGTGTTATATGTAGTGATGATGGGTGGTGTTATATGTAGTGATGATGGATGATGTTATATGTAGTGATCATGGATGGTGTTATATGTAATGATGATGATGGGTGGTGTTATATGTAGTGATGATGGGTGGTGTTATATGTAGTGATGATGGGTGGTGTTATATGTAGTGATGATGGGTGGTGTTATATGTAGTGATGATGGGTGGTGTTATATGTAGTGATTATGGATTATGTTATATGTAGCGATGATGGGTGATGTTATATGTAGTGATGATGGATGGTGTTATATGTAGTGATGATGGATGATGTTATCGTTGTTATATGTAGTGATGATGGATGGTGTTATAGGTAGTGATGATGGATGATGTTATATGTAGTGATGATGGATGTTGTTATATGTAATTGAAGGTTCCAAGTGTTCCCTGAAGAAGGCAGTGATGGGTAGAGAAACACCGGGTAACACTGAAGTCCAATTATTAACGGATAGGCGAAATACAAGTAGTGACTAACGTGTGCCATGCACGGTCCACAGAGTCAGACTGAGGTTGCATTGCCATATGGCAGCCGGGGCAATTTTGCCACATAACACGTGCAGTGTTGCCACATAATTACATATATAAATGCTACTCGGCACAGTAGCTTAGATACATAACCCACAGAAGTGATGATGGATGATGTTATATGTGATGATGATGGATGATGTTATATGTAGTGATGATGGATGATGTTATATGTAGTGATGATGGATGATGTTATATATAGTGATGATGGATGGTGTTATATGTAGCAATGATGGGTGGTGTTATATGTAGTGGTGATGGATGCTGTTATATGTAGTGATGATGGATGATGTTATATGTAGTGATGATGGGTGGTGTTATATGTAGTGATGATGGATGATGTTATATGTAGTGATGATGGGTGGTGTTATATGTAGTGATGATTAGACAATAAAATAATAACAGTTTAATGCTAAAAAAATATATTTTGCTGTACCGTTGTAGTGAAAAACATGGTGGAACTTACATACAGTACCCCGTTAATGAACTATTGATGGACGATGAAGTTTTGGGGACTGAACAGTGAGACAATGTGGAGCCTCCCGGAGGGTGGCGTCCTACCGTGGCCTAGCGGATGAGCCGCCCGGAGGGCGGCGATTCTGCTAGTAATAATAATAAAAACTAACTGTTTAGTGAAAGCTCATGGAAGCTGCAAGGCTGAAAATCTACAGCTACATAATTGGGGAAGGGGTCACTTGATTGACAAATAATATACAGGTAACATACAGTAAGTAATACAAATATGATATATAATAACTTGGTGGGAACATGGTTGCACTTCAGGGCATTTCAACATATTGACAGCGCAAAAAGGTAAGTTTGACTAGGGGTGAATACACTGGTTGATTACGAATTGTTGATAATATATATATATATATATATATATATATATATATATATATATATATATTATATATATATATATATATATATATATATATATATATGCCGTTACTCAAATTCATGTTGAATGCTTCGGTATGTTTAATAAGACTAGATTCTATGATGTTCCTACAATCAATTGAATTACATGGTAATATTGAGGAGGCATTATCCCAGTCAATGCAATGCTTGTTATCCCTCAAATGAACAAACAGAGCATTGGATTCCTGGCCTGTCCTAACACTGTATTTGTGTTGTTTAATTCTAGTTACAAGATCTTTACCTGTCTGGCCTAAGTAAAACATATTACATTCCTTGCAAGGGACTTTATAAATGCAACCAATTGTGTTGTTGGGGGAGTTCTTGATTAACATTTGTTTAACAGTGCATGAGTTTTTAAATGCCACATTGACGTTCCAGGTTTTTAGCTGTGCCGGAATGTGTGAGAAATTTTTGTGAAATGGTAATATTAAGATATTCTTATGGTCACTGGCCCATCTGACCTGACCACCAACCGTTGTGTGCTATTAAAAGATTAGTAGGGTCATTACCTAATTACCTGACCATTGTGGACCTGGTCTCACCCTCCTCTGTATATATTCACCTTGATTTGTATTACTCTCTCTAGTCTGTACTCACCCCTGAAGATGTGAATTACACGAAAGCGCTTGGGAACTTCGTGTTTTCTTCTTTCCTTGTGGTTATCAGCATATACCTAGATCGCGCGCACCTACAGTGATTTACTTGCATATATATATATATATATATATATATATATATATATATATATATATATATATATATATATATATATATATATATTTTGTTACATGTCGGCCCACGCCCCTGTCTATGATTGTCTAATTAGATGATACCCGAGAACGACCAATGTCAATGAGAGTGGTTCACGGCCTATATGCTAATATAAGTTTTCTAATGTTTTGATTTATGATGTTTTTTATATCAGTGTTATTTAGTTTTGGTTGTTAAAACATTATCTAGGAACCCTATTTTGTTTTATAGGGTATAAAGTGTCTAACTTTTAATATATTGTATTAGGATTAGTTTGCAACAGAGCCATATTTGTGTGGTGGTGGTGATGGTCACGGCAGAGCACCGTTAGCCACCGACTGAACCGGACAGCACGGAGAACCAGGAACTCCAAGCCTGGTATACACACGCCGACGTGGGGTACAAGATAGCCGCCTAGTTGTGTGTGAAGTAATTTGAAATATTTGGACATGAAAACTTGCTCTGTGAATGTAAATAGTGTAATGTATGTCATTTTTACACGACGAGTTTCCATAAGCCCTTCCTCTTGGTCTGAAAGTCCAGTGACAACTGACATTGATGCCCAGATCCGGGATACAGACTGAGTGAAGGCATTGGAATGTGCAAGGTGAGGAGTGAGTAATAGTGGAGAAGGAGACATTACGACTGTTGAAGGGAACATAAGGAGCGACGTATTTTAAATGGACTAACAATTGATCTCGGGGAATTGATTCAAACTGGTCGAGACTTGGGGTATGTTGGAATTGAAATGAAAGAGTTTGTGACTCAACAACAATCAATTGTAAGAGACGAAAGACAGCAAGAGAGAGAAGAAAGAAGAAGAAAAGAAGATGAAAGAAGAGAAAAAGAAAGAAGAGAGTATGAGTTAAGGAAAGCAGAACAGGAATTGGAATGCGAGATCAAACTTTAGGAAAAGGAAGCAGAAATTAGAGAAAAGGAAGCAGTGGAAAGAGAGAAGGAACGAGCCGAAAAGGAGAGAGAACGAAAACAGGAACTTGAAGTTCTTCAGCCTCGTCAAGACATCCCAGAACCCAGGCCAACTCTCCCTTATTATTCAAAGCCAAAGTTACCTCAGTTTAAGGAACAAGTTGACGACATTGATGCATATATTGGGAGGTATGAAAGGTATGCAACTAATAGTGAGTGGCCGATAGTTCAGTGGGCAGTTAATTTAAGCTCTCTCCTTACTGGTACAGCTCTTCAAGCGTATGTTGCCTTGTCGCCAACTGAAGCAGTGGATTATGAATCGGTGAAGAAATCTATCTTAGAAAGATACATGTTCACAGAAGAAGGTTATCGTTCAAAGATTCGTGACTCGGTACCGGACAAAGGAGAAAGTGTTAGTCAGTTTACATCTCGCATGATTCGGTTTCGAGAACGGTGGATAGACTTATCTGGAATCGAAAAGTCTTTTAAAGGGCTTAAAGACTTGATTCTCCCTGAACAGTTCCAGAGACGGTGTCATTTAGAGTTGCGACTATTTTTGAAAGAGAGAAAACCAACAACAATCAAACCCTGAGGGAACTGTCTGAGACCTACTTAGAAGCACACGATGTTCCTATGTGGAAGACTTATCAGCTTAGACATTAAAAGGAGGGAAGAACACCTTGCCCAACTACAACTGAAGCAACTCCAGATAAGAAGCCATCACCAGCTTTTCCGACACGAAGAGAAAAGGTTTGTTTCCCGTGTCATAAGAAGGGTCATGTAGCAAGGGATTGCAGGGTAGCTATGCGAGGACCTCGCCAGGATCATCAGGAGGTTCAAGACAGCCAAGGAAGAAAGAGCGGCGGCTTGCCTGACACAGTCACCCCGGGATCAGACTGTGATTCTGCCATCTGGTGAGGTGGTACCCCTGATGATTCCATGACAAAATCCCACCGGACAAAATCCCAGCCTATTATCCCAAAAGTGGACAAAAACCCAGTCTCATATAAGATTAATTAATAAGCTTAGGTGTAAAGACCTTTTGCCTGTTATCATATTAATAATATGATATTATATTATATTGTATTAAGGTATCGTATACAATTTTTATGTGTGGCAAAAAAAAAAAAACACGACAAAATAATAACACCTATGACCAAACCTAACCTAACCTAACCTTGTCAACTTGTGTTCAGATCGCCAATCCTCATCTAAAAGTGTAGAGGAGTTCCTACAGGGTGTTGGAGCATGCATTCGCTTCAAGTGATTATTCATAATTATGTTTACATAAATGGAGCAGAATTTTCTGAGCATGAAATAAATTTATATATTGAATATTGTTTATTGTATCAATTTGACTTTAAATTTTTTTTTTTATTTTTTTTTTTTTAAATATGAGAATTTTATTTATAAAGCTGAGATTTTGTCCACTTTTGGGATAAGAGGCTGGGATTTTGTCCACTTTGGGATAAGAGGCTGGGATTTTGTCCGCTGGGATTTTGTCCGCTAGGATTTTGTCCACTGGGAATTTGTCCACTGGGATATTGTCCTGTAACCACCCCTGATTGTTGGTGTGGGATCGATGAAAAACGATCTGAAGACTACTCTGGGGTATGTCAACGCCCATGAAGTAGAGGTGCTCCGCGAGACCTGTTACAGGTGTGGTGGTCAAGCGGCGCTACGTTCAAGATCATCAGTTGACAGGAGACGAAAAGAGGTGTGTACTATTAGATAAAACAGTCAGAGTTTATCCAGTAACCCAAGTTTATGTTGACACGCCTTATTTTTCTGGTACTGTGGAGGCTACGTGTGTGAATGATGCCATATGTGACTTAATCATTGGGAACATTCCTGGAGTTCTACCAGGACCTGTGAAGGTTGCTGAGGCCCCTACACCATTATTGGTAAACACTGGTTCAACCAGGCTTGGGGATATTTCTCCCACTTCGCCACCAGCAGTGACAGAGAAAGTGCTTCCCAGTCCTTGTGTAGTGCCGGCCAGTCTACAGACGACGTAGAAGAAGAAGGGGCTTCAACGTCTCTGCTTGTCACCGGAGCAGTTCAGACAAAGGTACAACAGCGAAACAGGAAAGAGTTTAAACCATTACGTGTTAGTAAAGTAAAATATGTAGTTAGTAACGATTCTGCCATTACAATAGAAGAGCAGGAGAGGGATGAATCCCTTCAAAGATTAATTAATAATTCTGTAAATGGGAAAATAAGGCTAGTGAAACTTAAGGGATTGTAGTACAGACTTCAGGTTCGCAAATGTGAGGAAGAATTTGAGCAACTTTTATTACCTAAGGGCAGACGAGACTATGTACTAACTTTGGCCCACGAAGCTTTTGATGGGTGGTCATTTAGGGGTGAAAAAGATTGAGGATAGAGTTCTGAGTTCATTTTACTAGCCAGGAGTTTTTAGAGATGTTAAAAGATGGTGCCGTAGTTGTGATAGGTGTCAGAGGACAATACCAAAGGGGAAGGCACCTAAGGTACCCCTAGGGAAAATACCCTTAATGTCTATCCCTTTTCAGAAAGTTGCAGTAGATCTGGTCGGTTCGATCAGTCCACCCTCTTCCCAGGGGAATAGGTGGATTCTGACTTTAGTGAATTATGCAACAAGGTGGCCAGAGGCGGTAGCTATTCCAGGGATTGAGACGGAAAGGGCTGCAGAGGCTTTGCTAGGTATATTCAGTCGAGTTGGGTTCCCCAAGAAATTCTTAGTGATCGGGGCTCACAAGTCACCTCAAATTTAATGCAAGAGATATGTAGACTCATAAGTACTAAGCAGTCATTTACCACGCCTTACCATCCTATGTCCAATGGTTTATGTGAAAAGTTTAATGACACTTTTAAGTCAATGCTGAAGAAGACTTGTCAAGAGCGCCCGTTAGATTGGGACAGATATCTTTCAGCAGTGCTCTTTGCTTATAGAGAGATACCACGGGCGAGTACAGGATTTTCACCGTTTGAACTACTCTACGGTCGTACAGTAAAGGGGGACCGCTGCGCCTGTTGAGAGGGGTCTGGTCTGTAGTTGGTGAGGATTCACAGGTACACAACACCTATCAGTATGTCATGGAATTGAGAAACCGCTTAGAAGAGACCTGCAAATTAGCTCGGACCAGTTTAAAATCATCAGGCGAGAGGTATAAAATCATTATGACAAGAAATCCAAAAAGAGAGAGTTTGATGTAGGAGATAAAGTTCTGATATTGTTACCAACAAGTTCTAATAAGTTGCTTTTGAGTTGGAAGGGTCCATATACAGTCTTAGAGAAAGTAGGGTATCTTGATTATCGGATGTCAGATCTAAAGTCTTCCACACTAACTTATTAAAGAAGTATGAGTCTAGACCCAGTGAAGTTGTAGCCGCTGCCTCCGTAATACCTAATACTATATTGGAGGAAGATGATATGCTTGATTTACCTGAGGTGAGAGGAAGAGAGTCGCACAAAGATGTAATTATAAATCCAGGGTTGTCACTCGAGAGGAAGGATAGTCTACGAGAGTTGTGTCCGTCAGGAACCAGGATCCACACTGAATTAAGCGGAGTTGTCCACCACCATGGTCATGCAGAAGGGCGTAACCAACGCAGTAGAGTCTGGAGGCGTCAGTCTGGAGGACGGTGGGTAGGGCTGGGTCGTAACAGGCGAGGACAGGTGGAATTAAGAGGGCCTGCTTGATGATCTGGGGTCCACAGCAATGTTCTCCTGGGGCTCAGCAGGGGGCGTAGCAGCTGGGCTGTCGCGGAGATGTCAGGTGAAAATTCAGCCAGCTGATTGACCAGACCCAAAAAAGAACGGAGGTCTGTCAGGTTGGCAGGGGTTGATAAATCCCTGATTCCACTTAATTTCTCCGGGTCAGCTGCGATACCTGATGCTGAGAGAGTGTACCCACAGAAGTTCACTGATGGTGCAGCGACTACAAACTTGTCAGCGTTGAAGGTAATCCCGTACTTTCGACATCTGGTGAGAACTTCATATATTGGGGAGGCACAGTAGTCTTCGTCATGGAGTAAAATATCATCAACCACCTTGACACAATTCGTGACTCCTTGAAGGGCCGCGTCACCAAGTTGACAGAATGCATCGCCCGTAGCGGCAAATCCCATGGGGCCTCTGCAATACTGATATCTTCCATAAGGTGTGATGAATGTAGTCAAAAGATGGTCTTCTTCGGCCAACTCGATCTGCCAATAACCACATAAGGCGTCCATAATTGTAAAAAACTTCGCCTTCGGGTACACATTTCGAACAGCTGCGAAGGGTGTGGGTGAAGGGTGGGCTGGACGGGAAACTTGCTGGTTAAGTTTTGATAGATCGGTGGTGATCCGTACTCCACCACGAGGTTTGGCGACGGGGACAAGAGGGTGGCGCCAAGGTGAAGGTTCGTCTCCGGCCGGCTTGATGATTCCCTGAGCAACCATGGAGACAAGCTCTTGTCTAACTAGCTCCTTGTAGGCCTGAGGAATCAAACGAGGGGTGTGGTTGGCAAAAGGTGTGGCACCATCCTTAAGGTGAATCTTCATAGGTGGACCCACCATCGGCTTCAGTGGTGTGGATCCTAAAGATTTCTTCGTAACCTACACGTCAGCAAACTCCTTGAGAAGGTAAGCTCTTGCATCAGAAGGCCCAACAACGTCAGCTAGAGACGGTACAGAAAAGGGCCTGCAGAATCATGCTCGGCGCAGAATACTCCGGCTACACCAACACTCTCTCCACCCTGGAAATGCCATCCCTCAGTAACCACCACCACCAAGCACTGGAAAGGTTTGGCCGTGGACTACTGCACCACCCTCGCTATCGCCACCTCCTGCCACCTGCAGCCCCCCACCCACCTCGCGCAGTCCGCCACTCCAACAAAATTCAGCCCATAAGAGGCCGCACCGATAGATATAAGAACAGCACCATCCCATCTATTGTTAAAATAATAAACAACTCCTGATTTATGTACTGCACAGCCCTGTAAATGTATTCAAAGCATATTATATCATCATGTCTAAATTAAATGTAAGTCTGCATATTTTCAGCCACCGGCTGCAACTCTATTAATAAACCGTTTATTATTATTATTATTAGTAGTAGTAGTAGAGATAGGGAGTTCCTTCAACATGTTGACATGGGTGACCTTTAAAATTGGTTTGGGGGATTCCTTGGAAATAATGGCCAACTCTTGACAATGGCCATATGATAAAAGGGGAGTCGGGATCCCCTCATGAACATCAATCCGGGCTGAGCAAGACTGCTTACCAAAGGTAAGAGTAGCCCAGAAAGATCCCAAAGCTGGAGCCATCTTGGAACCATCAGCTGTCAGTTTCGTTGTCTGAGGAGGGGGCTGTAGATTGCTCCGGGGGATTCCCAAACTTGCTAAGTGTTGTGGGCCAATTACTGAGACGTCAGCACCGGTGTCAGGTAACATCTGAAGACAGGCTGACAAGTTACCGTGAGAGATGACGACACTGATGTGCAGGGGCGTCGTGTCTGTGGAACAATGTACACGACGGCAGGAACGACTGGACACAGCGTCTTGATGCTTGCCAGAAGGAGGGGGCGCGCCAGCACTACCTGAGGATGACTTCTTGGATCCTTGGTGGTGTCCCTTCTGTGTCTTCTTTCGACAACATTTGTCATAATGGCCACAAAGTCTGCACTGAACTTTGGTAGCAGAGCACTTGACTGTGTAGGCCCAGTGACCCTGACGGTCGCAACTTCTGCACACGCTTTGAGCAGCTGGGCACTGGGAGGCATCATGCTGTCTCGCGCAGCTGTTACACAAAGCTGCTGCTGAAGGTGTAGCTGGAGGGTGAGGGGTGGGGTTACCTTGCTGCTTCTTACCCTTTCTGTAGGAAGACACCGCCCTCACCTGGTCAGGTTGTGAACGTAAAGCTGAAGTCGCACACCTGGCGGCCTCGTACGCTCGACATTTTGTAACAACATCTTGAAGGGAGGAAGTGGGGTCAAGTGAAATGAGACGCTGAACTAGCTCTTCATCTCGAATACCCGTGAAAATGATTGTCTTGAGTTGTGTCTCTTCACAAAATTGATAATTTCCAGGACAAACATCAACTTCCTCTGAACATCTTTTCAGTCTTACAAAAAATGCATCAAAAGATTTTCCATCAAACTGCTTACATTGGAGGAGTTCTCTTCTTCTAAGTGCTTCGTTGCGCTGTCCCTTAACATGTTCCTGTAACTTGTCAAGCACGGCCTCTACCATCAGAGTTGTCGTAGGAGGCACTTGAAGTGTGTGCTCGAGAGTATGTTGTGTCTCTAAGGACAGGCACATACGAAGCTGTCTCATCTGTTTAGGCTGTGGTAAACTTGACAGGTCAACCATTGTTGCATAGTCTTGCCAACGTCGACGCCATTCAAGAAATATTTGATAAGAAGCGTCAGACTTCAGAGAGGGAGGCGTTTGTGCTGCAGCCTTTTGAGGAATTGTTGAACCGACTCTGGGAAATGAGGTACCAGTACCTCTAGTCGTATCAGCATTAGTAGTAGCAGAAGAATCTTGTAGAGTAGATCGTTGTGGGGAGGCTAACAGGGAAATGAAGGCTTCAAATCTGGCTTGATCCTCTCTTCTCTGGTCATCCTCACTTCTACGTATATATTCTAGTTTTCTGCGTCTTTGTTCATCTTCGTGGCGTCGTCTTTCAGACTCTCTGTACCGAATTTCTTCCTCTTCTCTCCTTGCAACATAGTCCTGGCGTCGAGAAGTTTCCATCCACTTAATCAGTTGAAGGAGATCCTTGGACGCAAGCACGGCAGGAGAGCTTGCTCGCGACGAACGAGGAGATTCTGTGGGGGATTGGGCCTTGTCACTGTGGAGAGCGTGGGGCCTGAGTGTGGGTGGGGAGAGATCTCCCAAACTTAAACTCATAACCCCATCGTCCAGGGTATCATTTTGATCCCTGTGAGACATGCTGACAGCTTCTGTACTCTATCTGTGCAAGAGACCGGGTCAACCCCTCGTAATCTATGCACAGAATTACAGAAGTCGAAAAAAATACACAAGAATTTAATATAAAGTGGGCCTGTGAGTGCGTGTGTGTGTATGGCTCATTGCCGGGAGGCTTGGCGCGCTGCCAGACGTAGAGGCAGCTTGGAGCAAGTCTTAACGGAACTGAAGTTGTCTTACTGCGCACTGCTCAGTTACCCAATGACCATAGGCAGGGGGGGATGTACTGCTGGGCAGCTCCCTCAGTCATCTGACTGCAGTTTGCACAGACAATTCTGGTTAAAATACACAACACAGCACTTCACAAAACACTTCACTTCACAGCACAGCACTTCACAACACTGTAAGTCCTGAGGCTTGTAGTCTGGCTGTAAATTCTTGGTGAAGCTGAAGACGAGACGCCTTTAACAACCCATTAACAATGCAGTCCAGAGGGAAGGCTGAATTCACTCTGTATCTCACTGAGAAATCTCACTGCGCCATCTATGTTTGTCTTTGATACCCCCAAAATGTTCTACACTACTGAGGGTATACTTAGGTGGTCAGAGTAACGTGATACAGGTAGTCCCCATTAGAGGTTCACGGCGCCATAAGCTCGTTGAACAGGCTTTGTGTGAAATATAACAGAGTCTACGACTGCTTGTAGTGTCCTGGTGGTCTAGAGGTAGAGTTCCCTGGTCACAGTCGTGGGCTGTGGGTTCGAATCCTGGTGGGGTGAAGTGTTGATTATATGTAGAAGTCAAAGTGCTTTATTGGGCTAATGAAATATATATGGATCCTAGTGTTTCGAAGCCGGATTTGGTAAAACGTTGCTCTGATCACCTAAGAGGCACAGGTGGTCCCCATTTGAGGTTCACGGCGCCATAAGCTCGTTGAACAGGCTTTGTGTGAAATATATCAGAGTCTAGGACTGCTTTTAGTGTCCTGGTGGCCCAGAGGTAACGTTCGCCGGTCACAATTATAAGGCCGTGGGTTCGAATCCTGGTGGGGTGAGGTGTTGAAAATATATATATATATATATATATATATATATGCAAGTAAATCACTGTGGGTGCGCGTGATCCAGGTATATGCTGATAACCACAAGGAAAGAAGAAAACACGAAGATCCCAAGCGCTTTCGTGTAATTCACATCTTCAGGGGTGAGTACAGACTAAAGAGAAATACAAACCAAGGTGTATATATACAGAGAAGGGTAAGACCAGGTCCACAATGGTCAGGTATTAGGTAATGACCCTACTAATCTTGTTTTTACGTGCTTTGAGAATTTGCAGTCCGGAATTCATTGATGAGGCATATAAATATATCTATAATATTGGCTCAAACCTTAAATACCCTAGATCTTTCATAGACAAATGCCTAAACATTTCTAAGAAAACTTTTTATAAAACTGATCCCAAGCCCACCCATGGCCATAAGAATATCTTAATATTACCATGTCACAAAAATTTCTCACACATTCCTTCACAACTAAAAACCTGGAACGTCAATGTGGCATTTAAAAACTCATGCACTGTTAAACAAATGTTAATCAAGAACTCCCCTAACAACACAATTGGTTGCATGTATAAAGTTCCTTGCAAGGAATGTAATATGTTTTACTTAGGCCAGACAGGTAAAGATCTTGTAACTAGAACTAAACAACACAACTACAGTGTTAGGACAGGCCAGGAATCCAATGCTCTGTTTGTTCATTTGAGGGATAACAAGCATTGCATTGACTGGGATAATGCCTCCTCAATATTACCTTGTAATTCAATTGATAGTAGGAACATCATAGAATCTAGTCTCATTAAACATACCGAAGCATTCAACATGAATTTGAGTAATGGCATGTACAAACTGAACAATTTTGTAATTAAGAAGATTTGTAACCAGGTGAGAAGGTTGGGTCACCTTACCCTCTGGCCTGACTACCAACCGTTGCTGTGCTATTTAAAGATTAGTAGGGTCATTACCTAATACCTGACCATTGTGGACCTGGTCTCACCCTCCTCTGTATATATACACCTTGTTTTGTATTTCTCTTTAGTCTGTACTCACCCCTGAAGATGTGAATTACACGAAAGCGCTTGGGAACTTCGTATTTTCTTCTTTCCTTGTGGTTATCAACATATATATATATATATATATATATATATATATATATATATATGTGTGTGTGTGTGTGTGTGCGCTCTCCGAACATTTCTAGACCCGCTTATGTGCAAAATTCCTTTCTTTTCTGGCTGGAGCCTTAACATACACCGTTCCCGTCAGTCAGTCAC
Organism: Homarus gammarus; assembly: GCA_958450375.1. Lineage (NCBI taxonomy): Eukaryota > Metazoa > Arthropoda > Malacostraca > Decapoda > Nephropidae > Homarus > Homarus gammarus. The sequence continues at coordinate 172,603 of CAUDMG010002611.1, forward strand.
ACACCTAGCATGTCGCCACACATATTCATTCAGATTTAACTTAACTTTTAACGCCCTGATCTTATTTCCTGAATATACCATATTTTTTTTGTCAGCCGAAGTTGTTTTTTTAATTAAACATTTAGATACAATTGTTACCAGGGTAGCTGCTTCGTAAGTTCATTCTTCACCCGGCATCTGTAATTTCCTATTCATGAAGTTCGCTTTCCATCACGTAATACCTATTTCTAAATATTCTTTGGTGATTTGCTGCATAATAAAGGTGGACTACAAGAAGTTCTTCAAAATTAACTTAAGATACCCTGTGACAATATAATGGTTTATATATAGTTATATATAGTTATGCATTTGCATATTTCATATGCAAATGCATATTTTGCGTGATTTCTATGATTAGTGCATATTACCTAGATAACTGCATATAAATGCATATTTTGGTAAAATATTCATCTGGCAGTATCTCTTTGTTGCCACTGAATGAGCACACGTGGTACTGGGAGGTGAGGTGAGGTGTGGTTAGGTGAAGTGAGGTGAGGTCACGTCGCTTTAATCTGTCGTTTCCACACCTGGTCATGACTCATTGGTATTTCTGGGTTAACCCCACCCCCTGACTGTTGTTGCTGCAGCAGAGTGGACTAGTGAGTTAGTCAGTCAGGAGCAGTGCTGCTGTGTGGAGCTACTCTCTTCTGCTGCTCGTGAAAATGCCGAAAGTACAAAGAAACCAAAATGAAGTGCTGAGATCATATGTAAAGGAATTTGATGCATTTACTACTGATGGAAGTGTACTGTTTTGTAAATATTGTGAAGCACCAGTGACAGGGAGCAAGAAATTTCAAGTCCAACAACACCTTAAAACAAGCAAGCACATCCAACTCGAAGCTGTTAAGTCCAATAGTGCACAAAAGGAGCTTTATAAGTGACATTTTTAGTGCATATAAATGCATATTTCATGGTTTTTTAGTGCATAACTATCCGGGCCAAGAATGCAGGTCATACGGAAACAAAATAGTTAATATAAACTAGTGTTAATGTTTATTAAGCAATATACGTAATGTATTTAACATATATATGTGAAAGTGCTTCAAAAAATATATATGAACATGTATTTACATTATAGACTGACATATTTTCAGACATTACAGATTGTCCTTGAACAATTGTGAAACATAGTTCTTACGTAATGTTGATTCGTCAGGCACCTTTTTTTCCAGTATACTGTTCCAGGAATGACTTTAGGCACTTGTTATTCAGTTTATGCAATGGAATATCCGCTGAAACAAATGCCTTGCACAAATCTGCGTTGAACTGGGAACGATCAGGCCCTGACTTACTGGAACATGCAAGAAGTAGTAACTGCTTTGGCAGTCTACTATCGTCCATGCGGGTAACATGGCCAGCCCAGCGTAGTTGTCCATGGGTAATGGTAGCCTCGATGCTTCTACAGTTGGTGTCAGCAAGAATAATGGCATTTGTTCTCTTGCCTTCCCAGCGAAGTCGGAGGATGGAACGCAGATTACGTTGGTGAAAGTTTTCAAGTGCCTTGAGGTGCCTCCTATATGTGACCCATGTCTCGCTGCCATATAGCAGGGTGGGGAGGACCACTGCTCGATATACGTGAAACTTTGTAGATAATTTCAGCTCCCTACAGCTGAAGACATGGTTTCGGAGCCTGCCAAAGGCTTGGGACGCACATCTGATCCGATATCTGCGGTGGTGGACAGGTGAGAACCGAGATACTGAAAGTGGGTAACATTAGAGAGGGTAGTACCATTAAGCTGGATGGATAGTGTAGGTGTGACTGAACCAGGGGCAGGTTGAAAGAGAATCTGAATTTTACGTACATTCACCTCAAGGCCGAAGTGTGCGTACACTTCTCCATAGGTATTCAGGATCTCCTGTAGGTCAAGTTCGGTGTGAGGATGAGGTCGTCTGCATACTGAAGCTCAATAATGGAACAAACCGACACCTTTTCTCCTGCCTGTAGTCGTCTTATGTAGAAAAGACCATTCTTTCCGTAGTCGATATCCACCCGGCAGGCTAAATTGGCGGCAAAGAAAATGGAAAAGAGTGTTGGTGCCAGTACACACCCTTGTTTAACCCCTGTTTGGATGGGGAAAAACTCAGACTGGGTGCCAATGTGCAGGACACTGCCGTTCATGCCATTGTGGAGTTGCCTCACAATGGCGATGAATTTTGGTGGGCAGTCAAAACGGCTGACGGTCCACCAGAGAGCTTTCCTTTTGACAGAGTCGAAGGTCTTCGTTAGGTCGATGAAAGCCATGGACATGTCACGACGCTGTTCTCTGCAGTTTTTTTTTTTATCTAATGGGCAGCAAAGATCATGTCAATGGTGTCACGTGATGGACTATACTCTAAGGCTACATTGGGATTCTGGGAGGAAGTTTTCCACCTCAGGAAGAAGTCTGTTTAGGAGGACTCGGGCGATAATCTTGCCAGCTATGGACAACAGCGAGATCCAGAGGTAGTTGCTACAGTCTGACACCGGGTCTTCCTTGTTCTTATAAATATTGACAATGGATGCGTCAAGAAGAGCTTGGGGGATTTCCTCATTTTCCCACCTATTCTCCAGGAGAGAGTGGAGACGGCTGGTAAGCAGAGGTCCTCCTACTTTATACACCTCGGTTGGGATTCCATCAGGCCCTGAGGCTTTGTTATTTTTTTTCTGTTTGATGGCAGTAGCTAAGTCATCCAATGATGCAGGATAGCTGAGGTGGGTGAGCTCTGGATGCTGAGGGACCTGCAGGGTAGTCAGGACATCGACATTGGTGTTTCGGTTGAGCAGTGAATGGTAGTGCTCTTTCCAGCACTGAAGGAAGCCTTCACCGTCAGATGAGCGGAGGGGGGCTTCGCCAAGATTGATTGGCACATAAAATGTTTTAGTGGAATTGAAAAATTTGCGCATCTTGTGCTGATCTGCAAATTTTTGTGCTTCACATGCTTTATTTTTAACCAGTCGTTCTTTAGATAGCAAAGTTCCCGCTGGGCTGCCACTTTCTTCTTGCGGAAGGTATCAGCTTTGGTCCAAGACTGAGGGTTGTTCTGCCAGTCAGTTAAAGCAGCACATTTATCCTCAACGAGTACATTGATTGCCGGGTCAATTTCATCAAACCAGTCCTGGTGTATTCTTTCAATCTGGCCGATGGTCTCTGTAGGTTTTTGTCATGACAGTGTCGAGAATATTCCATTCTGCACTGGGATATGGGTTGTTTGCTGTTGGGCTGTTTATCAGCCCCCACACACACACACACACACACACACACACACACACACCTAGAAAAAGTGCAAAAGATGGCATGCAAGATTATTCTCTCCCCTTCCTACTCCACATATCAAGAAGCGCTCAACACACTGACCCTCTGGGCTCTCTCTGACCATCACCACGACCTCATTTGCAAATTTGGTGAGAAGCTTCTGCACCATCCTCGACACCGGCTCCTACTACCACCAGAGATCCCTAGTCCGAGAATTGCTGTTCGACACCACAACTGCATCCAGCCCATATGAGTACGAACTCATCGCTATAAGAACAGCCCAGTCCCAACCATTGTAAAAATTATCAATAACTTGTAATCAACCAGTGTATTCACTCCCAGTCAATCTTACTTTCTGCACTGTCACTTTGTTGAAATGCCCTGTAGTTTGAGCTTCTCCCCACCTAGTTATTATATATCATATTTGTATCACTTATGTTACCTGTATATTATTTGTAAATCAAGAGACCCATTCCCCAATTACGTAACTGTATATTTTCAGCCTTCCGGCTGTCATGCTCTTTCAATAAACCTTTATTTGTTTTTTATTTATTATTATTAGTATACATACACTCGCACATACCGTTAAAATCTTAATTCCAATCTTCACCCATGAAAATAACTTTAGGAGAAAACCCCAAAATGTTTCATGAAGCTTGATTTCTCTATGTAAAATATTTATATGTACATAAATAATATCAAATACTCTATACTTTTGTTAATACTGGATTTATAAATAAAAACAAGTGTAAGGCTACATCGTCGTTTATTTGACGTAAAATTTTTAATAGTCTTACATATAAATTGACAAGAGGATTATACGGAATGGGACAAAATTAAATGCCATGTATAAATTTAAAATACTGAAAGTTAATTAAAACAATACAAACAATGATCAGAAATTATAATAATATAATTTAAACCTTTGTTCTGTAATTATAATACAAGTGTTAGCTGTGTTAGTAATTATAATAATTACAGTAAGACAATAGGGGAGCAAGATGTCACGGGTTCGATTCCCGGGCCGGCAGAAGTTGTTTGGACTTACTTCCTAGCCCCCCATTAGTCCCTGTTCACCTAGCAGTAAAGTAGGTACCTCCTGTAAGTCGAAAGTTGCGAATTCGTATTCAGGGACAAGTTGTTGGAACTTCCAATAATTTGATGACATAAGCCACTGACTCTTCAGGCTTCTACGCCCTTAACTCATGAGCAAGCATGAACTTAGCATGCTTCCCTGTTGGGTACTGTAAACGCTTCTGCGCTTCACCTTACACAAGGATGTAGGGGAGTGCCCAATAAAAAAAAAATAGAAAATATGACAATAGTATTTATAATAATATTAGTAATAACAATAATAGTAATAATAATAATAATGTAGTAGTAGTAGTAAAAATAATAATAATAGTAATAAAAATAATAATAATAATAATAATAATAACAATAATAATAATAGTAGTAGTAGTAAAAATAATAATAATAGTAATAAAAATAATAATAATAATAATAATAATAATAATACCTTCATCATCATTTTTTACGGTAATATTATCATCAATAAAAATGAATCGAGGAAATCACAAGGAGACCTACTCGGCTGTTTGTATGTTAAAAATTCGATAAGACTAATAAACTAAACGAACAGTATACAGTATATATACAGCGGAAGTGAACCTATTGGCATATATGTATATATATATATATATATATATATATATATATATATATATATATTATATATATATATATATATATATATATATATATACACTCTCTAAATGTATTATCCTAGAATCAGTGTAAAATAAATGTGGGTCCCATAAAAATGACTGCCCGTTGGAGGCATTCATCTCCTTAAGTTGGAAACCTTGGTACCCATTTACAGCTGAGTGAGCTAGCAGTGCCCAGGTATCGAAACACCGATCCATGGAACAAGAAGTAAGTGCTGTGTCCATTCGATCGCCATCTCCCAAAGTCTGAGAGGGACAACAGAAGCACAGTTTGCCGATAGCTGTGAATTAATGTTAAAGACTAAAACAATGCTTACAGCTTATATCTATTTAACTTACAGAAGGTACAACAGGATGGATGTCAACGGTATACAGGGTGTCTCATAGAGCGCAGCTATATAAGAATTGATTGTTTTCTTTTTTTCAGGTGAGGTACTCTAATTAAATCAACGATGATGGCTGCTAAATTTACACTACAGGAATGAGTAGTTTAATAATCAGTTTAATATCCAAATGGTACTGAATTGTGGTAATCGGATATACAAAATACACGTTTTCTGGTCAATCCGTAGCCTATCACACTTGAGGCAACTAACTCTAAGGAGTTACCGATAACATTATTACGTTTCATGGCCATCTTCGGGAAGCAATATGATCAGACTATGGCCGGGAACAATATTCAGCTCAGTGGTGTAAAGAAAACAGATTTTTTTTTATATAATCTGTGTCTACGTATCTCTTGAAAGCTGAGTTTTCAAGGGAATATCTAAAAGTAGGCCAGCTCTTGTGAACTAGTGGATAGTGTCTTAATGGATAAAAACAAGGTGTACAAGAATGACTTCCTCGGTCTGATATGTTTCGGGGCGAACCTTCTGATTTATATGTTAAATCCAAGAGGTATAAGTAATTGAAGAAGTCGGTAGTAGACAAAGATCCTGTCGCGGGTGCTGTTATTTCGAGCTCCTTTCTCTTTCTTTCCTGAGCATGATGGTGTGAGCCTCCTGATCTACACACAAATACGAGGGTGTGGGGTTTTGCCTTAAATTTAGTCTCAGGAACGAGTTCAGCCACCTGCTTCCTCTTCACTGTGGGAGGTCTGCCACTCCGGTGCCTCGTGTTGACATTGCCTTCCCGTCTCCAGCGCTTGATCCATCTGCAGACGGTGGTGGCGCTCGTGCCCGTCTTCCGGGCTATGGCTCGGGCGGACATTCCTTCAACCCACATCCACACGAACTTGGTGCGGTCAGCGAAAGCTGTTGGTTTGACTTTTCGTTGTCCATCCATTCTACCCCTGTGTAAGGATCAAATATACGTTTCACTCCCGAAATTCTCGAAATCATGTCAACAGCAAATAGTATATGTTCTGTGGCTACACTCAATAAAAAAATATATAATCCACAATTATACTCAGTTATTATTACTGCATCTTTTATATATATATATATATATATATATATATATATATATATATATATATATATATATATATATATATATATATATATACTTCATTTTTAGTCCATATAACACGCGGACTTTGAACATACAATCAACGACCTCACCAGCAAGGACTCGAACCCTCGACCTACTGGGTGTGACTAGGGAACGCTTAGCCGGTAAGCGTTCCCTAGTCACACCCAGTAGGTCGAGGGTTCGAGTCCTTGCTGGTGAGGTCGTTGATTGTATATATATATATATATATATATATATATATATATATATATATATATATATATATATATATATATACATATATATATATATATATATATATATATATATATATATAGATATATAGATATGCTGATAACCACCAGGAAAGAAGAAACCACGAAGTTCCCAAGCGCTTTCGTGTAATTCACATCTTCAGGGGTGGTTATCAGCATATACCTAGATCACGCGCACCTACAGTGATTTACTTGCATATATATATATATATATATATATATATATATATATATATATATATATATATATATATATATATATATATATATATGGAGCAGTGTCTCATGTCGTCCATGAAAAACGGCGTGGACATTTCTCTCAGTATGTAAACTTTAATTCATCTGCAATTATTTACACAAAAAGTTTTCTTATGGTAATCGTCGTCATCATATTCGAGCAAACATGGACACAAAGGGAAACGAATGACAACATTTGTAGGTATTTCATATTATTCACTTAATGAGAAAACTAATAAATTAAAGAAAGTATGATCAAGCGTTTTCTGATATTTAAATTCATTTCTCGTGTTTTATTTCTTTCTAATAATTCAAGGAATACAAAAGCTGACAGACATATTATTCTTCGGACAACGTTTTGCAGAACTAATGTGAAAAGGATTTTTTTTTTTTTAATAAACAAGCTTATAATTACATATAATTATATGCATCGATAAACTAAATTTTCACAATTGAAAATCAAAGTTTATCATTGATAAATATTTCGACAATTACAATTACTTGTAGCCTACAAATGAATGTTTTCCTCTATTCAACCAAAATGGAAATATTTTCCTGAATATGGAATTGTTTGCAACTTTCGTGAAATTAATGTAATTCGTAAACTTGAACAATACGCTGTAATTCGTTTTCTTGATCAATTGTATATCCCAGCGAGTAAAAAATGAAGCCTGTAATCTATAAAAATGTATACTAGTCATTTATAAATGTGATCAAATGAAAAGTATCTAAAATATGTATCTGTCCACACACTGTGTAAAACATTTTAAGTCTACAGATGAAAGATATTGGGACATTCATTTATTTTGGTATATAGTTTAACATAAGTAATGCAACGTGTATTTATTTTGGCGCAATTAACATGATGTTCGGTTACCAATTGTAGTAGGATCAGTACACCACTGAGCCACGCATACCATCCCTCTCAGGACATCAAGAGTTGTCTGTAGCATTTCAGAAGTGATCCCATCCTGGCAGATATTTGTATGAGATACTGTACATAAATATTACTGATATATTCGTAAACTTGAACATTGTAATACATGAAATTTAATATTTGTTAATAAACCTGAGCAATATAATTCGCGATCCCGATCAGTTAATGAAATAACTTGATCCAGGAAATACTTTTTCGAGGATATAGAATAGAAAATTAAGTGAGGGTTGAGAATTATCTCTACGTCACCCTCTCGTGTTTAACTTTAACGTTCAGCAGTAACCATAATTTGAGCCTCCCCGTAAAGAGTGAGGAAATTACTTTGTGTATCTTTAACGACTTTAAGTTCCACACCCTCTATATATATATATATATATATATATATATATATATATATATATATATATATATATATATATATATACATATATATATATATGTACTGTATATGCAGTATATCACTGAAATCCCATTGTAAGTGAAGATAAAACAGAAAAACTAGTTCCTACCAAATCACTTGCAGATTTTTAAGGACAATTCAAGATTTGACAATAAAAAAGCAGTGAAATGTGAAGAGAGGGAAAAGGTGATCGAGAAATCCAGAAAACAAATGTGGGTAGAGGAAAAGTGAATATGTGTGTGTGTGTGTGAGAGAGAGAGAGAGAGAGATACTTATAAAGGTAGGGAAACAGAATGTGATGGAGAGAGAGGGAGGGGGGAAGACGGGAGAACAGAAGAATATAGTATATATTAACAGGAAAAGACAGAGGCCAGCACTTGAGAGTATCTTACAGTCAATGTGTAGGGGATGTGCAGGTACGAGGAGAGAGTTGTTTTCAGCGTGAAGTACAGTTTAGAAGTGACTGTCTTTGAAGCACTGCAGCGGCTTTTATGGGCGCAGTGATAGAAACGGGTGGGCTGATACCTCTATCTTATTGGTTAGTTTTTCATGCTTTGGAAGGTCAGGGGAGCGAAGAGAAACGGAGAGGAATGTTAGAAAACAATGTACAAGATTAAGTTATTATATCAAGGCATCAGATCGGTTTATATTTCTCACATGTTGACGACAATAGTATGTGCTAACCTAGAATATGTGTTTAAATGTCTTAGTTGCATTCAAACATTCCATACAAGGAGAAAGTCCTCTTTCCTACCTATTGTTGCATTACTCGCTGTTTAGATAACGAAGGATAGCTCATCAATAAGGGTATATTAATAGGAAAAAATATACTGCATATCTTAGCCTATTTTGTATTTGTGTGAGTTTATTTTAGTTGTTAAAAGGCCTCGTTTCCACTTAAAAGTACTGTATATCAACAATATGTAAAGCTCATGAAGGCAACTTAAGAGTAACACATCAAGTGGAAGAGTGAATTTTTGTATCTCTCCACATCATAAAAGTATAAGGTATATATATTTATATATATATATATATATATATATATATATATATATATATATATATATATGTATATATATATATATATGCAAGTAAATCACTGTAGGTGCGCGTGATCTAGGTATATGCTGATAACCACAAGGAAAGAAGAAACACGAAGTTCCCAAGCGCTTTCGTGTAATTCACATCTTCAGGGGTGAGTACAGACTAGTCTGTACTCACCACTGAAGATGTGAATTACACGAAAGCGCTTGGGAACTTCGTGTTTTCTTCTTTCATTGTGGTTATCAGCATATATATATGTATATATATATATATATATATATATATATATATATATATATATATATATATATATATAAATAAGTAAATAAAAATATATATATATATATATATATTTATTTTTTTATTTTTTTTTTTTTTACCATTATGGAGATCCGAGCTCACACCCCGCTGTATAATTACATTAGTCAATTCCGGGGTTGTTCATTGGTTCCTTTCATGGACATGAATTGTTTATTAGATAAAAACTGTATTATTTTAGGTTTGGTTATATTGTCGATATTTTATTTTCTCACATTATTGGGGTGGTGGGTACAGACCAGCAGCTACCATGAATAATTGGTGGAAGTGTTCGCCAAGGTCCGGAATAGTTATCATCTTCTATCTATAGTAACGGCCGACCAGTGATTGATAATCACATCCCAAGCAGCTATATTAATGCCCGCAAAGGATACTAAACAAACCCTGTGGGTCAAGCTTCAAGAGGGCTCATCTTCATGCTGGGGATTTTCTTCTGACCACTGTAGATTCTACCTAGGCACTCGGCTCGATTCACGGCCTTCTGTGCTGGGATAACCCTTCCTCTTGCTGCCCCTGTCCACACTGTTTACAATTGTATCTGCAGTAACAAATGGGCAAACCAACACAGAAACTATACTCTCCTCTGTTGGGCATCCAGTGGTTAGCATGCTAGGCACAATAAAGTTAATCGCATCATCAAAAGAGAGTTTGCCTAATGCATCGGTAACTGTAGATCTACAGGATTGATAACCAAGATGGAGTAACGTTGTTTCCTTAGAATGAGGGTAAACAAGACCCTGAGCCATGAGTATTGCTTTGTCCTACTAAAACTAGATACTATCGGAGCTTGAGGCATCAATACTATAGAATTTCTGAATGAGTTGAGCTTCAGACTAATTAAAACCACCATAGTCTACAGAGCACCCAGCTACTTATTCCAGCGCCTCAGCATAGTGGTTCCGATAGCGAATGCTTGGTGCATACTGGGCTGTCATCCTTCACCTGAGAAGGTCAAGTGAGTCTTTTGATGTGACAAATAGCCTATACATAAAGGTTGGCTCTCAACATCGTACCCAGTTTTAAAAAGACGGTCATTTTTTAGTTTCTGAGATTATTATGACTATTTTAGCCTTCAAGAAAACTTAATAAGCAAATATCTTATTCATAACAGAAAGAAGTATGAATTATATACATCAATCGATTGGAGTTTGGTCATATTCTCAATTCAAGCCTCTGTATGACAGCGGCCACACAGGGGGTAAGTTTTGGATCACTCAGCTAAAGGACCTCCCTAGTCCCTTCCCTCAGCTCTCCCATCCTTTAGGGTTGTTCGCATATAATTTGCATTCAAGATATTCCCACAAACTTCACCTCACTCTCTTTTATTTATATCGATCAGAGTTAGTAAAAAAAATAATGTACTTTATAAATATACATAATCAGATAAAAAATAAATTATTCGTGAAGTCTTTACCAACATAGAATGTTTACGTTTCAACTTTCTTGGCAGGACTTTCAAAGCTTTCCTCACAGCCTCGATATTGTCAAATGTTCTTGCCGTAGATTTTCGCTATTTTACGATCTGATCCTAAACATTCTCTCTATTATAAAACTTATCAATAATACTTTTTATCGTCTTGTTTTGAGGAACCCTTAAATATTGATATTTTTACGATATTCTCTTTTAATATGAATCATTGACTTTGTGGAGAAATACTTCTCTAAAATTAATGACTGTTGCTTATAATTCTTTTCAGATACCAAGTATAGGTCATTGCCGAGTATAATAGTATCAATCAATCAGAGTACAGTCCTCATACCTGAGGGATGGCGACCACAGTCCTTCACCCAAAACGTTCTCGGGCTGTTTTTTCCAATCCTCCGAGGTTTTGTAGTTCTCTGGAGATCCAACTTTTTTATTTCATTCACCCATCCTAGTCTCTGCCTTTCCCTGGCCCTCCCTACCCTCAACTTTACCCATTAATATTTCTTTTACTATATCCTCATTCTTTTTATGTTCATTTAAAGTATTTCTCCCGAAGTTTTTGCCAGAATTAGTATTTCTTCATTTGTTTTGCTTTCACTGTAGCTTATTCTTAGCATTCGTCTATAACACCTTATTTCAAAGGCCTCCAACCTCCTTCTGGCGTATGCCTAAACGTTGTGCATGATTCGGCTATCGCTAACTACAGAGAAGAAACCTGCACCAAGGTAGTAAGTTTCCCCTCTGATGAAGTGGAACTTAACCGTAGGGAGTAATGTGATACCATATAGTTAAGTACAGACAGTCCGATATATAGAGGTGAAATATTACTCTCTACATCGCATTTTGACTGAGAGAGGATCACAACAAGAGGAGGAAAGCGATCCGTGGGACCTACTACGGTTCTCAGGGCAGTGCCCAAAACATGTATGAAGCAGTCCATTGCCTTCCTTCTGCCGACAACGATAGCTTCTGATGTTGTTCGTGAACAACGTCGCAGAGAACACCTCGAATTCAGTGATAAGATTTATGGCTATAAGAAGTTCGCAGAGGATAATGTCAGCCCTTTCTTCACATTTCAGCATAAAAGGCACTGGGGATGATCTGGCAAGGTTTATGGTGGATGAGCATCTGGCCAAGGTGACGAAGCAGCTAAGGTGCTTAACAGAGATCCAAGATTCGCCGCATCTCCAATCCCGGGTGCACAGTTGCAAATGCTCCTAACTCCTGATAAAAATCTCCAATTAATTACTTATTCTTGGTGCAGAACTTCTCTGTGTCTCACTTGCAGAGTATAAACTACTACAAAAATCCAGAATAATTATTCTCACTAAGGAGTATCTGATTCAAGACGATGTCCAGTAACTTGCCAGTCATATTTAATGACCTGCATCACCCCTCAAGTCATGACAGAGCCTGGCTGTCCCCACTGTACAGCAGTAACAGACATGTGGGACATAGAACATCTGCAAGACAGAACAATAGACGGTACCCAGCGTCTCCTCAACTTCAATGACATTTTAAAATTTAAAGAATAAAGTTTTTTATCGGCGGTACTTTGGAATACAAGCACCAAAATAGACAAGCTTACGACGAGGCAGAGAATGCCATGGTGTCGACTTGAAGGCGTTTCGTACACTTGCCAAAATGTCCTCAAGGTTCATGTCAACGACGCCATTGGAAAAGAACAACTTGGCTGTCTTCTATGCAAGAGGAACCTTCAACATGAAAAAGAATGACTATAATTGACCATAATTCTGTCCTCTAATCATAAAATGTATGCTTGACATCTTGATTAAATTGTCATTTCACTTTTTTTCACACTATTCATTTTTCCCATAAAAACTAGTCTGAAGTGTTTACGAACAACTTGGCTCATTATTTATTAATTAATCAATGTAGAGTACCAACGTTGATATATAAAAGATGACCCAACATCATACTGGTAGATTCAAGAGTTTCTGAATAATCACTCGTTTAGAGCAAAAACTAGGATATTGCAGAGTTTAAGTGGTATTGTATGATATACGATGAAAATCACGAAAATACTTACACATCTGAAGAGTAAATGTCTTACCTACAAAAGAGTAAATAATGTTTATTTCTGTCTTTTGGTTAACAAATTCTGCAGCTTTCCGTAAAGGCATTTTCAGGTATGTTTCACATAGTAGGACCTAAGTTCCAGTCCACATAGCTCGTGGACTTCCACATGCAAACAATACCTCACTAGTCGGGAATCGAGCCCTGGACCTCTGAGTGTGAACAGGGATCGCTACCACTTCGTCACAAGTACAACAAATCTGTTCATTCGTCCTTTTTAAGCAATGTGAGCCTCCATCGGGGATTGCCTATGCCAACTATATGATCACAGTCGCATTTCACCGAGTCCAGCTCGGAAATACAAGGTTATATATAGCTTGTATATGGAAGTCCACGTGCTATAAGGACTGATGAGATACATTTATGTAGCCTCGTATTTCCTAGCTGGACTGGGTAAAATGCTACTATTTACCATATAGTTGGCATGGGCTATCCCTTGCTACTGACACCACATACGAGGCACGGGCAGTTTCCCAATGAGGTTCACGGCGCCATCAGCTCGATGAACAGGCTTTGTGTGAAATATAACAGAGTCTAGAACTGCTTTTAGTGTCCTTGTGGCCTAGCCGGTAAGCGTTCCCTAGTCCCACCCAGTAGGTCGAGGATTCGATTCCTTGCTGGTGAGGTCGTTGATTATATGTTCAAAGTCCGCGTGTTATATGGACTAAATATGAAGTATATATATATATAAATAAAGTTGTAGCCTCTGTCTGTCTGTTTGTTCACGAACTCCTCCTAGGGTTTTGGAGATAGACCCCCATAACCATATATATTCTGAAACTACATTACCCAGGATACTTGGATAAGTATATTTCATTTTGATCAAAGGGGATCCCCGGGGGGCACAAACCCCCCATTGAAAATGTTTTTCCCTTCGATTTAAATGAAATTTAAACCATAAGGTAAATGACCAGAAATGATGCCTATTCACAAAATATTAGCAAATTTCAATAATATTAAGACACCCTAATGGGGGCTAAACCCCCCTATATTGAAAATTTTGGAAACCCATAACTTGAGTATTGGAACCTCTATTATCACGGGGTTTGTCTATTAATTAAACGTAAAACAACAACAAACATTACCTCTCTTTTATAGAAATTTTGGCAAATTTAGACATATTATCTATGACAAAACATCACTAGAATTATGGCAAGAAAAATTATTAGTTTATGCCTCTACTTTTTTAACATTTTCATTTATTTTTTTTTTTCAGACATCCATTATGCCACGGAAAAGACAGTCCAGTTTTGCAAATACTCCACGTGCACAAAGGATGAGGCTTCGTCGTCAATCTGAAAGCTGTGATGCAAGGGAAGAACGACTTTCTAGGCAAAGACAGAGGCAAACAGAGTCTCGGCAAAATGAGACCTTGGGTGAGCATCAAGAAAGACAGGAGCAAGATAGATTTCGCCATATAGTTGCAAGAAGAAATGAGTCTGAAGAAGAGAGACAACAGCGTTTGATTGCTGATAGAAACAGGTAACAAAATTTAAGACAACGTGAGATTCAAAATGGTAAACGTTCTGCATTACTGTATGACAAAAATGACCCATGTAACAAGGCTGCAATTGAAGAAATGACCAAACTTTGTCAGTGTGGCGCTAAGAAATTTACTGGAGAATCACTAGGAATGTGCTGTGGAAATGGCAAGGTTACACTGGATCAATTTCCACCTCTGCCTCAGTTATTTGAAAAACTGTTCACTGGGGAAAGTCAATTCAGCAAACACTTTTTGTCAAGACTCAGGGAGTACAACTCTCTGTTTGCCATGACCAGCTTTGGTCACAAAGATGCATCTGTCCAAGGTTGGAATCCATCTGTAAGAATCCAAGGTCAAATTTACCATCAACTTGGGTCACTGATGCCTCCTGAAGATAGAAGAGCAAGATACATTCAAGTTTACTTTTTGGACACTTTGGAAGATCAACTGAGAGCAAAAGGAGAGCACCAAAACTTGATTGCTGATATATTGGAGAGAATTACAGCCTGGTTAAATGAAAATAATCATTATGTGAGGGAGCTAAAGACTGCGCTAGAGCAAGTACGGCAAGGAAACATAAATGACAAGAACATTGTAATTTGGGAAAATAAGCGTGCCCAGGGAGAACATGCTCAGCGTTTTAATGCACCAACAGGGGCTGAAGTTGCAATTTTAATGTCAAATGAGCCTACAGAAAATAGAGATATTGTTCTTCAGTTAAAACAAGGTGGATTGAGGAGAATTTCAGAGCTACATCGATCCTATGATCCTTTGATGTATCCATTGTTTTTCCATATGGAAAAGACGGCTACCACATATATTTGCAAGGGAGAAATGGTCGGAAAGTCACACAGTTGCAGTTTTACTCTTTCCATATTATGTGCAGAGAAGGGAACTACCTCTTGCTTGGAAGGCGACTCTTCCAGCAATTCTTGGTGGATGCATACTGCAAAATAGAAACTGAAAGATTGAAGTTTTTGAGAAGAGAACAGCAAAGTCTACGTGCTGAAAATTACTCAGATTTACGTGATAGTCTGCTTGCTGCTGATGGAGATCAAAATCAAGTTGGTCGTCGCATTGTGCTTCCAGCGACCTATACTGGTGGTCCTCGATACCTTCATGAAAAAAGGTCAGATGCGATGGCCTTTGCGAGACACTACGGAAGAGCAGATTACTTTATCACTATGACATGTAATCCAGGTTGGCCCGAAATTGTTGACAATTTGGCTCCCGGACAAGAGAGTCATGATCGACCAGATATTGTTGCGAGAGTCTTCAGATTAAAAGTGAAAAAGTTTATGGAACATATGAAGAAGGGAATATTTGGTAGTTTGCAAGCATGGCTGTACACCATTGAGTACCAGAAGAGAGGTTTACCCCATGCACACTTTGTTTTCTGGATAGCTCCAGAGCACAAAATCAAAGCCGAAGAATATGATTTGGCAATTTCTGCAGAAATCCCTAAAAAAGAGCAAGATAAAGAACTCCATGATCTGGTCATGAAACACATGATCCATGGCCCATGTGGTCCCCTAAATGAAGGATCCCCATGTATGGTCGACAGAAAATGTTCCGCGCAAGGCGAGGGTAATTCAGCAAGTATATATATATATATATATATATATATATATATATATATATATATATATATATATATATATATATATATTATATATATATATAAATATATATATATATATATTAGGGTGGTCCCGAAATGGGGGTTAAAATTTTTTTCTTCAGAATATGATCACAACCACCCTGCCCTTTTATAAGAACTACCAAAATAATATAACCCAAACAATTTCAACCAAATTGAGGGATGTTTAGGGGTGCCACCAGCCAGGGGCACAACTTGACACAACTTACTTAATATATATATATATTATATAATGGCAGATTGTTGACATGTTGTGCAGGTGTCTGCATTCTGTCAATCCATGAATGAGCTTAGGTCTATCTGTGAGTGCCACATATCCAATTGGACTTATAGAGAATTTTTTTGTCACTTCTTTGTACTCATTATCAAGCTCAACATCCTAGACTCTACAAACTGGATGTTGGGTGTGAGTTTGTGTTACCTATTGTCCGTAAATTATATATCATATAATACTAATAATAGTAATGGTTGCCCAATGGAACTGGTGAAGCGATGGCTAATGCTGTGGTTGAAGTGGTCAAAGATTGGAAATTAAAAGACTATATAGTGGCAATGTCTTTTGACAATACAAGCAGCAACACTGGACGCCACACTGGGGCCTGTAAGCTCATCGAAATTAAACTGGAGAAAAATCTCCTATGGTTGCCATGCCGTCATCATGTGCATGAGGTTGTGATCGGTGGAGTACTTGACCGTGTAATGGGTCCATCAACTGGGCCAGATATACTTGTTTTTAAGAGATTTCAAGCATTTTGGCCCAACATTGTGCAGAGTGACTACAGTACAGCTGCCACTGATCAAGAAATGGATTTGGTTGTGACTGAAAATCGAGAAGGTCTGCTGAAAAATGCATTGAGCTTCCTTAATGATAATCAGCCACGGGAAGACTATAGAGAATTACTCGAATTGGTTGTTATATTCCTGGGAGGAACTCCACACCGCAAGATATCTTTCAGGAAGCCTGGGGCCATGCACAGAGCCAGGTGGATGGCAAAGCTGTTGTATTCCTTCAAAATATGGATGTTCCGGTCACAATTCAAGTTGACAGCCCGAGAAGTCAAAGGACTCGGTAGGGTGGTTCGATTTGCTGTCCTTGTATACTTTAAAGCATGGTTCCTGGCTACTTTGCCAGTTCAAGCTCCAGCAAGTGACCTGCTCTTCCTGAAGAAGATTTCTGACTACACAAAAGTTGACAAGGAGGTTTCAGAAGAGGCTTGCCGCAAATTTATCAATCATCTGTGGTACCTCAATGAAGAAGTTGTTGGCTTTGCCTTCTTTGATATGAATGTTGGTGATGAAACAAAGCAGAGGATGGTGGACAGTCTAAAAAAGGCTCAAAATGGTAACCGCATGAAGGCAGTGGTTAAGCCTCAAGACGTGAATGACATTCACCTTGAAGATTTTGTGTCTTCTGCAACAAGTAAATTTTTTGACATGCTCAATCTGCCAACTGACTTTCTACAGTTGTCCCCATCTTTGTGGCAAACTAATGCAGGTTATTGCAAAGCACAAAAGAAGCTCAAGACAATGAAAGTGGTTAACGATGTGGCTGAGAGAGGTGTGGCACTCATCAAAGATTACATCCATGTAATAACAAAGGATGAGGAACAACGCCAATTTCTACTCCAGGTGGTCAGTGATCATCGAAAGAACTTTCCAAACTCTCTAAAAAGGACTGTAATAGAGGCACTCAAGAAGAATGACCTGTGTTGCTAAATTTCATTGATTTTGCTGTATTACAACTATTAACAACTAACTGTATTGATATTGACTATGTATTGTATACGATTTACACATTTACCGGTACTTGTTCAATATAAAAACTAGATAGTCTTTGTGGCACCTCTAAATTTTATCTAAATTTATTAAAAAATGGCAGATCATTGTTTTAATAGTATATATATATATATATTTTATGAAAATCCACAATGAAATATGTTACATAATATGTTACATAAATTTATTTGTCAGTGGCCCAAGGTTAAAAATGCTTTAAAAACCTTTTGATCTAGATGTATGATAGTTATTTTGTGGGTCCCCTTTTTTCTGACCTGACTTGACTAGTCACGTCACCACCCTTCTCTTAAGCTCCTCTACGTGTGTGTTGGTGTGGGGATTAGTGGATGTCATCATTTTGACCTGACCTCATGTTTTTAGGTCACCCTGTATATTTAAGCCTCTCTCTGTCCATGTAATCCAGTTGCCTCTGAAGATGTCTTGAATAAAGACGAAAGCTAAGGTACTCCGTTGTTTCCATTTTCCCGTGTGATTTTATCAAGATGTATATATATATATATATATATATATATATATATATATATATATATATATATATATATATATAAATATATATATAGAGAGAGAGAGAAAGAGAGAGTGTGAGAGAGCGATACATATATATTTCATTAGCCCAATAAAGCACGCGGACTTCTACATACAATCAACACCACAACCCGCCAGGATTCGAATCCACAGCCCACGAGCCCATGACTGTGAACGGGGAACGCTACCTCTGGACCACCAGGATACTAAAAGCAGTCCGAGACTCTATATATATTTCACACAAAGCCTGTTCAACGAGTTTATGGCGCCGTGAACCTCTAATGGGGACTACCCGTATCACGTAGGTGGTCAGAGTAACGTTTTACCAAATCCGACTTCGAAACACGAGGATCCATATATACTTCATTAGCCCAATAAAGCACGAAGACTTCTACATACAATCAACACCTCAACCTGCCACGGCGCCATAAGCTCGTTGAACAATGCTTTGTGTGAAATATAACAGAGTCTAGGACTGCTTTTAGTATCATGGTGGTCCAGAGGTAGCGTTCCCTGGTCACAGTCATGGGCTCGTGGGCCATGGGTTCGAATCATGGCAGGTTGAGGTGTTGATTACACGGGTCAACACAATTTTTCTGGCACAAGGTTGTTAAACGGAATTTAAGTAAATTTGGGGTGCAGAATCCAAATATGACTTTGGTTTTTGTCTATCACATCAGGTTTTTGAGATATACCATAATGCACTTTTGCTGGGAAAAGTAAACTTTTGGATCAAAATTGACGGTTTAAACATGTATGCATAAATTTTTTCAGCATTATAATTTGTATTTTTCTATAACCAAAAATTATTAATATCACATTGGAAAGTTAATGCACATATAATATTTAAATGTAACATTGAAGGGTGAAAAAAAAACAATTAATGTACGGTAGAAATAGTACAAGTATTAAGATCAAGTTACAGTTACATAAACTTCCTCTTTTAGGCCGATCTCTTATGTACAGCTTCTGGAATGTTTCTCATCAAACTCCAGCAGTAGTCCGCCATCATGTTCGAGTCCCATCGACCTTGGTAACGTTCTTCCATTACTTTAATGTCTTGATGAAAGCGCTCCCCTTGCTCCTCGCTCACTTCTCCCAGATTTTCTGGAAACTCGTCCAAGTGACTGTGTAAGTAGTGAACCTTGATACTCATTCTGCATCCAAGTGCTTGTAAACTCAAGAGCAGCTCTTCCATAATTTCTTGATAGTTGTCCGCTTTCTTGTTCCCTAAGAAGTTCTGCACCACATTAGAGAAAGTATTCCAAGTTCTTGCCTGTGCCTCAGTCATTGTTGCAAGGAAGTGTGGATCTCTGAGTAATGTTCTTATTTGAGGTCCATCAAAAATCCCTGCCTTTTTCTTCTCGTCGCTAAGACTTGGAAAGGTTGAGCATATATATCTGAAACACTCTCCACTATGATCAAGAGCCTTGACGAATTGCTTCATGATACCAAGTTTTATGTGCAGAGGAGAAAGGACAATGTTTTTCCTGTCAACCAGAGGATCGTTAATGATATTCTTGTCACCAGGCGTCAAACTATGTCTTGGTGGCCAATTCTTTTTCACCCAATGGTCTGCTGTAGCCCTGCTGTCCCAGTAGCACAGAAAACAGGGGTATTTTGTGTACCCTCCTTGCTGGCCCAATAGAAAGTTTACTGAAAGTTACAAGTGTTCCCTGAAGAATGCAGTGATGGGTAGGGAAACACCGTGTAACACTGAAGTCCGTTTATTATGGATGAGAGAAATACAAGTGGTGACCAGCGTGTGCCATGCACGGCTCACACAGTCATACTGAGGCTGCCTTGCCATATGGCAGCCTCGGGGCAATGTTGCCACATAACACGTGCAGTGTTGCCACGTGATTATATATATAAATGCTACTCGGCACAGTAGCTTATGTACAGGGTTGCTACTCGGCACAGTAGCTTATGTACAGGGTTGCTACTCGGCGCAGTAGCTTATGTACAGGGTTGCTACTCGGCGCAGTAGCTTAGATACATAACCTACATTTACCATTTTCAAGTCCACACAAATTAACCATTCATGAGCATGGTATTGGAACCTCTCTAGAACAGTCTTAATGTTTTCATACTCTTCTTTAATTTGTACAGAATGTCCGATTGGAATTGAACCATACTTGTTTCCGTTATGAAGAAGAACACATTTCAAGCTCCTTTTAGAACTGTCAATAAAAAGTCTCCAATCCTTACTATCATATGCTGGTAGTCCCATGGAGAGAAGAAGTCCTTCTACATCATTACAAAAAAACAAGCTGATCATATGAATGAAAGTACTTCCGCAGTTGCTCTTCTTTGTTGGGATAAAAGGAGACACTCGTGCCAGGTTTTAAAAGTCGTTTCTCTTGAAGCCTGGAAGCTAACAATTCAGCAGACTGTTTTGGCAAATTTAGATCTCTGACCAGATCATTCAATTCTGACTGAGTAAACAACGTTGGCTTTTCACAATCTTCACCAGATGGCTTGAAAAGATCAATCTCTTCATCTTCATCAGTAGAAGCAGGTGAATTCCGGTCTATATCCTCAATCTCTGGTAGCTCAGTAAATTCTGGCACAGGTATTTCTTCACTGTGGGGAACTGGTCGTATGGCTGATGGGATATTTGGGTATTGCAGTTATTGTTTGTTTTTCTTAATGAAACCTTTAACATTGACGAGGCAGAAGTAGCAGTTATCTGAATGATTCGTTGGTTCTCTCCAAACCATTGGCACGCCAAACTGAAGTCTAGCATTCTTTCTTTGAGACGTTACGTGATGGAGCAAATCTGAGATCAGATTTGGATTCAGCACCTTAAAGTTAGTAAATAAACAGTTAAAAGGTTTCATGCCAGAAAAATAAAATATTTTTTTGTAGACCAGTGTTTTATATATATATATATATATATATATATATATATATATATATATATATATATATATATATATATATATATATATATATATATATATATATATATATATATATATATATATATATATATATATATATGCTGATAACCACAAGGAAACATGAACTCCAAACATACAGTTAACAAGAGAACGAGAACAAATTACCCTTTTTAGGTATACAGTACACGTCGAAAAGTCTGGTAACACTTTTTGTACGTCAATTTATAGCAAACCTACGTATACACTCCTTCACACATGTCCAATACAAAAAGAAGCTAATATCCTCCTTAGTCACTAGGGCTTACAACATTTGCTCAGACTACTCTAAATTACATCTTGAATTAGTCTCCTCGGAAAATTTTAAATCTCAGTGGATTTCCGCTAAACTTCATTAACATTTATATAGGGATACAACTTTTTACGCTTCTCAAACCGCATACCCACCCAGCCACTGCCAGCAAAGCCATGGTTTATTTTCCGTGACAACACCAAACTGGCTAAGTTGTTGAGAGAATTTTATCTGCACGTATTGTTGAGAGTGATTTTCACATCAGAGAACACACTGCAGAGGTGGTTTGGATATAAGGATCGTGTCCCTGACGAACTGCAATCCTCAGTTGTTCATTTGTTCAGGTGTAGTCGCAGTAATGCTACTTAAGACTAATACACATCTATCGACATGCGGTCCAACACCACGTTGTTGCAAGAAATGGCTCCAGTATCGGGTGCAACAAAAGCTGCTTTGTGGAGTGTATGATTTCTTGTGTGACAAAGAAGAGGAAAATAGTGAAGAAAAGAACATTGTGGTACAAACAGTGATTATTGAAGAGGCACTCCAAGGGTAGTTCTATGCACATATATAATGAACTTGCAATAGAAATTGAAAGAGATTTTGAGAATTATGTCAAAATACCAGTAACGGCCTTTTCTTCTCATTTTGAAAAAGTAAAACCGCTAATAGAGAGAGAAGATTCCAGATTTAGAGAAAGAGTATTTCAGCAGAAGCACGTCTCGAAGCTCCGATGCCAAGCTATCTAAGAAAACTCAAAGACAACTATATGAAGTAAGAATAGTTATAGATGATTTGAACAAGTGGTAAACAAATGCGATAAGGCTAGTTTATATTTTTATAATTATTAATGTAACTTCTTATAATTAGATAGTGTATGACATTATGAAACTAACGTCATTGCAGTATATTGCATTATCATATGACAGAGCAAATGCATTTATACTCGCATCGTTTAGAACTTGTACATAAAGTGTCATCTTTCCCATGGCTCCCCTCTCGCTGCACAACACCAGATAACTGTCACTCATCAGGCACGAACACCTATTCGTGTCAAGCCGGACGGCATGTCAACAGATGTATACCCCCCCCCCCCCCCTTTTACGTAGGTCAAACTATGCGACAGCTGAGAGTTAGAATTTACGAGCACCCGGGTTGCTCGTTCAGAACAAACGAACCATTGTCTAACTCTAAACCACCTTATTCAGCAATCAGAGGCCATGAGAATACAGCCGATCACCCTATAGATAAAGCAGATTTCACCATCCTCACCACTTGCCCCGACGACGTGGCACGGGTCACAGTAGAGTCGCTCCTCACCCACCTAGTACAGCCAGTACTAGGCACTCACGACTCCTCCACTTAATTACTTTGTTTTTACCGGGTATTTTGTGTTCTTGTTTGTTATATCATTTGTGTCTATCTGTATATTCACCTGTAGGGTTTAAGCGTTTGTTATTTTTAGTGTTTTTGCTCCGTGTGGTTGAATTGAAATAAAGGTTAATAATAAATAACTCAATTATTTGTTGTTCAATGTATTTTTCTCAATGTACTAAGTGATTTATTTATATTATTCTATTCTTCATATTAATATTTCGATAACTATTGTATTAAATTTATGTTTTAGCTCTGATGAAGAGAAGGGATTTGTCGAAACGTTACCAAATAAATGGTGCTTCATCCAGACGCTGGTAATGTTATTCATCGCTTCCCCCGATGAAAGTCAAATGATGCATTAGTTTTATACATACCGGGTGACTACAAATGATCTTCCTGATTTCATATATTTATTCTAAAGAAACTAACAATGGTAGAGCCAGAAGTAACATACATAATCACAAAACATTGTCTAAAGTTTTCTTCGCAGTCTTTGATATTTCAATATGTGAAACATTTGTGGCTCAACCAACATCGAACCGATAATCTATTTCTCTCCACACATTGTCTAGTACAGTGACGTTAACTTTAAGAACAGCATTTAGGATCCTGTTCATCAACTGCTCCAAAGATGTTGCATTGGTGGAATAAACACTTCACATTTAACATAGACCCAAAGGAAAAAGTCAAGGGGAGTGAGGTCAGGCGAACAAGGTGGCCAATTAATGGGATCCCCGCGCCCCTTCAGATGCAGAATCAAAATATCAGAATATCATAGATTAGTTCAGTCAAATTAGGATTTTGGGTGGAAAAAATGTATATGAAGATAAAATTTTGCATACATACTCCTGAAGGCTATAGAAATCAAGATCAAAAGAGTTCCCAGTTTTGGCCCAAAACGCCCCCCCCCCCCCAAAAAAGGGGGATTCCGCTTACTTTTTCGCATTTTTTCGGCTAAACTATGCACCAAACGATAATATTTTATAGATACAAAAATACTGTAAATATCATTTTAAATATGATTGCGTCTATTTTTTATCCGATAGGTGTTATATTTTTTGTGTAAGCCACATCTGAATTCGGGGGAAACTTTTTGTGTGTAGTGAAAAAATTGATACTCGCGCAAGGTTCTCAGCAAATAAGTAAAAAATTTCGTTAAAAATGCATATAGTTGAAACTGTAGAGCGTAAAATTATCTATTGGTTCAGATAATTATATTTCCTTGAAACAGTTTTCAAAGCCTTTTCTGACTCATTCAATAAGTCTGAAACAAACTCATTTCCACACCACCTTTGAGGTAGAGTTTTTGGCGCGTTATTTTGGTTTCCCCACTCGGCCTATTTCACGTTTTTCTAGTTAAAGATGATGCCATTGAGTACTTGAAAAGTCCTCTTCATTAGTCATAATAGGGTCATCAGCGGGATCATCTGCAGTTTCGGAATTCAGACAACTTTGGCCATGACAATTACTGCACATTATAGAACAGGGTAATGCACATTTTACACAACCACACCGCTTCCCGCACCCTAATTTACGGCCACATGAAATAAGTTTCAAAATATTTGCAGGGGCTGGTGCCTCAGTTGTGGAGACAGGTGACAGAATTGCAAATTTTTTCCAGCCCCACAACTCAGGCAGAAGTGTTTCTCCTCGCCAAGTCTGAACTTGGTGAAAGACACGATAAGAAAGTTGCCTATTTGCTGCAGAAGTGGGCGGAAGACTTGACAATAACACAGCATTATTTGAGTGACTGACAGCTTTGTTTAAAGAGTGAAATCTTTAATGATTGAGATTTGTTTCAGTTTGCGGGGCTTTGTACAGAGTGAGAATGAAACGCTCTCTAGCGGATGCAGCTTCATCATGAGTCGATTGAGGATTGTTGAACACCGATACCATTTCTTGCAGAGAGTCATCTTTGTTCAGAAGAATTATAGTTTTTATTTTTCCAAACCCGTAAGATAAGGACGTTGTTTCGCAACCACTTAAAGCATGAGCTACCAAAACTGATGCTTTGCAGTTCTTTAGAATATTTGAGCGCTGTAAATCCCGAGAACTATAAAAAAATTTCCTAAGGTTTTCGTGGGTTTCTTTTAAAAGCATAATATCACTGTCTTGTGGAGTAAGAGATATAAGCAGAGCTAGAAGATCTACACCCTGTCCAACTACAACATAGGAGTTAGGCTCATAAGATCCATTGATAGCACTTTGAACAATTAGTGCATCAGCATCATCTGTGGCAATATGTGCCTCAATACCTTCTTTCTCAAATCTCTGTTTCAATTACATAAGTAGACGCTCCTTGTTTCTTAGATAACTCAATTTTTCCTTAGGTGCAGTTAGAGCTGTAATCTCACCGAACAAGATTTCAGCTGAAGTTCGTTTCAGAAGTCTTTTTTGACTCTCGGTGTTCTTTGTACTAATTTAATTTGTTGAATAACCATCAAATATTACAGTTACATCTTCACCATAGTGTTTTCTAATGAACTGGACATAAGCAGCATGAACGTCCGCAGCTATGCCTTGCTTTAGCCAAACTACACGGTGGATTAAATTACCTCCATCAATGATACATTTGCATCCTGATAATTCAACTGCTCGTTTTTCTACAGTGTTGAAAATGTCATACAAAGACGAAGACAAACCTGTTTCGTCAAATATGGAGAGCGTAAATGAAGCCAACTCATGACAGCTCCCCAAGTCTTGCGGCAGGTTTACAATGCATATTATTCTTTGAAAAAACTGAGTGGTGTAAACCTCTGTGATGTCATCAGCGACGCTGACACTTGCATTCATGTAAGAAATTGGCTTCACTCTTTTGGCGCGCTTTACCTTCATATCTCCAAAAATGTCTTTGCCTTTAATGGCTCTACCCATCAATCTCTTGCCAACATGTAGAGCTTCGTAGCAGTTTATGTATTCAGCTGCAACCAAACCACTGGACAACGAAACGAGTCTCCTGTATTGATGAATGGATAATGTTGCTGAAGCCATACAACGAACTTCTGAAGAACCTCTTCGTTTTTCTTAATCCTCGAGTCTCTCAATTCGATATGCTGAAAACTACTGCTAGTTTGAATCCCACAAAACTCTTCCACATACGTGGTGAGCTACATATAACACCACCCATCATCACTACATATAACACCACCCATCATCACTACATATAACACCACCCATCATCACTACATATAACACCACCCATCATCACTACATATAACACCATCCATCATCACTACATATAACATCATCCATCATCACTACATATAACATCATCCATCATCACTACATATAACACCACCCATCATCACTACATATAACACCATCCATCATCACTACATATAACATCATCCATCATCACTACATATAACATCATCCATCATCACTACATATAACACCACCCATCATCGCTACATATAACATCATCCATCATCACTACATATTACACCATCCATCATCACTACATATAACACCACCCATCATCACTACAGATTGGTAAAGTAGTTTCCGAGATTCTCGTGTGGACACACATACACACACACACATACACATACATATTTCTTTGTTATATATATATATATATATATATATATATATATATATACATATATATATATATGTATATATATATATATATATATATATATATATATATATATATATATATATATATATATATATATATATATATAATCTATTTATGTGTGTGTGTGTGGGGGGGGGGGGGGCACCACTGGTTGAGTAAGCCTAGGAGACTCTTCACTTCCTTCACCTCAGAGACTGAAGATCGTTCATGGAAAATTAGGGATTTTTTCCTAATCTCTGGTCAGATATTTCTTCTACCGCCTTGTTTTTACATTATTTAGTAAATGTATATATAAATATGCAGATGAGAATACTTATTATATATTATTTTATTTTATTTTATATTTTATTAAATTATTATTATTAATTATTATTATTATTATTATTATTTTATTTATTAGTGTCAGAATTGTTTTAATTGTTTTGATTGTTTTTCATTTGTATTACTAAAAACATATTGCCATCAATAGTGTAGTAAAGCAATAACCAACAATTTATAACCTCAAAAATCACTTCGAATAAAATGCACACCTCCCAAAAATATTAACTAATCAAAAATCCACAAAGACTCTTTAAAATGACGTGACCAGGAAAACCGAGGTATCAACCAATGAAAACCAGGGAGGTGGGTGGAAAATGGCGGACTAACCAATCAAGGGAGTGGGTAAAGCCACACCCAGAGAAACAAAGGTGAATCATCCGCCGGGAAATCAATACCAAGCAAGCGAGGCTGAGGAAGGGGTAGTGTTTCTGTAGACCTCTAATAGACACGCTTAATTAAGTATACAAATATATTATTTCCCAAATATTTTAATAATATCTAGGAAAATAATTTTATCATTAATAATAACCAATTTGGTACTATAATATTTTTTTTAGTAATATCAATATTAAGTTCAGCAATACAAATAATTAAACTAAATATACCAATACTATTAACGGTAACAAAACACTTATGATGTTATTTATCAAAATTACATAATATTATCAAAATAAAAATAATATTAAAGATTATAGACTTGATAATATTTATAGTGTTATCATTAACACGAACAACAGACTTAGTTATTGTATTTAGAAGGTCAGAACTAATAGTAAATATTAATAATTATTTAAGAAAAATATCAAGAGAAGCGTTCATTAAAACATAACAAATTCCAATGTACAGACTCATCTAAGGAATGGCATACAGTTTCTTCAGTCAATGTAAAGTTATTTGTAAGTTTATGAAAGAAATTAGAATACAACTGGCAACACTATTCTCATAAAGCGTATCATATTTCACATTGCTATCCACGGTGAACATATTACCAAAGCCTCGACATTTAATCAGTGTTGCCTTTGAGTCTCCAAATTCAGGTGAGAATATCAGTTGAAGCCACCAGCCCAACAAGAACAAAACATTAACTTGGCATTTAAAATAATTGACGATACTGCAAATTATCGCTCATCCTTCCACAGGTGACTGACGCGACATTTATTGCCGGGGATAAAGAAGTAGAAAATGAGTTCAGAATTGCTGGTGACATTTTGGGTTGGAAGCAGAGGGCCATGCCCAGCCTCGGTGGTGGAGCGGAGGTCGCTGAAGACAAAGGCTTCATCGGGGACCCACTGGAAGAGAGGGAATATCGTGTAAAGTTTCATTTATCAAATGGTCTGGTAATGAGAGAAAAACTTTTGAGTAATAATCCCAAAAATAAAATTAAAAAAAAATCAGGGCACAATAATGTCCACGTCAGGACTTTCTGGCGGGATACACAAGGCAATGTCGATTTTCAAAATTATCTCTTTTCAAAAATGGAGTTTCTTATTTTTTGTAGTAGTAATAAAAAATTTAGATATAATTTAGATTATTATTATTATAATTTTTGTTATTATAATTATTACTAATATTATTATTATTATTATTATTACAAATATTATTATTATTATTATTATTATTATTATTATTCTCCTTCTTCTTCTTCTTATTATTATCATCATTATATATATTGATTAACTTAACACATTTATATTACGTTATATGGAAAATGGAAAAACTTTCGTATTTTTGTGTAATCTTCTTAATTATTTCAATAGGTGAGTTTTTCATAATTCCTCATAAGGAATATAACTGAAGAACTATACTCATGAAAATAATTAGTAGAAAGCAAACTTGTAATGTCTTAGTAATAAAAGAAATATTTATTACCAGTTAATGAAGGTCCTTGTTTAGCTAATATGTACAGCTGTGCTTTAATTTCATTTATCTATCTATCTATCTATATCTATATATATATATATATATATATATATATATATATATATATATATATATATATATATATATATATTTCATGTAAATCCACAATGAAAACGTGGATAAGATAAATCTTGATAAAATCACACGGGAAAAGGGAAACAACGGAGTACCTTAGCTTTCGTCTTTATTCAAGACATCTTCAGAGGCAACTGGACTACATGGACAGAGAGAGGCTTAAATATACAGGGTGACCTTAAAAACATGAGGTCAGGTCATAATGATGTCATCCACTAATCCCCACACCAACACCCACGTGGTGGTGACGTGACTAGCCAGGTCAGGTCAAAAAAAAGGGACCCACTAAATAACTATCATACATCTAGATCAAAGGTTTTCAAAGCATTTTTAACCTTGGGCCACTGACAAATAAATTTATGTAACATATTATCAGTTTTGAACTGACCATCACTAAGGTTTATTGATTTTAATTCCTTAATCAAACTAGCTTCAACCAGAAGTCTTTCTGTGACACAAGATGATTTGAAAACTTCTAAGCTTTTTTCCCAAGCAATGGGGTGATCACCCGTGTGATTTTATCAAGATTATTATTATATTATATATGATATATATATTATATATATATTATATATCTATATATTATATATTTATATATTATATTATATTATATTATTTATATCTTTTTCATCATTTCGGATGAAATATTTTATCCCGAACTCTTTTATACTAGTTACCAAGTATATAAAAAGTTCTACGAATAGGTGATGTTTTTCTCATTATTTATATTATTATATATTTTTGTTATTATTATTGCTCTTATTGTCTCTATGTAAATTTTTTACTATTTAATTATTATATTTCTAATTTCATTATTTTTATTAATATCATTGTTAATATTAATAATACTAGTAGTAGTAGTAACAGTAGCTCACTATATAGCATTACCATTATTAATATTAATAATACTAGTAGTAGTAGTAATAGTAGTAGTAGTAGTAACATTAGCTCACTATATAGCATTACCATTATTAATATTAATAATACTAGTAGTAGTAGTAATAGTAGTAGTAGTAGTAACACTAGCTCACTATATAGCATTACCATTATTAATATTAATAATACTAGTAGTAGTAGTACTAGTAGTAGTAGTAGTAACATTAGCTCACTATATAGCATTACCATTATTAATATTAATAATACTAGTAGTAGTAGTAGTAGTAGCAGTAGCTCACTATATAGCATTACCAATATTAATATTAATAATACTAGTAGTAGTAGTAATAGTAGTAGTAGTAGTAACAGTAGCTCACTATATAGCATTACCATTATTAATATTAATAATACTAGTAGTAGTAGTAGTAGTAACAGTAGCTCACTATATAGCATTACCATTATTAATATTAATAATACTAGTAGTAGTAGTAATAGTAGTAATAGTAGTAACAGTAGCTCACTATATATCATTACCATTATTAATATTAATAATACTAGTAGTAGTAATAGTAGTAACAGTAGCTCACTATATATCATTACCATTATTAATATTAATAATACTAGTAGTAGTAATAGTAGTAACAGTAGCTCACTATATATCATTACCATTATTAATATTAATAATACTAGTAGTAGTAGTAATAGTAGTAGTAGTAGTAGTAACATTAGCTCACTATATAGCATTACCATTATTAATATTAATAATACTAGTAGTAGTAGTAGTAGTAACAGTAGCTCACTATATAGCATTACCATTAATTAATATTAATAATGCTAGTAGTAGCAGTAGTAACAGTAGCTCACTATATAGCATTACCATTATTAATATTAATAATACTAGTAGTAGTAGTAGTAGTAACAGTAGCTCACTATATATCATTACCATTATTAATATTAATAATACTAGTAATAGTAATAGTAGTAACAGTAGCTCACTATATATCATTACCATTATTAATATTAATAATACTAGTAGTAGTAGTAGTAGTAACAGTAGCTCACTATATAGCATTACCATTAATTAATATTAATAATGCTAGTAGTAGCAGTAGTAACAGTAGCTCACTATATAGCATTACCATTATTAATATTAATAATACTAGTAGTAGTAGCAGTAGTAACAGTAGCTCACTATATATCATTACCATTATTAATATTAATAATACTAATAGTAGTAGTAGTAGTAACAGTAGCTCACTATATAGCATTACCATTATTAATATTAATAATACTAGTAGTAGTAGTAGTAGTAACAGTAGCTCACTATATAGCATTACCATTAATTAATATTAATAATGCTAGTAGTAGTAGTAGTAACAGTAGCTCACTATATAGCATTACCATTAATTAATATTAATAATGCTAGTAGTAGCAGTAGTAACAGTAGCTCACTATATAGCATTACCATTATTAATATTAATAATACTAGTAGTAGTAGTAGTAGTAACAGTAGCTCACTATATATCATTACCATTATTAATATTAATAATGCTAGTAGTAGTAGTAGTAACAGTAGCTCACTATATAGCATTACCATTAATTAATATTAATAATGCTAGTAGTAGCAGTAGTAACAGTAGCTCACTATATAGTATATAGTATTGATCTCCCGAAGAAAATATATTATATACCGATACTGAAAACCTTTGTTTGAACTCATGAAGCTCTTCCGTCTTTTTCCAAAGCGGTAATCTGCACCCCCATTAAACAAAGGCTTATGCTATTCTCTGAGAAATCTTTCCTTAATATTTTGTGGTTAATCGTCACTCACGTCACTTACCTAAAGGCCACAAAGTTAGAGAACCCTCAATTTTATGTTTTTTTACTGATATTTAGTTCAAAAGTTTCTGGTAGGAGTTGGGGCGGCACATGACACCAAATACCAGCTGTCTAACCAAAAGTTCCTTTCAGTTTATTTAACAATATCATGTCAATCTTTGGAGAAATATATCGAATTATTACTGATACGAATTCATAATTTCTTATTCCTGGTAGATATAAAAAAAAGTCAAAGGGATTTATATGAAGTTTTGTGCCTTATAGTAGACATTTCTGCATAAATGTAATATTCATGAGAAAAAATATACAGTTTCCTTTAGTCCAATTTTTTTAAATAAATTAAAATAAATGAATTAACAATCATTCCTTTATTTAACAGCTGCTATAATTTTTATATTTTCAGTTTCATAAATATTTACCTCAAAGAAAAACTTTTTTCTACAAGTTGAACAAAGAAAATTAAATATTTAGCAATTAATATTTTTTTATTTGTGACCGAAAATATTACAAAATATAATTAAGGTATTTGCAGTACGATATGTCAA